>QJPP01007499.1:0-346711 GCA_003996215.1 Jaltomata sinuosa | reverse complement strand
GATATTGTGAGTACGATGCGAGCTAGAGTTCATCGATATGTGCGTGGTCTTAAGGATGAATTGATTAAGGGATTAACAATAGCAGCCACACAAGAGGATATGAATATTTCTAAGATACAGGCTATTGCTCAGACTGCAGAGGATCTTGAAGCACAAATTGGAGATAACCAAAGCCGAGAAAGGGATCAGAATAAGAGGGCTAGATCTACTGGGTCCTATGTAGAGCCACGAGGTAATGTTAGGCCACATTTTAATAGGCGATCACCCTACCCTACTAGTGGTGCCCCATATCAGTTGCAAAGGAAGAGGTATGATCATTTTTCTCAGACTGGACCAGGCCACAGTTCAGGTGCATCCAGTTCCTATCGCCAGGGGCATTCAGGTCAGATGAGGCCACCTTTGCCACCTTGTGTTCAGTGCGGTAGGAAGCATCTTGGGATATGTCGCCTGGGTTCGGATACTTGTTATTCGTGTGGGCATCCTGGTCACTTTATGCGAGACTGTCCGAGTAAAGGTAGGAGTGAGATATCCCATCCTACAGGGTCGATGGCAGCTTCTTCATCTACTATTCGTCCCCCAAGGACAGGACAACAGGCTACACCAGGTCGTGGAAGAGGTAGAGGAGGAGGAGGAGCATCTAGTTCAGGCAGTGGTCAGAATCGCACTTATGCTCTAGCCGGTCGCCAGGACTTAGAATCGTCACCTGATGTTGTTACAGGTATATTGACTATTTTTACTCATGCTGTTTATGCACTTATAGATCCTGGCTCTACTCTTTCATATGTTACCCCGCTCGTTGCTGGTAAGTTGGGGGTAGGCCCTGAGTTATTGCCTAGACCATTTGTTGTATCTACGCCAGTGGGTGAATCTATTATAGCTAGACGAGTTTATCGAGATTGTGCAGTGTGGATTTATGACCATCTCACTTCAGCTGATCTAATCGAATTAGATATGATTGACTTCGATGTCATTATGGGCATGGGCTGGTTAGCTGCATGTTATGCTAATATCGATTGTAGAAATAAGGTTGTCAAATTCCATTTTTCGGAAGAAACAATCCTGGAATGGAAAGGTAATGCTGCCACGCCAAGGGGTAGGTTTATTTCCTACCTTAAAGCCCAGAAAATGATTTCTAAAGGCTATATTTATCATTTAGTCCGAGTACACAGCACAGAGGATGGACCAGTGACTCCTCAATCGGTTCCCGTGGTGAGTCAATTTCTAGATGTATTCCCGGATGAGCTTCCAGGAATCCCTCCAGAAAGGGAAATTGAGTTTGCCATTGACCTACTCCCAGATACTCAGCCAATATCAATTCCCCCTTACAGAATGGCTCCTGCAGAGTTAAGAGAAGTAAAGGAACAATTAAAGGATCTACTCGAAAAAGGTTTCATTAGGCCTAGTACATCGCCATGGGGCGCACCAGTTTTGTTTGTTCGTAAGAAGGATGGGTCCTTGAGAATGTGTATCGATTACCGACAACTGAACAACGTTACAATCAAGAATAAGTATCCGCTTCCAAGGATTGATGACCTTTTTGATCAGTTGCAAGGCGCCAAATGTTTTTCAAAGATTTACTTGCGGTCGGGGTATCACCAGTTACATGTTAAAGGGGTAGATGTTCCAAAAACAGCCTTTAGGACAAGGTATGGCCACTTTGAATTTCTAGTAATGTCTTTTGGGCTTACTAATGCCCCAGCATCTTTTACGGACCTAATGAATCGGGTCTTCAAGCCATTCCTAGATGTATTCATGATTGTATTTATTGATGATATCCTGATTTACTCGCGGTCCGAAGCCGAACATGCTGATCATCTACGTGCAATATTACAAACACTTCAGAATCATAAATTATATGCGAAGTTCTCCAAATGTGAGTTTTGGTTGACTTTAGTGTCTTTTCTTGGCCATATAATTACAGACGAAGGTATTAGAGTTGACGGCCAAAAGATTGAAGTTGTAAAGAATTGGCCGAGGCCCTTGAATGCTACAGAGAGATCCGTAATTTTTTGGGCTTAACAGGTTATTATCGGAGGTTTGTGGAATGATTTTCTTCTATCTCTGCACCATTGACAAAGTTGACTCATAAAGCTTCCAAGTTCCAGTGGTCTGATGCATGTGAGCAGAGTTTTCAGGAGTTGAAGGACAGGCTTACTTCAGCACCTGTCTTAACTCTGCCAGAGGGCACGGAAGGTTATGTTGTTTATTGTGATGCTTCAAGGATTGGGTTGGGTTGCGTTTTAATGCAACATGGTAAAGTTATTGCCTATGCCTCGAGACAACTAAGAAAGCACGAACAAAATTACCCTACTCATGATCTTGAATTGGCAGCAGTTATATTTGCCTTGAAAATTTGGCGCCATTACTTGTTTGGAGTCCATGTAGACGTGTTTTCGGACCACAAAAGTCTACAGTATTTATTCAAACAGAAGGATTTAAACTAAGGCAAAGAAGGTGGCTAGAGTTACTAAAGGATTATGACGTAGATATTTTGTACCATCCAGGGAAGGCCAATGTAGTGGCCGATGCACTTAGCCGCAAATCCATGGGAAGCTTGAGCCACGTGGAAAATAGAAAGATTGAGATGAAAAGAGAACTACATCAGTTAGCTAATTTGCAGGTTCGACTACTAGACCAAGGTAATGGGGGAGTTGTTATTCAAAGCACAGCGGAATCCTCACTTATGACAGAGGTAAAGGAAAGACAATATAATGATCCAGAATTAGTAAGATTGAGGGAGGAAATTCCACAACAGAAGCAACCACTAATAGAGCTTAAGGAGGATGGGGTACTGAGATATCAAGGTCGTCTATGTGTACCTAACGTCGGGGAGCGTCGGGAGAAAATTTTGGCAGAAGTTCACTATTCCCGCTATTCAATCCATCCAGGAGCGACGAAAATGTATCATGATCTTCGACAGATTTATTGGTGGAATAATATGAAGAGAAATATTGCAGAGTTTGTATCCCAATGCCCGAATTGTCAACAGGTAAAAATTGAACACCAGAGACCCGGAGGTCTAACTCAAAGTATAGTGATACCTACCTGGAAATGGGAGGTGATCAACATGGACTTTATTACAGGCTTACCCCGTACTTATCGAAAGTATGATTCCATATGGGTGATTGTAGATAGACTTACAAAATCAGCTCACTTTTTGCCAGTAAGGACAACTTATACTGCTGAAGATTATGCCAAGTTGTATATTAGTGAAATAGTTCGACTTCATGGTGTCCCAATTTCCATCATTTCAGATAGGGGTGCTCAGTTTACATCAAATTTCTGGAGGTCTTTCCAGAGAGGCTTAGGTACTCAAATATGTCTTAGTACAACTTTTCATCCACATACAGATGGACAAGCTGAACGCACTATTCAAACACTCGAAGATATGCTACGAGCTTGTGTACTAGATTTTAAAAGGAGTTGGGATGACCATTTGCCACTAATTGAGTTTGCTTATAATAATAGCTTCCATGCAAGCATTCAAATGGCTCCTTATGAGGCTTTATACGGGCGAAAGTGTAGATCACCAATTGGATGGTTTGAAATTGGAGAAGCAGGATTATTAGGGCTAGACCTAGTTAATCAGGCAATGGAGAAGGTAAAACTAATCCGAGAAAGATTACTAACAGCCCAGAGTAGGCAGAAATCATATGCAGATGTGCGACGTCGGGATTTGGAATTTAATATTAGTGATTGGGTTTTCCTAAAGGTTTCGCCCATGAAAGGCGTTATGCGATTTGGTAAAAAGGGAAAGCTTAGTCCAAGATATATTGGACCATACAGGATCATTCGGAGGGTAGGAAAAGTGGCATATGAGCTAGATTTACCCACAGAATTTGAGACAGTCCATCCTGTATTTCATGTATCGATGCTACGAAGGTGCATTGGAGATCCTTCACGTATTATGCCTATTAAAGATGTTCAACTTTCTGAAGACTTATCCTATAAGGAAGTACCAATTTCTATCCTAGATCGTCAAGTTAGGAAGCTCAGAACCAAAGAAGTAGCCTCAGTAAAGGTGTTGTGGAGAAATAATAATATCGAGGAAATGATGTGGGAAGCCGAGGAAGAAATGAGGAAAAAGCATCCCCAGTTATTTATGACTTGAAGATAGTATAGAGGTAAGTCATTTTCTTATGTTCTTGATACTCTTCCTACTATGCAAATATGATCTGGTTGGAACATGTCAAAATGATTACATTTAATTGTATATAGTTGTATCGCCCTGTGAGGCATCGTGCTGGACTTTTGCTGAGTTTCAGGTTCTTGGATAGTCCCAATTATAAAGGAAACTCTGCCGAAATTTCAAAAAAATCCTAAGGGACTAGAGCTCTATATGAATTACCCTCATTCGAGGACGAATGATTCTAAGGAGGGAAGGATGTAACACCCCGTACCTTTCAAAACCTATGTGACTAAGTAAATATCGACGGAGGTATTTGAGCTCGAGATTGTGAAGGGATACTTTGGCCTAGAATTTTAAATGGTCAAATGTATATAAGTGTTAAGTTAAAGAACAAGGATGAGGGTTTTGAAAATGAGATAAAACAAGTGAAGTGCTTGCTCGACTTATCTAAGCTTTTAGGTGACAAGTAGGTGCATCACCTACCTACGCTAACGAACCAAATTTTGAGGGCCGATTATGGGCAGCAACATCATGGATTATTAGACCTAATGGTAGCCCAAATGAAGCTTAAAGTTGGACCCATCAAAGCACAACCAAATCTGGCCCAAACAACTACAAAAGGTAGCCACCAATATTGACCACATTTTGACCCAAGAGAAGCCCAAAATCAGCCCCAAAACTTAACCCTTTTGAGGCCCAAGCAAAGGGTAATTTTGGCCCAAGTTTCTTGACCCATTTTGGCCCAAATATACTCAAAAAAGTCGGCCAAAAAGGTCCCTTTATATAGGCCATTTGCTGATCAATGTTGAACACAAAAAGCTGGAAAATTCTCTCTTATCTCATTTCTTTTTGGCAGCCCTTCTCTCCCTTTAGGGTTCTAAGAAGACCAAGATTAATTGAAGCTTAAGGTGAGTTAAACAACTTGTTATCTTGGTATTAATATACTACATATAGCTAGGATATCCTATGGTAAGAAAGACATGAACTATGGCAGCCCTTTCTTATGATTTAACACATGGAAATTGTGTAACAATTAAGAGATTTCTTCTTCTCTTGTTGGTGTATGTGTAGGGGGTACTTAAGCTTTTAAAGCATCAATAAAAAGAGGATAAAAACACACCTTCAAGTGTGGTAAGTACTCTGCCCATAATAATATTTTTGGATTGAAGTTCGGATGAACAATTGTTGTTGAATTGTTGTTAAGAACTCACGGGACGGCGATCGGAAGCCGTGAGTTCAATGTGTTGCTATTGTATTTCGGCATGGTGGGTTGTGTAGGGGATGTTTGATGTGTTTTGTATTATTGGAGGCAGTAGGTTGGTGTGTGTGTGATGTGTATTGGATAAGGGGAGGAAGGTGTGACGATACACCTTTAATTAATGCAAAATACGTAAATCTGCCCGGGAAATGTTTAGCTACTGTTTTGGGAGTGTTGCAGCAGGTTTAAGAGCTAATATTAGCTTCATTATACCCTTGTGTTGTAGATTAACTTAATAAAGGAAAGTCCAAGTTGTGGTAAGCGCAATCTTCGGAAGGAACGAGGTATGTTAAGGCTTCTTTATTCCTTATCGACATGAATCTAGAAATAGAACTCTAAATTTCCGAAAGAAGGAGTTTGAGTATTTGGTTGTAAGAGAGCTGATTTGGTAACTCAACAAGTCTTAAGGAACTAATTTATACATTATGGTGATTCAAGTCGCCTTCTTATAAAAATCTGATTCTTTTTGCACGAAATGTAAGTTATCCTTTTGTCAAGTTTCTTCTTTGTATTGTGATCTCTAATCAAGCTTTAGAAAGTATACAATGAAAGTTAGAAAGTCAAATCCCCATTTATATGTGTTTGGTATGTTGATTCCAACACCTAGTAAGCCAAGGCTAAAGAAGTTATCTAAATGAACCTTCATAAATAACAAGAATAGCTTTGAAGGTCAATCTAGTAATACACTTATTATGCGTGGTTTGCGTGTTAGTGTGCACCGAGGTGCTACTGCCATATTGAGGCTATTATATACATAGTGTGCACCGAGGTGCTACTGCCATATTGAGGCCATTATACACATAGTGTGCACCGAGGTGCTACTGCCATATTGAGGCCATTATATACATAGTGTGCGCCGAGGCGCTACTGCCATATTGAGGCTATTAAATATAGGGTGCGCCGAGGCGCTATTGTGGTTCAGTGTGGGTTATAAAGAGTGAGTTGCAGCGTGAGTTAATGCATGTGTTGTGTTCTAAAAAGAATAAAGGAGAAAGAGCTTAATGAGTCTAACCAATTACAGTTTACAAGTTTCATATTTTATCTTGTTCAGATTTACTACTTGCGACTTGCTTTTATGCTTCTACCTTACATGCCAGTACATTATTGTCGTACTGACGCCCCATTGCCTGGGGGCGCTGCATTCATGCCTGCAGGTCCAGACAGAAACCCAGATAGACCTCTTCAGTAGGAGTTGTGGAGTTCAGCCATTTTGGTAAGCTCCATTCTTCCTGGAGCTGACGAGTCAGAGGTCTAGCTTATATTTTGACCAGGTTATGTATATGTACAGCTTATGGGTAGTCCAGGGCCCTGTCCTGGATATGAGATATTTTACTTACTCCTAGAGGCTTGTAGACGTGTATATGTACATCAGTGTTGGGTATGGCCTTGTCGGCCTTGTTATTAGTTATCTACTATGATAATAGCCTTGTCGGCCTTGAGTTGCTTAACTACTATTGAGCTTTCAGTGTTTCCAATTGTAATTCTTAGAGACCTTGTCGGTCTCAGACCCCCAGCAGGTTCAACAGAGATACACTCTATTTTGGCACCCTCGGCCTTTTGGGGCTCCGGGTGTCGGTCATGCCTCCCATGGTTTGGGGCGTGACAAGTGATTCCACCCTTCTTTTGCACACACTAAATTGGACTCACCCATTTATTGTTTGCAATTGGATAAACCACACATGCGTCCAGCCACTTGATAATCTCCTTCTTGACTATCTCTGGCATAGGATGATTTAATCTACGTTGATGGACAATACTTGGGATGGAATTTCATTTAAGCTAAATTTTATGCGTGCATATGCCTAGTGGGATACCAACAATGTGTGCGATAGGCCAACCAATGGCCCTTTTGAACCTCTTCAATATAGACACAAGTGCCTCAACTTGTCCTTCACCTTAGTTAGCTGCAATAATCACCGACAAAGTGTTGTTGGTTCCCAAGAAAATATATCGTAAGTATGATGGAAGTGCCTTGAGCTCCAAGACTGGAGGCTCATCAATAGATGGTCTAGCTGGTGGAGTTACTCTATTCTTCAAGTCTAAATCAAGATTCTTTGGAGCATAAGAGTAAGACCCTATACCAGCAAGCGCCTTCACCATGTCAACATACTCCTCGATGTCGTCCACAACAAAATTCATGATCATGGCTACAAGTTCTTCAACATCAAGTCGCTCCTAAATTGGAACTGACAACTATTATTTATCCATAACATCAATAACTGAGACTACCCGTATGTCATCATGATGCTTCATTGATTGGCACAGGTTGAAAGTAACGTCTTCATCATTCAGCCTAAATTTCATCTGCCCTATCTCCAAGTCAACTAAGGCATGTCATGTGGCAAGGAATGGTCGCCCCAAGATGATGGAGACCTCAAAATCTACCTCACAGTCTAAAATCACTAAGTCTGCTGGGAAGATAAAGGACTCCACTTTCACAAGCACATCATACAAGATACCTATTGGGCCTCTTCATAGTGCGATCTACCATCAATAGCCGCATTGTCATCGGTGTAGGGGCTCCTAAGCCCAACTATTTGAACACTGCCAAAGGCATCAAACTTATGCTTGCACCCAAATCACATAATGTCTTAGCAAAATAGAATGCCCCAATCGTGCAAGGGATAGTGAAAGCTCTAGATCTTTCTTTTTTTGAATAAAAGAATGGGACGCTATTGCACTACAATGATGCAAATTGTCTGCAGGCTCAAAACAGACAGTTCTCTTCTTTGTAACCAAGTCCTTGATGAACTTCACATATCTAGGCATTTGTTCCAGGGCTTCAACCAAAGGGATATTTACTGAAAGCTACTTCAACATAGAGATGTATTTTCTGTACTTTCCTTCTTTGGCCTTCTTGACTAGTCTATGTAGGAAAAGAGCAGGAGGTCGCGGCATAGGCTTTACAACTTTGGGGATCTCATTTTCCTTTCTTTTGGTGGTAGCTGGATCCTTTTCAATGCGGCACTCATCATCACCCTTTACTTCAGACTCCACCACAACCTCAGCTCCATTATTCTCAGGCTCAGTCGGTTCCTCAACAATTATAAAGGCAGGCAGGTCAATAGTCTTCTTTCCACTTTGAGTACTCACTGTCATGCAATGTCTATCATTCTTTGGATTTTGAAGTGTATCACTCGGAAGAGTACCCTTTTGATGCTAGTTTAGGGCTGTGGATATTTGCCCCAATTGCATCTCGATTTTCTAGATGGCGACGGCATGTGACTCTACTTTTTAATTCATGTGTGATATGTCAACACAAATCTCCTTCAAGTTACCATCAGTCGACTCAACCTTTTGCAACACCTTAGCTAATATTTCTTTAATGGTTGGCAGCTTGGGTCCTACTTCAAGGTTATGAAGATGGACATATAGGCCGCTTCTATCATTCTTGTAGTTATCCCTCTTATTCCAGTCACCATTTCTATCTCTACCCCTGCTCCTATCTCTATAGCCAGACCAATTGTAGTTGTCATCTCTATCTCTGTTGTTATCTATATCTCTGTTTCGACCTTGATTTCCTTGGCCATTGGCCTGGAAACCCACCACTTGATCATTCAGATAGTTAGCTTCTTCATCAGATTTGGGCATATCCTATCTTGGTGCTTTACCTTGTGAAACTACAACATTCACCTTCACTGCTCCGTTATTCAGGATTTGCTTTACGGTCAGATCCACACTCGTCTTTATTCCTGCAACCTCCTATCTAAGCTTCTGCAACTCTTGCTAGTCTAAGGATTTCCCAATGGCATAAGTCCCTACTGCACTCTCAAAATCTCTTGTATGCCAGACCCTGTTTATCTTGGTAACTCTATCAAGCATCTCAGAAGCTTCTGCGAAAGAATTTTCCATAAATGCTCTCCCTGTGACTGTATCAGTAACTGCCTTGGTGTTTGCATTCAGTTCTCTGTAAAAAAATCTCCATCAGATGATCTGGAGGGATTCTGTAATTCGACACCTATTCAAGCTTCTTGTTGAACCTAAGCCATGTCTCATGTAGAGCCTTGGTGTTTAACTGCTTGAAGTTATAGATCTTCTGCTTGAGCTATAACATCTTTAATGGAGGGAAAACCCTTTCTAGAAATTGGCTCTTTAGTTCCCTCCAAATATTGAAGCATCAGGAAGCTTAGTAAGCCAAAGTGTTGCTTCTCCAGTCAAAGAAAATGGAAAGAGTAGCAACCTAATAGCATCTTGGTCTACCCTTGGAAGGTTATAAGCCTTGCAGATTCCCATAAAATTTACCAAGTGCAAATTTGCATCATCAGTGGGCTTGCCAGCAAATAGTCCCTTCAAGTTCAGCAGCTGGATCATAGTGCTTGTAATGTCAAACTTTATACCATCGGGCAGTGTGGCAATACTATAGGGCCTATTGTCCCATTGGCATCATCATCATCAAGATTGTAGTGAGGGATGTGTCAGGGTTGCTAAATTTGGCAGCCTCTATTTCCTCTTGGTGCAACTGGATCTTGAGACAAATTGCATTGGGCTACCTTATCTCTTACAGCTTGAACATTTAGTACGGCTTGACGAGTAGCTTCCTGCGTTGCTTGCCTTGCCTATTTAGCTGTAGCATTTTGGTTTGCTAGGTCTGCGGTAACTTGAGCATCTTGAACAATTTGGGCATCTTCTTCTGCCTGCTGCTTTTGCTATTCTTCGACCAATATCTGAGTTGTGGCCTGTTCTGGTGTCTCGAAAACCCCTTCCATTACCATGTTTCTCATAGTTCATTGAAGTTGGAGATCGAATGGAATCAGGGGAATGCCTTGACTCCTTGTACTAGACATGCACAAGTATGCAACCTGTGGAACAAAAACAAAAAAAAACAAAAAAGTAAAATCAGGAAATAAGGACTAATAGTGAAATAAACACAATCTCTCTTAATCTAGAATCGTACTCCCCGGAAATGGCGCCAAAATTTGATATGCCCAAATTACACCTCCAAAAGAAGTATAAAGCGGTCGATGTTCAAATATAGAACCCAACGAAGGTTGGGGTCGATCCCACAGGGAATATGGTAGGACTAGGATCAACTATGTTTATTCGCGCTCTTAGCCGTTTATTTCCCTAAAGGGGGGGGGGGTTTAAAGTAACAAGTAATATTTGTAATTAAGATTCAAACAAGTAACAAAGTAAAAGTTTTCAAGTAATGTAATCAATGAGAGAAGCGACTAGGGCAGTGTTCCCTATGAGTCCATAATGCAGTAAAGTGTTGTATCTAGTGTTATGCATGCAAGATCGATAAGTTAGGTTCTCCTAAGCGGATGGTTGCCAAAATAGAAGAATGTCACTACGCAACTTGGTCAGTCTATGGGTGTTTACTTTGCTAACCCTTACCAGTGATCCCAGATTATCTTTCCCTAGGCAAGTTCAAGCTAATTAGGTGAGGGTTGGTAGCCTCAAATATTTGTTGTGTAATCCCTTTTCCTATTTGTTACCCCTTTGATCAAGCAAGTATGAATAAGGCGAGTTCTAACATTTGCAACCATTAAAAAGCAATCAAAGCGAGGGGAAAAACAATACATGCATGAACACTTTCCTAGGATTACTAAGTACTTTGCCTACTTTGATAATCCTTCATGGTTTCCACAACCCTAGTTGTGGATTTAGCTACTCATAGTTCTAAGAGAACAATCAGATTTAGATGAAGATATCATGACTATAACTTACAAAAACAAGCAAAGAAAATCAGAATCTTGAATTCGCAAGAACACTTCAATAATCAAGAACAATTAATTGAATCCTCAAAAGTATTGATTAATATCTCAACAATATGTTATGATGTCTCAATATTGAAAAAGAATTGTGTAACAACCAAAATAAAACCCTAAAGAAGGTATTTATAGAAAACAAATATCAAATCCTAACAGAACTATGAGAGCAAAAATACGGCACTTTCAATGGGTAGGCCCCATGGGCCATCGTGGGTGCCACGGGCATCGTGGTCTGCCCGTTGGGTCTTCTAGCTTTGGGGCAATGTTGTTCTACTTTATTTCCATGGGCCAAGCTGATGGTCCATCGTGGTTTCCACGGGTTTCATGGGGAACCCGTTGGCCATTTCCTCTATTGTCCCAGCGGCTCTGGTCCATTTTGACGGGCGTGTGTGACGTCCCATCGTGGATCTGATGGGCATTGTGACTGAGCATCTGAGCATAAGTTCTAGCCTCTTGTCCATTTCCATAGGCAAGTGTGATGGCTTGTGGTGACTCCAACGCCCGTCCTAATAAGTTGTGGGATGGGTTTTTGCCTTTAACTCTCACTGCTTTATTCCGATGTTTCTTCCCACTGGCCATGATGGATCCCACACTCGTGGGGCATGACTTTTAGCCCAGAAATAGCAGTTTTTCCTGTCTTTTTGTCTTTTTAATACTTTTCCCTGCACATGTAGCAAACGAGCATCATATCTAATAAAACACACTTAAGAACTCCCAAAACCCTTAGTTTTATGCGTCGAAAGTGCCATGAAATACCGGCACATCACATAGCTTACTAAACAAGTCAACAAATTTCTTAAATTGATTGTCCTCCTTCTTCTTGATCAATATTTGAGGATAAGGGGGAGGACATTTAGGCAACGACTTTGGCTCACTCAAAATTTGTTCCTCTTTTTCCTCCTTCATATCGATCACAACTTGAGGATGTGACTCAACCTTTTCTTTCTCCTCACTTTGATTTTCATCAACTACATCTGCACTCTTCTTATCAACATTCAACATGGGTGACATAGGCTTCACCCCAACTTTTGGATTCTCATCACTTTTCTTTACAAGCACAACTCCTTTGGTTGTATTTCCCACACTATCAAGTAATTTCCCACTTCGAGTGACAATAGCCTTAACATGGCCTCATTCTTAGGGTTAGGGAGAGTGTCACTTAGAAGTGTACCCTTCATTTGTGGGTTTATTTGAGCTGATAAGTTGTTCTTTTGAGCTTCGAGATGCTTGATTGAGGCCGAGTGAGAAATCACAGTTTAAGTGAGGTTAGATATATCATTTTGCAATTCTCTCACCCCATTATTCGTAGACTCTACTTTCTTTAATACACGGGCAAACATATCCTCAATCTTTGAGCTAGCAGGGTTGCTAACTCCCATTTGAATTGGAATGGTATCAACCTTAGGAGGAGGCACATATGGATTCGCACTTTGGTAATTATATCGATCACCCTCCCTTTCATGATCTCTATCCCTACATGGGCAATCACGGTCTCTATCTCAATCACGATCTCTCCATGGGATACCTTTCTCTTTGTTCCAACCTTGATTCTCATCCCTTGGTCGCCAAGAGCCTTGATTGGCACCTTGGAACCCCGAGTGAGAATCCGTCACTTGATTTGACATGTAGTGGACCTCCTTATAAAACATGCCATAAGTCACATCATCTTCATGGGCTTGGCTCCGTGAGCTCCAATGGCATTCACATTTTTTACTCTGGCACCCATCGTATGCTTTGCAAGAAATTCCACTTGAGTCATTATTTTAGCCATGTTCTCATCCCTTTCTTCCTCTTTTCTCCTTATTTAATTAGTCATGATAGCAGAGGTGACACCCGATGGCACCTCGGCCTCCCTTGTGTGTCAGGATCGGTTGGTCTTGGTCATTCTATCCAAAAGGGCCTTCATAAATCCAAATATTTGGTCCATGAACCCCCTGCTAGGTTGTTTGCTATAAGTTGTTCATGGAGTCTAGTAATCGGTAAAAGCTTTTCAAGAGCACTCCATCCGGCCGTGGTTGGGACACAACAACACTTTCTTCTTTAACCCTAACCAAACCTCATGTAAAAGTTCACCCGGCTATTGATAAAAGTTTGTGATATCATCACGAAGTTGCAAAACTTCATTTTTATTATTTATTATTTCTTAATATTTTGGTCAATCGTTGAATAAAATCAATTGAAAGGGAAATCATTTTGCCTTTTTTTTTATTTAATTACACGTCGTAAACCTATACAACAAGATTGACAAAAATTCTTATATTCAAATTGTTTTAACAATGAATTAATAATGAGATGGACTAAGCAATCTAAAGTGAATATTCATTGAGACGAAGTATGATATTAAGTGAAAGAAAGGGGAAGGTGCGGTTGTGAATGAGTGTGATATATACCTTTTTGCTCAACACGTGACTGTGTACCCCTCAGCCATAGTTGGTTTTGGTCATTGAAGCTTCGTCGCGTCAAGGTAGTTCGACAAAGGCAGAAAGAGTCTCCGTCCTGAACACAGAAGGAAGGCGGGTTTGTCAATGTTTCTCGAAGTTAGGAAGAATTGATCTAAGAAGGCCTTGACTAAACCATTCCATGAGATGATAGAGCCTTCAGGTAGCTCTTCTAACCAAGAGGTTGCTTTCTCCTTGAGAGAGAAGGGGAATAGTCTTAGTCAGATGGACTCTTGATTGATGTTGTGGATGTTAAATTGTTGGTAAGTTTATATGAAATTCTATATATACCGGTTAGCATCTTCATTTGCATGCCCTCTAAATAAGCCTTTCATTTGAATCAAATGTAACATAGTGCTTATGACATTAAAGACCACATTACCAACCGTAGGAGGTAAGCAAATGGCACTCGCTACACAATGTACTACTGGCTCATCCTCCACGTCCATGAACCCGTCAATTCTACCTTGTTCTCTAGCTTGACTCATGGTGCACCTATTCACAACACAAAAACAACAAACAATATAAAAGGAAAACAAGACGCAAAATTAATATGAATCAATAAACAAAAGATGGCAATCACAAACCAATCCCCGGCAACGGCACCATTTTTGATAATGTCCAAATCAACTCTCTGATTAAGGAGGTGTCTACGGTCGTCGCAAAATAAGTTACCCAACAAGAGTCGGGGTCAATTTCCCACAAGTATTGGACTTAAGATTCACCAAGAATCGTGAATTAATCCACTCAAGAAAGCGTATTGTATAAATAAAAAGTATATTGGGGAATTGTTTTGAACAAGTAATCAAAAATTATGAGCAATAAGAACGAGGTAACAAGATTGTCAATATCAAAGTTACAGGAACTAAGGGTACACTTCCGATGGGGTCATAACATTAGGATTGGTATTAATCACTCA
This sequence comes from Jaltomata sinuosa, assembly GCA_003996215.1. NCBI lineage: Eukaryota > Viridiplantae > Streptophyta > Magnoliopsida > Solanales > Solanaceae > Jaltomata > Jaltomata sinuosa. The sequence goes on along the minus strand of QJPP01007499.1, from coordinate 332,256 downwards.
ACTTATTCTTGATTATAATGCGAGTAGCCTTGGTCAAAGATATGTTCAATCGTTTTTCCAACCAACCAAACATATATACCTCGGATTCTTTAAAAATCCAAGGTTTTAGCAACAAACCACCAAATAGCTTAAGTGGGTTGAGCTATTTATAGCCTTAACCCTTAGATGGGAATTTCCTAAGTTAAGTTATTTCTAGCCTCAACTTTTGATATGAAATTGCCAAATCCTCTCTATGAATCCTTACCCAATTACAAAACTTCTTTCTCAAGCAAAGACCATAATTAGAAAACTCAATTAATGTTTGCAACCACTAGTTATTTAATTAAAACTTGAAGGATTCAATAGAAAACACATAATAATCAATTATAGGCACAAATAATTAATATCCAATCTCAATTTCAAACACCTATCATTGCACACACCCTTAGAAAGGAAATTAGCTACTCATATCAAAGGAAAAAGATAATATACCAATTGGGTAATCATTAATTCCATTCATATTCAAAAAACTAGCTTCAATTCCAAGATTTGAATGGTTAACAATGGTATTTTTCACTATTTTCAAGGAAGAAGAAGCTAAAAGTTATACTCTACAAAGTGTACTCCATATTCTCCTCAAATTGGGAAAAAACTGAAAGTAATATTCCTTACACAGATCCCAAAATTGGTCTTGGGAGCTTCCCAATTACACAACTAAATTATGGACAATTTTCCCCCTCGAGTGACTTGCATCTTCGCCTGCACTGGCACCTGCAGCGGCATGTGAGGACTTGCGGCATGCAGGTGCCAAGTTCTTTAGGTAGTTTGTGAGTTAGCACTTGTGGCCTTGCATAAGTTGGCACCTGCAGCCACATGTTGTGACTCGCGTCATGCAGGTGCCTAATCTTCTAGGCAGTCTGCAAGGCTTCTCCTGTAGTGGTACCTGCAGAACACAGGTGCCATCTTGTGGCACACATGTCCTAATGCATATCTCTATCAGATTTCTTCTCTCCCGGTCTTCTCTTGACTTAGCTTCTCATAGTCCATTTGGGCTCAAATCCTCTTCTATCTTCATTTCACACGAATACCTATATTTAAGAGAATAAAAGCACAAAATCCTTCTACATAATCAAGGCAATAATGCATGCTTAAGAGCTAAATAAGTTGGTAAATTACTAACTTATCAGGTACCTCAGCAACATCATCAACAGTTTCAATTACAGAGATGATACTCATGTCTCTGGGCTGCTTCATAGATTTACAAACATTAAAAATGACCTCTTTGTCATTTAATCTAAACTTCAACTTGTCTCTCTCAACATCAACAAGAGATCTACCTGTACCCAAGAATAGTTTTTTAGAATAATGGAGACTTCAAAATCTACCTCATAATCCAAAATGACAAATCGGCGGGGAAGATGAAATTTTCTACTTTTACCAGCACATTATATAAGATCTCAATTGGCCTTTTCATAGTGCGATCATCTATCAACAACTACATAGTCTTCAGTCTGTGGGCTTTAAGCCCAACTATTTGAAAATAGGAAGCGGCATTAGGTTGATTCTTGCACCCAGATCACATAGAGCCTTTGCAAAGTTGAATGCCCCAATAGTGCATGGAATCGTGAAAGCACGGGTGTCTTTCTTCTTCTGGACAAAAGAACATGATGCGATAACACTGCCGTGGTGCATATTATCTGCTGGTTCAAAGCTCACCATTCTTTTCTTGGTCACCAAGTCCTTCATGAACTTAGGATATCCTGGCACCTGTTCCAGAGCTTCCACCTAAGGAATATTTACTGACAGTTGCTTCAATAGAAAATAAACTTATGGAACTTGTCGTCTTCTACTTTCTTCTTCAACCTTTGGAAAAATAGAGGGGGTGGTCTCGGAATAGGATACAATACTTTAGGAACCACTTTTTCTTTCCCCTCTAATCTGGACTTCTTTTCTTTAACAATTGGTGTTTTGCTAGTTTTTTTAAGGTCAACCTCAATAACAACAAGTTTGTCAACATTAACTGACTCTTTCTTGTCTTCTACCTCATCAACTACTATACAAGAATTAGTATGAGCCTTTTCTTTTTGATCCTCAGAAACTTTTTCTACCTCATCATCTAATACTCGACCATTCATGTAGTAACCTCCATACATTGACTGTCATTTTGTGGGATTGGGTATGGTCTCACTTGGCAATGTACCTCTCTGCCTTGAATTCAAGGTTGCTAAGATCTGACTTATCTATTTCTCCAACTACTTGATGGAAGTGGAGTGTGAATTCACAATCTGAGTCATATTTGACAAATCACCTCGAATTTCCTTGATTCTGGCATCAATAGACTTGACTCTATTTAATAACTTTTTCAAAATCTCTTCTATTTTTGGCCTGATAGGGTCATTAGCTAACAACTGATTATCTCTTCCCCTAGGAGGACTATATGTATCATTTCGATTATTTCTGTAGCCGTCTTTGTCTCTGCAGTTCCTTTAATCTTTGTCACACCTCTTATTGTTATTATCTTTGTATGTGTTTTAACCTTGATTTCCTTGATATCAATGCGAAGAGTCTTGAATAGACCATTAATCATTAGGACGGGAACCCACCACCTGATTTTCCACATAATTTGCCTCCTCCTCAAAATATGAATAATAGTCTTCTTGTTGAGTCGCCTTACCTTGAGAGCCTACAACATTTAACTTTTGAGTATCGACTCACATTAGATGCTTGGTGATCAAATCATTTACATTTTTAGCTAAGCCATACCCTGATCCCAAGACTCTTCTCTCTTCAACTGCTCTGTAGATATTCCCTTGAACTTTCCACTACTAACCATTTGTGCCTCACGAGTGTACCATGCTCTATTGGTCTTAGTCAATTTGTCCACTCACTAGCCTGAGTATAAGTATGCTACATCGAAGTCCCTTCTGCGATATTATTAGCTACATATTTATTCTCAGTATCCAGCAATCTGTAGAAAACTTCAAAGAGCACCTTTTTAGGTAATTTATAATTCGGGCATTGCTTGATTCTTCTTGAACCTCAAGTAGGACTCATGCAGTACTTCTCTCGACATTTGTCGAAAGTTGTTAGTCTCATCTCGCAATTGTAACATCCTGGATGGTGGGAATAAACTCTCAAGGAATTGATCTATCAGCTCAAGCCACATGGTAATGGAGTTATCTGGTAGCTCTCCCAACCATGTAGTAGCCTCTCCTTTTAATGAGAAAGAGAAAAGCCTTAGACTGATTGCTTCCTACGAGATTCCTGGTAGCCTGTATGCCTTCAATATTTCAGAGAATTTCTTAAGGTGTTGATTGGGATCTTCATGAGATAGACTCCCAAACAACTTTTTCATGGTTAGCAAGTGCATCATGGTTCTGGGGATGTCGAACTTAGCAATTCCACTAAGTGGTGGTCATCGTATAGCACCAGAAACCCCAGTTATCTCTAAATCAACCTCCTCCTCGAGATGCATATTTTGCAAAGCTTGGTGTTGCTAATGCCTAGGTGGGGGCACACCTTGCATTAGGCACTGCAAGTTTCAAGCAACAACGGCTGTAATGCATTGAATTTCCTCCTCAGCTGCAACAAGTTCAGCTGCAGCGCGTTGTTCTTCAGTCAGCTTAACACCTTTGATGCATCCCTAGGTTCCAACCATTTCTCCTAAACAAAAACAAAAACAACAAAAATAAAGTAAAATAAGAAATACGGATTACAAGTAGAATAAAACACTAATAGATAAAATTCTAAATCATATTCCTTAATAACGACACCAAAATTTGATACGTCTAAATTACACCTCCAAAAAGATATAACATGGTCGTTGTTCAAATATAGAATCTAAATAAGGTTGGGGTTAAATTTCATCATGAATATAGCAAGAAAATCGTCAATAATGGTTATTCATCCAGTAGTCGATATTTCGAGGGGGGTTTGACATAAAATTTAAAGATTTCAAAGTATTTGTGATCAATGAACTAATGATTAAATAGTGCTTTTGTAATCAATTTGTGAGAAATACCAGGACTACGTTCCCCATGATCTCATAACTTTAACAGGTCTAGTGAATTGGTGATTTATCTCGATGCTACACATGCAAACTGATAAATAAGGTTCATCTAAAGTTTTTCAACCCAAATACATGAATTTAACTCTAAATCCTATCGGCCTTTGAGTGTGTATAAAGTAACCATCGTCAATAGTTTGGATTGACCATCCTTGTAATGTATAAGGTCATTAGATGAGGGTTGAGAGCCTCAAATCCCCGTTGTTAATTCCTTTTCTTAACCTCTACTTCTTTTGTAACACCCCGCCCATTTGAACGTTTAAATTAAGTCATACTTTTGGGGTGAGAATAAAAATACTTAATATGTTATGAAAGATGTTTTACAAGGTATTATAATCCCTCAATGGTCATATGTTAAGTTTTGAAGTCTAGCAATTTGTTAAATAAAAATTGACAAAAGTTATCGTAAGTTACTTGGATAATTGTTTTGAAATTTAGGCCAAATATCTTGGAGATTTTATCCCAATATATAAGGTGTTAGAGGGTTCTCAACCTACCAAATCAAAGGTCTACAAATCAACTTTCCAACATATAAAACCATTCATCCATACGACTTTAGAATAGAGAGATATTCGCATTTTCATGACACTATGCAAGCAGGCACGTGAGGCGGGCCCCTTAGCCCCTATGTTGGTGATGCTTTATAAGATCATCTTCTCCTTCATTTTAAACTCACCAAACTCATCCAAAAACCATAGAAAATCAGAGAGGAATCCCCTAAATTCTCCACGGGTGTTGATGCTTTCAACTCGGATGTTTAATAGAAGTTGCTCTACGTCGCGAGCTCGTTATTTTGGTATAGTTTGCCCCATCAATTTTGTAGCGTATCTCCCTGGTTGTTGTGGAGGTGAGGTTGAAGTTGTGTGTTGAGTTTGTGGCAGTGTTTCGGGTGTGTTTTGAGAGGTAAGAACTATTTTTTATCGATTTATAGCTACCTTAGACCCCGATAGTATTTTATGGCAAAAATTTGTATCTTTCATCAGGTTTTCATAGTACTTTGTATTCTTGTTTATTGATTGAGTTCCTGTCATGTTGTAGTGTTACGGGGGTATGGGCAGAAGTCAGTAGACCACTTGGAATCATCAAAAAAGCTATGTTAAGGCTATCCTTTCTTCTCGGCATAATTCCTTAGAGCCTACGAGCGATATGGCTAGTATATTATAGACAAGCTATCTATAGTTGTAGTAGTTGGTTATGTTGGCCGCCTGAGTAGAGATATTTATCCCTTGCCGAGACTCTCATTCTATAGATAGCGGCCTCTTGGTAGACATGACTTAGACTACTGGTATAGGTCTCTTACAGCTTATCTTGCACACCTTTAGGGCTGCTTGAGTACTGTAATGCTTTAGGCTATTTGATTATATGTTATTTCCCTCGGGGCTATAGTGGTGACCTGCAGGGATTGTACTTGTTCCTTTGGGGCTATATGCAGGTTCCCTAAGGGGCTATTGAAGTTTATTAAGGCCTACGGGCCAAAGAGTTGCCTACGGAGATATTATTAAGCATGTTCACTCACGGGCTATAAGATTTGCCTAAAGGGGGCTAGATTGAGGCCTACAAGCCAAAGAGTTGCCTAAGGGGCTATTATTAAGCCTGTTCACTCATGGGCTATAAGATTTGCCTATGGGGGGCTAGATTGAGGCTTACGGGACAAAGAGTTGCCTATGAGGCTATTATTAAGCCTGTTCAATCATAGGATATAAGATTTGCCTAAGGGGGGCTAGATTGAGGCCTATGGGTCAAAGAGTTGCCTACGGGGCTATAATAAAGCATGTTCACCTATTGGCTATAATATTTCCCTAAAGGGGCTAGATTGAGGCCTATGGGCCAAAGAGTTGACGTTAGGGCTATACATATATTTAATTGCCTTGGGGGCTATACAAATATATAGATAGTTGTTGCTAGACAGATATACAGATGGCCTATGAGGCTAGGGGATTACCAATAGGGGTATACAGATTGAATTGGAACCTCTCGAGGCATATGGGGGCTCGAGTAGGTGGTTTTGTTTGTTGTTTATACCTGTCGTGCTTATGGCGAGCGGTTAGGTTATTGTTTGATCATTATTGTATGATGTGTCAGGAATAGTTAGGTTGTATTATGATGATTGTTGACCTTCTTCCCCATGTACTTCGTTATTTGATGATATTAGTTAGCTCGATTCAGGTAAGCGAACAGCTCAGTTTGTTAAGGTTTGTAAGGTTAAGTCGAGAACATGTAAGTACGTTCTAGGTAACCTCTGACTCCTTTCTGGAGTATTTACAATACTTGTGATATTAGTCTAAGCTATTTATAGATTTAGGAGCAGGTAAGTATGCTCAGATCATCTTTGACTCTCTTATTCGATTACATATCAGCATTACATAATACCTACTCAGGTATTAATTGTCTTGCATACTCGGTATATTATATCGTACTGACGCCCCATTGCCTAGGAGCACTATATTCATGCCTGAAGGTCCTAACAGATGACCAGATAGACCCTCCCAGTAACACGGTCGAGCTCCAATAGGTTGGCTAGCTCCTTGTCTTTCGGAGTTGCCAGAGTTTCTGAAGTTTGTTACTTTTGCTATCAATAGTTGTTGGGTAGGTCAGGGCTCTGTCCTGGCTAAGTTTATTACTCTTAGAGGCTTGTAGACTTTGGGTTGTATAAACGTGTGTTGTCGGCTGTGTTGGCCTTGTTCCTTTTCCTTTTAGCATAGCAGCCTGTCGGCCCTGATCAATATGTATATACGTGTTCCATTTATATATTTCTAGATATCATAGTGGCCTTGACGATCCGCATAGGATTTAGTTTTTGTTCTATATGAATTGCTGGGAATAGCTGAGTTTATTACATGTTATGTTCACAGGGGCTTTGCCGGCCGAGGGCTTATTTTTAAGACGAGATATACTTATTTGTTTTCTTGATTTTGTGGATGGTATTATACCAGTCACATAGTTATCCAGCAAGGGTCGCTTAGGCTTAAGTTGACATTAGGTGCCAGTTGCATCCCTAGGTTGGGGCATGACATCTTTTATTAAGCAAGTATAAATATTGGCAAGTTCTAACATTTGCAACCGTTAAAAAGCAATCAAAGCGAATGAATTAATAATACATGTGCAATCACAGTTCAATAATCACTAGTATGCTTAACTTACTTTCGTTAATCCATCATGGTTCCCACAACCTTACTTATGAGATTTAGCTACTCATGCTTGTAAGAATCATATCAAAAGATGTAGAAGAATTTCATAATATATAACTTACAAACGAAGAATAATGAAATCGAAATTGTATTATCAAATCAACGATCAAGGTACGTGGCACAATCTCCAAAACCCAAGCACAAATCAACAATAACGTGTCTCTGCTCAAAACGTGAGAAATAATGTGTCACCTCAAAAATAAAACCTAAGGAAATTATTTATAGACATAAAAACATATCCTAAACAATCTAGAAAAACTTATCCCCGTTAGCACTTCACGAACTGTGATTCTGATCCACGGTTCGTGGAAGTTGAGAGTCAACCGTCGTTTGGCTTGGTCAAGATTGGGACTACAGCTTCCTACGAGTCATTTCATGGTCCGTGGAATGCTTTCACGGTTCGTAGTCTTGAACCGTGGTTTGAACTTCAAAACTGCATCTTCTTTGAATTTTGATCTACGGTTGACAGGACGGATCATAGAACTGGTTTCACGGTCCATCAAATGAGTCGTAAACTGGGGTCTAATTTGTCAAATTTTTGAATCTTTTCCACGAGAGACAGGACGGTGCGTCCTTTGCTTCTACGAGCCATCAATTGTCTATCCTCGGAACCTAACCAACGAGTAACATGACGGTTCGTCCTTTGATTCTACGGGCTGTCAAACGAGCCATACTTCTCATTTTTAGCTCAAAAACTCAAACTTTCGTGCGCATACCTCGTTTTCCTGTACATAAACAAAAATACCATCATCTCTCACAAAAAAATCACTTAAGAACTATAAAAAGCCTTTGCTAAAAAGCGTCGAATGTGCCGTGTAATCCGGGCACATCAGCGACACCAGAGAGTTGTCTTTTCACGAGCTTTCTATCCTCAACCCCTTTTCATTCTTTTAGTCCGATTCCACTTCTTATTACCTCAAATCTTCTTCCACACCAAATATTCCTTAAACAAGGAAAAATATACGCCATAACGTATTCATAATAACAGTAAAAGACGTGAAAACTAAAGTAAAAAGACAAATAAGTGGTAAAATCACCACACATCAGTAATTTAAAGTATCATGATGAAATTCCGTAAAATTAAAGGACTGAAATGTCAAATTGAAACAAATACAAATGTCTATTAGGCTGTTCGGCCAAAATAAAACTAGGATCCCATATCAAAATATAAAAACAAACAAAATACTTAAGTTGAAAGGAAAAGAAAAGAGAAGAAAAGAAAGAGCACAATTCCACAACCACAAGGGTTGTTGAAAAGTTTGAAAGGGGTAAGACTTCCTACATAGTATACAACCATATGCAAAATCTGAATCTTACAAGGTCTCCTTAATTTCTCGTAAGTTATTATAAGTCGTCAATCTGAAATCCAATTTCAGAAAAGCATCTCTCTTGTCTCCGACTTTTTTGTTTGTGTGTCCGAATTCTTATATTCTTCCTTTTTTGTCAGCGCTAGGGTTTCTCTATTTCTACATTCACCCACCCGTCTCTCTCAACAGGTTTTCTTTTTCTTCTCTTTCTCCATATGGGTCTCTCTCTGTTTGTTTGCTTCTCTGTGTTAATGCTTCATTTGATCTCATTCATCTATTTTTCAGGTGTTACGTTTTGTGGGTAATGTTCAGTTTTTGTATATATTTATCTGTTTCTGTAACCTCGTTAGAAGTTCGAACCCCTTTGGTGGGTAGGTGTTTTTGATTGCTTTGGTCGGAAGTCAGGATTAAAGCATTGCTTTTGCAACTTTTGCTGATGCATTCAAGATTTCTGATTTTCATGTGTTAGTTTATTCTGATTGTGCTGTATATGGTTATGTGGAATTCTTGAGTTTCTTTGGATAGATGATGCCATGGGAAATCAGCTGAGTTAAGGAATTGTTTAGAACTATTCTTTGTGTTTTCTATTTGTTTATCTAGTGTTAATCATAGTTTCGAGTGTCTTATTTTTGGGCAGGTTTTGGACTGCTGAATCCATTCTAAACAGATCTAAGCAGAGTGAAATTTCCAAGAATTTCTGGTTATCATTGTTCAGGGTCAGACTGTGTGCATTAGGAGAGGATCAAAAGGGAAGAAGAAAATTTTGATAATGAGGAACTCATGGGCAGATTCTGTTGAGAATGTAGCTACTGATAATGTTGGGCCTAGTGGCGGGAGTGGAGCTTCTGCTTCTACAAGGAGATCATCTTATGTCCCACCACATCTTCGCAACAAACCAATGGCAGCAGAACCTCTAGCTCCATCGCAGGGTGGCCCACCTTCTGGTAATGACCGCTCAGGGTTCAATGGACCAACTAGTGGGTCTCGATGGGGTGGTTCTAGGCCAGATTATGGACGCCAAGGAGGGTATAGTGGCGGCGGCCGCAGCGGAGGTAGTTGGGGTGGCAGAGGCGGCAGTTGGAGTAGAGAGCGCGAAGTTAACCCTTTTGGTAATGATGCAGATGTGGACTTGGAGCAATCGTTTGATCAGGAGAATACTGGTATAAATTTTGATGCTTATGAGGATATTCCAGTGGAAACAAGTGGAGAGAATGTCCCACCTCCTGTTAATACATTCGCAGAGATAGATTTAGGGGAGGCCGTTAACTTGAATATTAGGAGGTGCAAATATGTTAAGCCGACTCCTGTCCAGCGATATGCAATTCCCATCTCCTTAGCAGGACGAGATCTCATGGCCTGTGCCCAGACTGGATCCGGCAAGACAGCTGCCTTTTGTTTCCCAATTATTAGTGGAATCATGAGGGGGAATTTTCCGCAACGGCCTCGTGGGGTGCGGACGGTGTTTCCCCTTGCTCTTATTCTCTCCCCAACAAGAGAGCTCTCAATGCAGGTAGGTGTGGTACTATAGCAGTTTTGTGCAATGGCACTTGATCCCTTTACCTTTTTTCCCTTATAAACCTTCAAGTCTGTTGATTCCAATTTTATGCTGCACTTTACATGTAGATACACGAGGAAGCTAAAAAATTTTCTTATCAGACTGGTGTTAGAGTGGTAGTGGCCTATGGTGGAGCCCCGATTAATCAACAGGTACCATTTTACACTCTCTCCCTCTCCCCTATTTTGTGAAGGAAAACAAATATATGTCAAGGTGATACACTTGGGTACTTAGCATGTGATGTTGGATAAATAGTAATTTTTTGTTGAGTGGAGGTTGGTTTCTGATTTTTTTCCAGTAGCTGTGATTCTTATGAGACCTAAACACCACGCGTCCTTGAATGTCCCCAAAAATGCACATAATGAATTCAGAAGCATGTGCTCCCATTATTATAGCCGTAAGCAAAAGAAAAGGGGAACTACCATTTGCTCTTAGCAACATCGTTAAAGATAATGTCTTACTCTTGCCATAGACATAAATAGCATATTAGATGACTCCTGATTGCACCATTCAGTTACAACAAGTTTAATCTCCGTCTCTTACAAATGCACAGATAGAGACCACACGAGACACATCAAGGTTAAACAGAAGAAAATATCATAATGTTACAATATGGCACCTCTTTCATGCTTGCTTTATTATTGGTTAATGAAACCTTTCCTCTGCGTTTTAAGGAGGGGAAGTTGATTTACGCCTCATTATTGTGCTGTAAATTATTTAAGATGAGAACTCTTTGTCAAAAAAAATTATTTAGATGAGAACTTATTCCTAGCTGTATGATTTTTTCATATCTGCTCTGTTGTCGTGCATGTTGAACTGGGTTTAAAATGTAAGCGTATGAACTATATCTTGCAGGTCGATCTGATTGTCCGGTTACTTATCTTGTTAATTTTTCTTTGTTGGCAGTTAAAAGTCACAATAAGTGGTACTTAATCAGAGGGGCAAAAAAAAGTCATTTTTAAGTAGATGCATTGGTTTGTTAATTAGATCACTTATTTTTACACCCAGTCAATGGTCAATCCATTGGAGATGTCTGTTTAAATGCTGATGAGCCAAAGGTCGAACTGAGGTTGTATAGAGGAGAAAGGTTTCTTGTTTTTATATTAGTTTTTAAGCAGACATAAAAAGCTGCACTGAGGTTGTAGATACTTCAGGGAGATTGAGGCTTTTACTTCCTTATTTATGAATTTAATTCGTGATTATTTTCAGCAGGAAAGTACAACTGTATTAGATGCTAGAGTTTGTAAATTGTCTTATGGGTTTGACCAGATAGATTTCGCTATTACTAGCACACATATTTTTCTGTAACTGGAATATAGATTATTTCTTTGACCTATATATATATATATATATATATATATATATGTATGTATGTATATATTGGTCCTTTTTAATTTTACTTTCCATCTCTTTTTTATAATCATGAAATCCACGAGGGTGGTGGCGCAAAGTGCGAAACTCGGTGGATTATGGGGCCACCCCTTTATCTTTCTCCACTTAATTACCAATCCTTTTGTTGGCTATAAGGTTCAAACCTGTGACGTGTGCTTATCCACTCATCACATGTTGTGCTCTTACCACTTTATCATACTTTCTCTTTGAAAAGACCTTCCTTTGACAAGCAAGTGTTTAGATTTTGTCAAAAAATTGGTGTAATAAGGGCTAATGGTTTTGGTTTGCTTGTTAATTGGGTGCCACTTTTTTCTTTCATATTTTCAGCTGTATATGCAAGTATTCCTCTTCTCTCCCCCCTCTTTTCAACTTGTAAGTAGTCAGGAAATAGGGAAAGCCAGGGGAGCAAGTGCATCTCAATTTTTTCTTGAAATGCTTAAATACAAGTTGTTACTGTTTCCTAACATGTGGGGAGCACTACTCATGCAGAATGTGGCTTTGTAAAACTACATGCAACTCATCAATTGTGCATTGGGAACATTTTATATGTCAATGTGAAAAAGCTGTTTAGTAGTTGGTACCTTTGTGATGCTTTCCCTGTACAAAAAGTCCACTAAAAACAAAATGGGTTTGATAAGAGTTCAACTAAGAAGCCTATAGACACATCAGTCTATAAACAAATTTAATTCATGGATTTGGTTTAATTTTGTTTAGCTCATCATTCTAGATCTAATATGCATTTGACGGTGAAAGAGGGAAACTTGTTCCACAAAAGTAGATAGAAATCTAACGTTAAGAATTTGTGTTTGTTCAAGGTGGGACCCTCTGATCTATCAATGGGAAAGATCTCTGAGTATCCCATGATAAAGAATCCTTGAAAGATTTATTAGGATTCTTGACAGTCTCATGAATATCTATATGTACTTGACACCGGGATAAATGAGATCCCTCGAGATGCATTGATTTGGGTAAATAGTTGCTTCGAATATGAACTTCCCGATTCACATTCTTTTTGGTTAGATCCTGAAATCTAGTGCAACTGCAATTGAAAGCTAAGATCTTTATCTTCTGGACTACTTATTTACTGTTTTGAGGAAAAAAAAATTCTTTATTTTCTGGTACATTTGTACATGACATGAACCATATATTGTTCTCAGTTAGCAAGTCTTCTTTTTGGTGGGATTTTGTTACCCAGATTTCCATTTCTGAACATCCAATTTTCTTCTTACATATTTTGAAGGGAAGTCTAGAATGTTCTTCCACCTCCACCTGATGCTCTACCTTGTCCACTTTCAACTGAAACTCTGCTTTCAAATATACAACATGCATTTTGTTGTTGTTGGACTTACAGAGTTACAGTCGTACACTGACATTAGTGGAGAAGAGCAGAGGGGTGGGCCCATTATCTGCCGAGTTTTGAACTGTGTGCCATTGGCCCTAGAGAATTTCTCGGTTATTAAAAAAAAGTCATACACTGAAATTAGTTTCAGAAACTTGAACAAATCAAATCTAGTAATATTACTTACTTTCATTTGATTTGCTGGTGAAGTCAGAACCTCATTAGAAGTATTCAGTTGTACTATGATGATTTCATTGTCAGATTATATATAAGTGTAGTATCTAATTTTATCAGTTCATTGTCAGATTAGCTCACGAAGCCTGAACATTCGAGTATAAAGTGGTGTTTTCTGTAGATTCTTTTCTTCTTAGTACATGTCTCGTATATTTTGTTTCCCCTACGATATCAATAAAACATTACTTCATCAAGGAAAAAAATGATGTGCTTTTTGCGTTATTGTTTGAACAATTGTTTGTCACATATCTGCAGCTCCGAGAGCTTGAGAGAGGAGTTGATATTCTTGTGGCAACTCCTGGAAGACTGGTTGATTTACTTGAGAGAGCAAAAGTTTCATTACAGATGATTAGATATTTAGCTCTGGATGAGGCAGATCGTATGCTGGACATGGGGTTCGAACCTCAAATCAGAAGGATAGTGGAGCAAATGGATATGCCTCCACCTGGTGAAAGACAGACTATGCTGTTCAGTGCCACATTCCCAAAAGAGATTCAGGTTTTCTTTTATTCAGTAGGGGTGTTTTCAATTATCAATGTTATTATTGTTAGTATTCTGCTGCTTACAGACATTTTTTATTGGAATGACACATCATCTTAAACCATGGTTTGAGCTTCTTTGAACTTCTACTAAATGTTCCTTTTTTCTTTTTCTTTCTCCAGTGTCCATCCCATCCCCCACCCCCACCCCCACCCCCACCCCCACCCCCACCCCCAACCCCCCAAAAAAAAAAATCTTCCTTGCAGAATCCTAATATTTCTTCTTGTTACATGATGACACCTGTCTTTTTGCAATGCTGGCAAATTTGCCTTGCAAATTGTTGAGTTGGCAGTGAATAAAATCTTCTGAGCAGTTGTCTTGTTTTGTATATGACCTCTAACCCTTTCTTTCTTCGTTTGTTTTGGGAATGCAGAGACTGGCATCTGATTTTCTTGCAAACTACATATTTTTGGCAGTTGGACGGGTTGGTTCTAGTACTGATTTGATTGTTCAGCGAGTTGAATTTGTTCATGATGGTGACAAGAGAAGCCATCTTATGGACCTACTTCATGCACAGATGGCTAATGGGGTTCACGGCAAGGTAGCAAGTGACTCTTAGCTCTCTCTTGCTATAGAAATTATTCTCAACTACTTTAGTCCTGTTTGAGGCACTTGGAGCAGCTTGACTGAGTGGGGAAGAAATCAGTACTTCTAATCCTAGGAACATAGCAAAGAATTAAGGATGTTGCGAACTACTTTTCTTTGTCTATAAAAGCACTAGCGTAAATCTTCTCTTGCCTGATCAGTATTAGCTGCTCATTCTGTCCATGATTGGTTTTGTTGGTTTATTTACCTACTATATATAGATATGAATGCTGAATTTCCTAGATTGGAGTCTGCTTAAATTTTCATTCTGCATGAGTTTTCATTTAAATTGACTGGCTTTCCTCTTAAAGTGTTTCAGTGTTTGCCAACGACATGACTCTGTCCTCCTCCCCATTTGCTGCTTTGTGGAACATTAGATTTTGTTGCATTAGGCCTATAAAATTTATACACGATAAAACTCAATGCGGAGTCTTTAAGCTTTAATTTAATCGACTGGCAATCTTATTAACTGCATTATATTGTTTTCTGCAGCATGCTCTAACGTTGGTATTTGTTGAAACAAAGAAGGGTGCTGATGCATTGGAGCACTGGCTGTGTATTAATGGGTTTCCTGCAACTGCCATTCATGGTGATAGGACTCAGCAGGTAGGCGAGATCTAGGTATTGATAGAGATATATCAAAGCAATTTGATCTTCAAACATGACCGTTTACGCTGTTCGTCCCTTCTGTTACAATATGATTTAATGGTACCACTCTCTCTTTTTTTGTTTGAGAAGTGGCCAGTGTGTTAATAATGTCAAAATATTTACGAGATACCAACAGAATAGCCCTTCCTATTCTTAAAGGGATTTATGAGTTCTATCACTGCTTCAGCATCATTTACAAAATTCTCTTTGCACCAAAAATGAAACAAACGTAAACAGTTCATCTCGATCTTCTGAATAGAGTTTCCTTTATCTTCAAAGAACCTAGCGTTTCACTCCTAAACTGTCCACCATATGCAAGCTGGAATGGTTTGTCACCACATCTTTCTATCAGTATTTGCATCGCATGCCGGCAAAGGGGCATGTGTGCATGTAACATGTACCTGATACTTCTATATTCAGTCCGGTTTTTGTGTTGCACCAACTATTAATTGCGCTATTTTGCAGCTCATCATAGTCAACATTACCTGTGGGTTTATTTTTTACAGGAAAGGGAGCAAGCGCTGAGAACATTCAAGAGAGGAGATACCCCAATTTTAGTTGCGACGGATGTAGCTGCTCGAGGCCTTGATATCCCTCATGTTTCTCATGTTATCAACTTTGACCTTCCTAATGACATTGATGATTATGTGCACCGTATAGGCAGGACAGGTCGTGCAGGCAAGACAGGATTAGCAACTGCTTTCTTTAATGAAGGCAACCTTTCGATGGCCAAACCACTAGCTGACTTGATGCAAGAAGCTAATCAGGAGGTACCTGAATGGTTGACTCGTTATGCTAGCCGTTCATATGGAGGTAGAAACAGGCGGGCTGGCGGAGGCCGTTTTGGTGGGCGTGACTTCAGGAGGGATTCCTCATACAATAGAAGTGGAGGTGGAGGTGGAGTTGGTGTGAATTACTATGATGGAGGTAATAGTGGTGTTGGTTATGGCAATTACAGTGGGGGATATGGTCCTGGAGTAACTAGTGCTTGGGACTAGCTTCTCAAACTTATGATACCTATACTTTCCTGCAGTTGTATATTACTCATCAACAAATTTGGATTATGATATTTTCCAGTGCGAAACAGGGTTGAGTTCTTGTTGTTTTGTGGTCCTATAGGGGACAACTGCAAGATTGTTATGGTAGTTAGGTTGGCAATTGGAGACCACTAGCAGGCAGCTTTTGTCCAACAGTTCAATGATGCCTTTGTTTGATATAATATTATTTTGCGACTTCATTTTTTTTTTTTGGAATGCATATGAATAGTTAATCGCCACGTGCAATGTGCATCCTGATTTAAAGTATTACTAGTTCTCGACATGTGCCCCGTGTATACTTAGAATCCATTATTACTTAATATGTAGGAAAAAATTTATTACTTAAATGTTATACATATTCTAAATTATTAAATTTTTAGCATACAAAAAAAGACCACTTCTGATCGTAATAATTATATGTTAAATCATATCTGTTGTCTGTTCATCTTTTTAATTTTAAAAATGTATACATAATACACTTTGAAGAACAAAGTAATAACTGATCTAAAATCAATTTTTCAGACAAATCAACCACCTCTCTTCCATAGCTCACGCCTCATGGATCTGTGAAGTTTGAAGGTGATGGAGTTGAATCTGGCGATTATTCTGACTCCAATATCCATCATTCATTTACTCTACATATTTTCAGTCTCTCAATTTCTTTTAGTTTTTGCAAATTTTAGGGGAAAAAGAGGGAAGGAAAAAATAAAGAAAATGAAAATGGAAGATTAAAAAAAAAACTGCTAAACGACAAAGTATCCTCAAGGAAAATGGAAATCATTTCTTGCCTTTATATATAGTTATTTCTTGATTAATGTTTTTTGAATTTCCCATTCACATATTTATTAGTAATTGAGTTAGCCTACATTTAATTAATGACTCTTCAAGTTCTATCGTTTATACTCTTAATAAATAATAATTGTTGTTAATTAAGCCTCTTTCCATACATATTCTTAACTTCAAAAACTAATTGTTCTATGAACTGTGGAAACTAATAGCACTCTTAATAAATAGTATTATTATGTTGTCAAGCCTCTTCTCCTACAAAATTTTAATTTCATTAAATAATTAATGTATGTGTTCTTAGAAGTTGATGGTACTTTTTGTATTCCCAATTATATTAAAAAAATATAGCTGAAAATATTACTACATAACATAAGAGGCTAGGAAGCACACAAGTCATGAACGATATGTGTGTTTTTTGGCATTAACATTATATTAAAGCGCAATTTTGTCATTTTGCTATTGACTTATTAAGAAGGAATTTTTATTAATTTATATATTTATACTTAGAAATTACGTAAAAAGTATTATAAATTACAATAATTATAGTTAATAACTTAAAATATCTAAAATATATATATAAACTTTGGTTGACTTTCGAAATTTCATCTGTGCCATAAATATCGGAATAAAAGAAGCAATATATATCATGTGAAAGTTGGGTAAAATGTACGATAAATCTTACTCCCTCCGTCCCACTTTGACCTAGTTTGACTTTGCACGTACATTAAGAAAGAAAGAAAGATTTCTGAAACTTGTGGTCTAAAATAAGTCTTAAATGTTTGTGTGACTATAAATCATTTCATTAAGGGTAAAATAGGTATTTTAAAGTTAAATTGTTACTAAATATAGAAATGTGTCATTCTTTTTAGGACTGACTAAAAAAGAAAGTGAGTCATATAAAGTGGGACAGAGGGAATAATCTTAAAACATTTCAAAAAAATATGTAAGATATTCGCTTGACTCCATATTCCATTTGTATTATATAAATTAAAACAGAAGGAGTAACATATATAGGGCCCGTTCTGATATGAACTCTGAATCCGCTTATATTTTGGTGAAGGATGAAATATTTATTCAACTTTTGATGAGTAATTTAATAATTCAATTTTAACATTCGGAGGTTCTCACTTTAGAACAGTGTTTTAAAGGGCGGGGGCATGAGGCGAGACGTTTTATCTATTACGGGGCGAAGCGTAAATTTCAAGGCATTGGGGTGTAAGCCCCATGATCCTTTTATTTTTAATATTTTATAAATTTTATCTAATTAAAATAAATATTTTTAAGATAGATAAATTATCAAAAAAGGGTAAAACTATATAAAAATTATAAAAAATTAAAAATTAGTGAAAGATGTATCTAAAACAACTTCAGCTAAAAAAATTAACCAAAGCAATACAATATATCCAATATATAAAGTCAACTTTTCATATAGTAAATCAATATATGTCCTCAAAAATATAAGTTTGTCCAAAAAAAAAGTACATTATAAGTAAATATTATATATGCTTCTGAAAGTTTGAATTTTAAGTTTTTCATTTTTATTTTATTTTTGAGTATTTAAGTATTATTTAAGTTTAATAATTAAATATATTAGTTATTAGGTTTAAATTAAGGACTTAACAACAAAACAAGTTTTAATTGATAGTAATTTTTGGGGCTTACGCATAAGGGCGTTTGCCTCAACATTCGCCTCACACTTGGGCCAAATAATGGAGCGTACGCCTTTCCATACTTTTGCCTGCCCCAACGCCTCAGTATATTTTGGCTATGCCTCGCCCCTCAACCACCTTTTAAAACACTGCTTTAGAATAACATAGCAGATAATAGATAATATACATTAGAAGCAATATTAAGTTGTTATTTTACTTTTATTTTGTTATTAATAATCTTAAATCAATATTTTTATTTAACCAAAGTGTTATGATAAAACATATAATGAATGATTTTATACACTACTTTAATGTTAGACTACTACTCCCTCCGGCCTCCTTTTGTTTTACTTGTTTAGTATTAACTTGTCACATTTCTTAAGAAACAATAAATAATATACCAAGTTTACTGTATCATTCTTTAAATATAAGGAATTTGATGCTTTAAGAAATGCATTGAAAAATAATTACAGTTAATAATAAGTACAAATTAGGAACTAAATAATAAATTATCTCTTGATTTTTTGAACTGAACAAATAAAAGTGTACATCTACTTTTAGTATAACTAGTTAAGTGTACGTGCTTTGCACGTGTGTATCACATTAAATAAGAATAACGTAAAATGTTTAAGATTTTTTGGGGAAGAACCACTAAGAGGGGCACGTCTACCAACATTAATTTTTCTTTTACCATAATATTTTAGGACTCCTTTTCTGAAGAATAAAAATATCATATATGTTAAGACTCCTTTTTTATGTACACAAGGAAAAAGCAAACCTACCAACATTAGTTCTCTATATATTTTAATTAAATGACAATTATTTCAGAAAAATAATAAGTAAAAAGATAAATTTGTTTTTCAGAAAAATAATAAGTAAAAAGATAAATTTGTCTTAAATAAAGATTTTTAATGAAGACACAAAGTTCAATCAACACTTATAAAGACATTCACTTTTTTTAAAATAATACTAATTTTGGGCATGTGTCTCGCACGTGTATACTTAGCATTCATCAATACTTAATATGTAGCAAAAAAAATTATTACTTAAATGTTATACATAATCTAAAATATTAAATTTATAATATACATACAGACATAACACCACTTTTATTATAATAACTAGTGTATCAGTTTGCGCTTGGCACGGATATAAAGATCGAATTGGAGCTTAAGATGAGATGAATTTTATATTGTCGGATTTTATTTAGAAAAGAAAGAAAAAAAAAATATATTACAAGGAAAACATCTTCACTTCAAGTATTTGAGGCTTTTGTTTTATTTAATAGTAAAACTTTTATTACTACATATCTCCGTTTCAAGTAAAAGGAAAAGTAAATAAAGTAAAAGCAGACAGATATTTAAATTTTATTTTTGATATGTCCTTTTGACTCTATTCTTTTACCACAAAATGAGAAGAAGAAAAAGCGCAAAAAGTTAAAGATTTTACAGAGAAAAATAAATTGAAATTTGGTCCAAGAAAGTGTTGATTCCAAGCACTAATTTAAATAATAGAAAGTTACTTGCATTTGTTCATCATGCTACAAAATAAGCATATCGTATGAGATGCCAAGGAAATAATTAAATCAAACCAAAAAAAATAAAAATAGATAAGTTGCAAAAATATATAATTTGTAAAAGCGGAGCTTCAATCATTATCTTAATCAATCGAACTCTAACTTAAATGCTCAGTCAAATAGAAAATCTAAAAGTATGATTAGATATGAATAGTAAATAGTAAACACATGAAATATAATTTAAAAATAGTTAGCAATGTGTATAATATGTGTATAATCATATATATCAGTATATAACTTATGTGTACTGATTTATGAAATGAAATAAAGATCCCTGTAATCACAAGTATCATTTTACAAAAGGGAGTCTAAATATAAAGAAGTAATCAATATATATATATATATATATATATATATATATATTATTATATATATATATATATATATATATATATATATATATATATATATATATATATTATATATATATATATAAAAGAAGAACTTCTACCTAGTGACGTGGCGCTCTCTATGACCACCATTTCTATTTATCTTTTTTCTCATTTATTTACATTTTTTATTCATTTCTTTTCAATTAATAATTAGAAAAAATAAGTGTCATTATTAATTACACTCTTCTCACTCTTCTCATTGGTTCAATCAATATGGAATAAAAAAATAATCGTGGGTGTTTTATTGCGGAAATCATCCAAACGTTTGAACTTCAAGGTTTAATTGCAGCATTTTATAACTGATTAATGAAGAAAAAAATAAAGCACCAAAGAAATCCTTCGTAAATCAACCGTTTTGTATCAAATGCATGATGCATCTATTGAAGGCAATCATTTCTAATTTGTGTTCATTTTTGCCATCTCTTTCTTTTATTTATGGCAGATGAAATGAGTTAAATCTATTTTCAACTTCTAATGCCTCTGATCACTTTTAGATATTTTCGTCAAGGCTGCTGAGAGAATGAGACATGAGCAAATTGCTTTGAAAATGGACTACTTCATCGGCCATAATGCAACAATTTCCTAAAAAATTCACCGGTAAGCTATATGGATTATATCATTTTTTATTAATTGAGTACTTTAAATTGATAGGGTTCAATTTGTTCGATGGTAATTTTTTTTTATATTATGTACTAATTATCCTACCTTTCCCCAACATTCCGATGGATGCCTCTTTTGCAGACTTTTCGTCAGAAGCATAAGCTTTTCCAGATATGCGAGCTTTTATTACTGTCGATCTGTCTATTTCTTTTTCGAGTAAAAGAAACACTACCATGAAGTATTTTTTTAATGTCATATCTACTTCTTTGATTAGTTGCCGTTTGTAAAATTAAAAAATAGCACTAATAAAATTAAAATAGTTTTTCTTTGAGTTATTATATCGCATTTTTGTGTCATATAAATATATGAAATTGAGGAAATTGTAGAATGATTATCTTATAATTAGAATGAATTAAAAAAATTCTTTAAAGTAAGGTACAAAGTAAATTAAGTCTGTGACCTTTAATCACACTGAGAATACTTGCGATAAATGCATGCTATGTTCTTAATTTAATTTGTTCTGCTCTATTCACGAAGATAGGACGTATGTTGAAGCACATGAACGAAGTACATCAAATGATTTATGATAAAAGGTACCAGTACTAACTTTTTAAATTTTCTTTATGTTAAAAAATAAATCTTATTGCCTAATCTATAGATAATTTTGTTTTGACTATAATAACAACATAAGAAAAATATGATAAACTTATCTCAAAAGTATTCTCGTGTATGCTTTATGTCACTCAAATCGAGATGGATTTTTTAGGGACTGGCCTCTTTCCTGAGGCAATCCCTGGGATTCAAAAGAGAGAAAAGGAACTTTCTGTGTCCTATGCCATCATCACTAACCATTCTCCTTATCTTTGCATTTCTTGATCGGTCGCTCAAGAGACTGACTCTCTCTTTCTCTGTATTTAAACGCAATCTCTTGAATTTCAGTAGCAGAGTGAGTCTTTCTGCTGTAGTTCCTCTCTTGTTAGTGTACTCGTGGTACGGGTTTGTCGTAGTACTTGTGTAACAGCGCTGATGGAAGCTTTTAGCTATTGTGGGAGAGATTGATTGCAAAGAGCACTAGAATGAATGGTTGAGGCAGAGAGTGAGGGAAAGCTCGAACAAGTTATCCCGTGATCCGATCGAGTCGAAGCGGATCGATAAGCAGAACCGAAGACCTACCAAGGTTGAAAACAAGAATGTGGTCAACCATACCGAGATAAAGAGCAAGGGCAGGACCCTCAGGATTCCTGATGAAGTCAATCAGAGAGGGAGTTCTCTCATGGACTGAGTGAAGACTCTACTCTTTCTATACTCTCTTTGTCTGCTCCTCCCGATCCCCGTCGCAGCCTTAGATTCATTGGTGATTTCGCGGCACATCTACGGTATAGATGCCTTAAAAGCAGAAAGAAATCCAGAGTCCCTATCACCCGCCCAATGCAACCTCTCGATATTGGTTCTTCCAAAGTTTCAGAATTAGCTTTAGAGATTGAGCAAGTGTCATCAGTCTAGGACGCGGCGTTCAGGTGATGTCTACCAGAATAACAACCCGTAGCCTAGTTGAGGTCAAACCCTCTTTGACAAGATTACAGACTTGAACACTCACGACTCGCTTTTCTGCTCTCTCTATTGACATCTCAGAGTGTCGACTCCTTGAAAGCAACCTCGACAGAAAATACAACGGCGGACGTGCTCCGATTACCTTGCCCGAGCCTCCCTCCCTTCATTCAATGCTTGCCAACTTTCTTCATGCGGTATGACACGTCTATATTTGACACTCATCAATCAGCTAAAAGATGACAGTTGCGAAGCAAGGGGTGAGGTAGTGCTTGCCATGGGAAGAGAGCTCTCACCTTCACGGGAGGATTGGCAGGACGAAGATCCGGAATGAGTGAAGCTATTGAGTGCGTTTCACCACTCCTTGTCATGGCTTAAAGAGGTTTTGAAGGTTGCTTGCAATGGTTTAGAACCTGAAGCCGCTGTGCGTGAGTCACTCTATCTTACGAGACCTTAACTGGTCTTCCCACACCTATACCACTCGGAGTGTTGAGTGTTGTTATGTTAGATGGTGTAACTGATTTTTCTGGGCATAATGCATTCGCACTGGGAACATGAACTTAGATTTAGGACTCAGAGTCTATGTCCCGCCGCCCTTGCCCCTATCTCTAAAGCCGCTAACTTTGGTACCCGGGGCATTTCCCTCACATGCTGAAGCAAGAAAGCCACTGTCTTTTATGACATTTATAAAGAAAGTGATTTGGAATAACAACAGCCAAAATGACTTCCTTTCTTTAGAGTGATCCCCGTCAAGCAAAAACCCATTTCTGAGATTGGATCCTGCTTGCCAGCTTCAGAATATCGACTCCTGTGGTCAGCTTTTGATTCCACTTTTCTAAAAATAAGTGACCAAGGCTACGCCCGGCAGGTCAAACATCTTGCTTTTAACCCTGAAAGATTCCTTCGAGAGGGCTATAGTTTCATCGTTAGATCCCGGTAGATTTAATAGGCAGACATTTATATCTAACACTTTCTCGATATAAATCTTATGGTAGACTCCAGGTGGATATAGCACCATTCATCTTCATTATTTAGCAAGGTTGGACAACAAATTCGATAAATAAAACTCTACTGACCCCAATCTGAGATCAGTCTCGGTCCTTCTGACCCGGCCCTCCAGTCCAAAAGGGTTCAAATTCCCGCCTATGTCAGCTTGACCTGCTTGTTGGCTCTGATTAGGATCATCAGAACATCCTGAAAGATTCTCTTGAAAATCTTGACTTGCAAGCAGAGAATGACGAGTCTCACCCACTTTTTGGCGGCTTCGTGATTTTATGCTTGGAAAATGCTCTTGTATCGCTGGGCCCCCTTTCTTTTATCAAAATCTAGCGTAACCAGAGAACAATCTAAATGATTGTGGCAATATATGAGAACGATTCATGACCATCTTCGCATATTAAAACAAGAATGTCCCAATCAAGTCATTGAGTGACATAAAACAGCATATCCAGAATTGGGATCTCTCTCGCAATGGATGGTTGCTGTTCTCTTGAAGCTAGCCTTTATTCTTTTTGGAAGTCAAGACAGACGGACCCGTTTTGAGTTTGCTTCCTGTTTGGCTTGACTTTTCCTTCTTCCGATGGTTGCTCCTATAACTCGGGCTTGAAGCTTCTATTAGCGCTGAGGTGAGATATGAGATAGTATAGAAGGGGAGTGTTGAGTCCCATCCAGCGGTAATCCTTTGTCATTTCAAATTTATTAGCCGATAGGCGAACCATTGAGTCTTGGTTCAGCTTCTTTTTAACTTCACTTAACGAGTCAATGATTGCTGTTGAGCCCATTTATTCGGGTCACCTCTTAGAAACAAAATCTGTCTGGCTCTCCTACCGGGTTCCAATACGTTCACTGAGATATCACGTGGTTAAACTTCCCGAAAGCGTATGTTGACGGCTTCAGCCAATTCGATTCATTCTATTCCCAAGAATCCTAACCAAAGCAAATTAGCCCCGATTCTCTCTTTAGTGTTCGCGTATCAAGCGCGCATTGACCAGTTTAGTTTCTGAGATTGGTATACTCTAAATTAGTAAAAGAAACCCTTGGGTCTTGTTTTGTCTTTACTGACCCCAAGCTACCTCGCCTTTTGTTGGTGAAGTGAATGAAATCGTTAGATTCCCGTTTGGGATCACTGCACTTCGAGCTAATGACATAGTAGTTAGAAACTAGTGGCAATAAAGAGTGACAGTTCCGGTGGCAAGTACTGTTTGATTATAGTGAAGTGGTAGAAGCGGTCATGTCTGCTACTTCTCGATTCTGTGGCAATCATCTTGGTCTTTTTCTGAGCCCTAGATCAGAAGCCTTGGCTGCTACTGTTCTGTGTCTCATTCGTACCAAAACAGACGACGAAGCTACATCAATCAAGAATGACCGCAACCTCTAAGTCAGCTTGCCTTTTGCCTCGTGTCTTGGATCGAAGGATAAGGTGTGGAGCGAAGGTAGTTCCCTAACTAGCTTGAGGGGAAAGATCATAGATAGATTATCTGGATTAGATCCTAGGAAGCAAGCCTTGGTTAGAGGTTTGCAAGTAGTGAAATCTGTAGTGTACAGAACAGAGTACATGGATCGAACTCTCCGGATTCAGCCTTGCTTCACTGGAGTGGAGCTCCACTATTCAACAAAGAGAAAGAAAGATGCGCTAATTCGGTTAGAGGACAGACAGATTCGATTCACAGCCTATATCGCTTTTGACCAAAAGAGAGATTAGATTGACTTCCTAGATCATGGAACCAGCTAGGATCGGAACGACTATCGACCAAGCTTAAGTTAGCTCCTTAAGTTCGTGCCTCTCCTCGAGATTCACTCACTTTCAGACAGACTCAGATTTTGATTTACTGTCTAGGAAGGGAAAGGAAAGACAGAAAACCTGCACTTACGCGCTTTCCATTCATGTCGTGCTTTCAGTCTGGAGTTGCGACACTACTTCCCATTCTCGTTCTTGACTTTCAGCTCCATTCGAGTGAAGATGAAGACTCCAAATCCCCTCCGGTGGTCATTTTTCTTGGATTGGGTGTTGAATCTCTATCCTTTGTCTAACCGGGTTTTTTGATACTTCGCTGTCTTGTTGACTATGAGTCTGTCTGTACGCAATGAATTGCTTTGTCTTCAGCCGGGTTTCGTCAGTCTCACTCGCTCGCTTGCTGGAAAGACTGGGACTAGATTGATAGAGCACAGGGCATCTGCTCATTAGCAATCCGGTTAAAAGCCAGTAGCACGATAGGATGACTTTTCAGTCCATTCCATCCTTTCAGTCAAGCCAGATGCGAATGAAATAGCTGCTCCCATTCCGACAAGATCAGGAATTCTTTTATCTAGCCTGGAGCCAAGCTTGTGTAGCCGGTCTTTTGCAAGCCTATACTAGAGATGAATTACTACATTCAATTCTTTCAGATAGAACTTGGCTGGGAACTTAAGATTTTATGGGAAGGACACAAAGTGTCGTATTATTCATTCCACAGGACCTTGGTTGAAGGTTACGAAGTAAAGGGTCCTTAGATTATGAGCCTTTGATGGATCTTGGACCAACGTATGGAGCGAAGAAGCTCGCTCTTGCATTCCGCATGCCAGCCCAGTCGACGAGAGCCGTCATACAACCGATTGTCCTGTCGGGTCTAATCAGCTGACCTTACCTCGCAAGGCCTGATATCGTACCCCTTTTGAACTGTTTCATTCTATTGTTGCTTGTGATTCTAAGAGTAGATCTGTGCTCAGCTGGATTCGTTGGACCATTTGGGAAGTTGGTCAGTCTGGTTCAAATCACAGATTTCTTGTAGAAAAAATCCTCGACAAGACTTCAAATGTGCGGATTTACTGATCTATGAGTGACACCACTAAGTCAGGTGGTCGTCAACTCGACTGTTTAACAGGATAGTATGAATTCGCTCTTTGACTTAGTTAAGGAAAAATTGGTTCTCTTTGCGTTTCACTGGGCACTAGAAATGTCAGGTCAATCTGAGAGTCTCGCTCTGAGTCTAGCTATCGCATAGGGGCTCGCTAGCAGAGCTATGATGCTCTGAGTCTCGCATAGATAACGCTACCATGACGCTACGCTGCGCCTGCACTGACGTGAATTGCAAATAATGCTGACGCTATATAGCCATATAGGCAAGGCTCGGGACCACCTTTCTTTGCTTCAGAGTCTTAGGCGCAACTCTTCTAGTCAGAGAAGAGTCCAGTTGTGAACCTATGCACTCCTATCCTATTGTTGCTTCTATCACGATAGGGAATTGTGTGATTCTTTCTATCCTCGTACTTTCTCTCTCTTATGGAGTTTTATTCCCTAGGTTATGCAGTTATCTTCCCTGGCCTGACAGTAGTCAAGGGAAAATCACTTGAGCTTTTTCGCCTTTGCTCCTTCTTTCTTGAGCGCACTAACGGAAAACCTGAGATAATTCTTAGCTTCTGTGGAAGTTAGCGTCTTAAAGAAAGTATGTGCTTGCTGCTCCTGCTCTTATAGTTAGATAACACACTAAAAGCATACCTTATCTCAGGGGAATGAGTACACTGCTTTCACACTCGAACTCTCCTACTGTGTGCTGTGTGTGCTTTCAAGTAATAAGACTGCTTGCTAAACGAACCACTGCTGACGAAGTGCCCCATACCCGCACTAAGGGGTAACCTGAGATAAGGTATGGAAGCAGTCTGATTATTTCCACTTGAATCGACTTAAGTATTTCTCTCCTCGTACAGTCTTGGCTCTAGTAAAGAGAAAGAATCTCTCCCTACCCTACTGTGGGAAAAAGCACTTTCTATCCCCCCGTGCTACAAAACTTATCTAAGCACTAAAAGCAAAGCAACAATAAGGAATGGAATGGGAGAAGCTATAGTGCAGATCACTTTTCACTTTCTCGTCAGTCCAGACCTTGTCCTTGGTTCTATCAGCTATGGAGTCTTCCTCTGGTTCTTCCCGTCTCTAGTACAGATCAAATCACAGGATCTCTGTATATATAAGCTGAGGAGCTATATCTCCCGGACGAAAGACTTCTAAACCCTGATTTCCGGAATGGCAGCAATCAACTTATTTCTGTCTTACAACTTTCTTGTAGTACTACTCTCTTTTCAAGCGAATCTCTATTTCAACTACATTCCCTATTGCAAAGAAATCAACCTCGGTTCTTTCTGTTGATAGGTTAGTTTGATGGAAGGTGTGAGCCTCTTCAGTTGCAGTGAAAGTTCCCGACTCTCCAGTGCTATCCCACCCTTTTCAGCCTGACATTACAAAGGTAGACTTCATCCACCGGACGCCCTGACTTTCTTTTTAGTTTTCCAATCTTCTGTCCTTCATTCTTGAAGATGCAAATCATAGATGACCTAGTGGCATTTATGCCAGACCAGAGCATTCTTCTCAAGAAAAGAAAGCGGAGAGGGTGACTGAATTTCACTCTTTATCATTCCTTACTACTCCTCAATTCCCATCAAGTGTTGTCTTATTTCCCAAGCCACTGCTCAATCCTCCTTTTCTGATTGAAAGTAGCAAGGAAAGACAAGCAAAAACTTTGTTGGCTCAAGAAGCAACTGAGGAGAGAGAAAGAGTAGTAAAGGAAGGACAAATGCCAGTCTCGGGTCAATAAATCCTAGTAAGACTTACTTTGCAGCATATGAAATAGCTACGCTTATGCCTACAACATCAATAGGAGCAGAAAAGATTCAAAAGGCAATTAGGCCAATTAGACTTAAGGGAAGGTGCGAGCAGAGAAGGAACTTTTGAAAGGCAACTAGTGAAGATGCCAATATACCTCTTCCTCGAACAACTGAATCTGAATCTGTTCTTGCTAAGCTCTTTATAAGAAGGACAATGAAACTTGATCAAATACAAATAGGGGAATCAATGCCACATCTGTGATCCCAAAAAGCAAAATAAAGGCTCGTCGAACGAGTAAGAAGGCTAGTAGCTAGGAAGTGACCAAGGACGGTTCTCAAATTCGATTTACGTGGAGTCAAGGCTGTGATCCGAGGGCGTAAAGCGAGAAGAAGTTTACTGAACTTTAATGGTTGATAAATAGTATGATTGTATTGTAGTATTAGAAGCAAGATAGTCATTGAGGTGTTTACTTACCTAGTAATAGAGCTGCTAGAAAGCAATGGGTGCGTAGCTAGTGGTTTACAATTTAGAAACCTTCTTGCCCCAGGAATATTCCAAAAATAGGAGGTTATTTCAAATAGAAGAGAGAGAGCGTAAAGCAATGGGTTAGAGTCCAGGCTTCTAGATGTAGATAAGAAGGAAAATGAGCTGACTTTTCCAAGTAACGGAGAGCGACAAAGACAAAGGTCTGTTATGGAATTAAGAGCTCTCTCTGCACCTATTATAGCTAATTTTATGTTCCTAGTTCAAGTTCGTACTAGTCCTGTACAGAAGATAGCCGATGTTCTTAGGCTCACAGAGCAGTCTCTTGCAACCATTTCTAGACCAATAGCCGAAGCAGATAGGAAGGGAGGCCTGCAAAGGGGTAGGAAAACCATTACTGGTAGAGCTGGGAACGTAGGAACCTATGATGGTGGTTGTTAACCTTCTATTTCATGGTATAGTTGAGTTCAGTGATTCGAAGGAGTAAAGAGTCTTAGTCAAGGGATATTATAAAGTTCAGAGTTTAGATGGAATGCTTGCTATCAGTGAATTAGATGTCCTAGTCTTCCAGTACCAATCCGCTTTGGAGGTTCAGTGTGCCTTCGTTCCTGTCATTCATCCAGTCTCTTGCAAGTGCTATCAAATCCTCAGTGAGTGAGGATACTCTTTATTTTTGGAGTCCTACCGGAGCTGCTCTCGAATGCGCTTACCTTGCCTTGTCGTCGATTACCTTCTGACTCTTGTGGGACTTTATCCCATCTCGTGAGGGGATCTTTGATTCGGCATTACCGGTGTCGGATAGGAAAAAAGGAGGTACAAGCGCAAGATCAAAGATAACTATTCCTCCCATCTTTCCTTTTCTATTTCCATTGCTTATCAAAGAATGAATTCTAGAACTAGTGGTAGGTGTTCCCGTGGAGCTTTCAAAGGTAGTTTACTTACTTTAGTTTAGAGCGGGCAACAAGCCTTTTTTTTAGTTAGTTGGGTACTAACGGTTGGCAACCTCTATCCAGCCCTATATTATTCTTAAGACTTTGTTGGACTTGAAACAACAGCCCTTGCTCCATCAGCTAGATCTTGACTAGCTGTCCATCTATGATCACCATCTGTTTTGACTCGTTCGCTACCTAGTGATGAGCTTGACTGGTACTCTAAGACGAACGCAGTGCAATCTGGCAAAGCTGGCTCACCATATGCTCTAGCTCCAAGATTTTGCTCTTATTGCTAGCTCTTTTCTTTTTATGCCTGGCACTGAAGAAGAAAGATCAGATGCGCCTTATCCACTATTTGCGATGTGAATAGAGGTTAGGTACAACGGACTATAATAACACAGTAGAAAGAGCTATGCGCACCAGCCCTTATCATTAGTGCGTCTATGCGTGCTTTTAACATTCTATATCTTAGTGCGGAAATGCCCCCTTAAGTGCTTTAGTGGAAATGCGGAGGATTGATTGCTTGGTAGCCGTAAAAGCAGTCCCGAGAGAGTTTGCTTGTCAGGTGCACATTCAAAAGGGAGTGTAATGTATGTGAGGGTGCGCCCCCCCTTTGTTAGCAAGAAGTGGTTAGCGGTCCAGGCAGCTCTCTTTCAAGTCCTCATCGGTCGAGTAGAAAAAGAAAGCCAAAGCCGTTCAGTGGTGAATCGGTGGATCAAAGATGCCTTTCGTCGATCAGCTGTAGTCGATAAAGGCCGTAAAATAGAGGAATGCAGTGGTGGCTGTCTAGCTGCAATCTTTGGTTTAGTCTGGCCTCGACGAGAAGGAAATGCGAGCATCCCTCCCGGCTCGCCTTCTCTACTAAGATGTCCATTCCTTTCTGACTTCCCTCGGCAATCCGCCAGAGATAGGGACTTACCATTTGCTATTCTAGTGGGTTTTTATACTCGTGTTATAGCTGCTAAAAAGCTATTTCGCATCTTTTAGAATGAAACAGCGAGTCCAGACTAGCCTCCTGGACTGAACCCCCCATTCACTTGAGTAGGCTTAGATCGAAAATTCCATTGAATGAAACCTCGCGCTAAGGATAAGCCTCATTTCTAGGAAGCCCGCTGAGCCTTCAATCACATCACTATTGTTAGATCCTTTGATCGTGTATTAGTTATAGCCAACCTCTTTCTGTCCTCCTATCCGATAAGCATGTGCTTCCTGTGCTGATCCCGCCCTTAGACTGGAATACAAATCTTTCCCGGTATAACTACTGCTTGGAGTTTAGGTAAATAGACAAAGGATCACTTTAAGGTAATAAGATGATACTTCACACTAAGCCAATCAATGATAGATCTATCATCATAGGTAAGAAAACGAAGTTCTTGCTGTGGGGTGGGCTTGGCGAATAGAAGAAGGCGGTTCAAAAGCAGTATGGGATGGATAAAAGGTGATAAGGGATACGAGACTTTAGTCGATGTCCAGGTATGGTGGGAAGGACTGGGAAGTGCCGAAGAAGGAGAGAGAAGGCAGCAGTGGTGAAGCTTGATGCTCAAAGTCATTTTAGATACGACAAGTCAGCTCAGGGGGAGTAGAAAGTTGCCACAACCTAGGAGGGGTTTATAGGAAGCCAAAAAATGTGGGCCTTTTTACATAATAAAGGGGGAGAGCGCCAGGAGAACTTCGAGACGCCATCATAGTGCGAGGCCAACAGAGCTTGCTGCAGAGGAGATAAGAAAAGGCTCAGCAGAGGGGATCTGGTAACTGTTATGAATGTGGAGGAGTGGGGCATTTTTCTTGTTACTGTTCCAATGTTCAGACGGACGAATGCTGCTAGGGGAGTGCAGAATAGACCAGCTGAAGATGAAAGAGTGAACGTTGTCGAGCCTAGAGCCCGAGAAGCTCTAAAGGTAAGTTCAAGTCGGAAACATAGTGGGGGTTCTCAAGCTTAGGAGAGGAGACAATTTCGCTGTCGTTAGATTGTGTGGCAACATGAGCCAACGTCAGCAGAAAGGAGGAGAAGACGGAAGGCTGTATTCAAAATCTATGTCGGATTTGGCCAGTGCAAAGATAATCATTGATGTTGGGAGTTTGGATAACATAGCGTCCACAGAGATGGTAGATCAGTTGGGGCTGAAGCCCTTTTAAGTAAGGGCCTCATCCAGAGCCCTATAGAATAAGATCAAAAAGGGCATGAGCGGTGGGCCCTATGTTGAGTAAGGGGGGAGAAGGTGCCCCTTCTGCTAAGTTGGAGCTAGGGAAGTTAAAGCAGGACGTCTGGTTTGACGTCGTCCTTATGGATGTATTACATATCCTACTTGGAAGACCTTGGTAGAGTAGGGTTCTACCTGCGTAGATAGAACACCGCTTTGCTTTTAATGGGAAACGCGGTTATTGCCATCAAAAGACTTTGGTTGGCTAAGGAGAAAGGGTGTTTGTTGGTATACCATTTATTAACGTGGGAAAGAGTCCATAGAATGCTATTGATAGCAACAAAGCCAACTAGCAGAGCCGATTTGGGGATCGGTGGGATGCCGTAGCTTTAAGAGATAGGGGCGGAGGCAATCGGAAAGGCTTTTTAGGAACGAGCCCCCCTCCCTCCTATGTTGTAAAAGGGAAGTGCAGATCTTTATCTTTCTGCAACACTCTTCCGACTTGATGCCACCCCTGAATCAACAAGTACCGGCTTGACCCCAAGATAAGAGGAGGATATAGAAGCAGATTTAGTTGCAGGTAGGAGCGAGTCTACCCTGCAAAGCGGCTTCTCGCTTATCCCCATTTGAAAATGAGGAGATTCGACGTCAAGTGCAGGAATTGCTATCAAAGGGGTGGGAGAGTCTCAGTCCGTGTTCAACGCCTGCTTGACTAGCTCAAAAGGAAGCAGCTGGAGTGTGTAGATGGGCTTTGAATAAGAGTTGGGTGATTTATTTCCAATAATGCCAACGATGGATGATATTATGGATTAATTGCCTATCGGGAGTGTGTTACTTTTCAAAGCTTACCTTATATTATTAAAGATAGGGGGCCCTTGGGCCACTTGACTGTAAGGAAAGGGGAAAGGGCTTTTTTTTATAGAGAGAGAGTAAGGGGGGTTTTCTGGGGCTTTGAAGCAGGGCCACTTATATTGCAAAACTTTCAGAGAAGGGATGGAAAGTCTTTCGTGATAAGAGATGGTAGGCTTGATACGGATATAGCTTCTTATCACCCACCTTACAATCAAGCATTTCAGTTCGACTATACCCGCCTGAATTCCCTCATTCAGAACAGATGGAAGCAGGTTATGGATCTGTTCAAGTTGGTCGATCAGTCCCTCCTTTCTTTCTCCTTCCTCCGGACACCTTAGAATAGATTTGATTGGAAGGAGGTTGAGGAACGAACACAGTGGTTTGACTGCTGGGATCCCAATCGGCCTTCATCAGCGGAAAATGGAACTATCATCACGGGTGACTCGCTTTATCGGGATGGGAAGAATTGCAACATCGGCATTTCTTTCCTTCCCTAAATCTATCCACTAGTAGGTAGCGGTAGGAGAGATCCATTATGGTGGGATGGACCATTCTTGAATTCCGACCGACATTTTTGTCAATCGGTGGAAGACTCACGCATACTGGGAGGGTACGACTTTAAGGATGGACTCGATCAAACGGCCAACCACTTGCTATTTTTGTAGGAGATGAAATCCAAAAGACCATTATTAGCGTGTAGTAGATTGGCCCGAGTGCGTAATACGCCAGTCGAGAAGAAATTTAATCAATAGATTGAACGGTAAATAAAGAATCAGAGGATTAGAGGGGTAGATCTACCTAATATGGACCGGTAACGGATGGTCCCCGCCAACTGCTTATCTCTCTTCCTCGGATTACATTCATGACCTAACGACTATCCCTCTTTCAGGGAGGGAATCACTTGCTGGATCGAACCCAAGGATAGGTCGGCCGGGTGTAGGATCGAATGAACACTCAACCGCGTCATCACGACAGCGATGGATGTCCAACCTTTAGATCTCTTCTTTCTCAATAAAGGCGGGTAAGGAAAGTCTGAAGGCTAATCCGGCAACTGCTGGCTATCAGGCTAAAGCTGCTTTTGCCAATCAAAGCCCCAAAGCTAGTAAGGGCACGAGTGCCCCAGCAAGCCACCCCAACCCTACCGCCAAAGCTTGACCTTACTAAACTAATAAAAAAGGCTCGCGCTAGGTGCTCACCTTTTTAAGCTGAGCCGTATCGTATCTTGCTGGTAATGGATTTATTCTTGAATCTTGCTTGGTTTATGCAGGTAAGTGTTAAGAGGCTCTTTAAGGCTTTCATTAGGTATACATAGACATAGGACTTTCTTGCAATACATAGTGGTTGGCTTCGAATCACATGAAGCCCATATAGATGTCCACTCCTATTTCCTCTAAAGCTCTTCCTGTGGGGAACACAATCAGTCCATACAAGGACCTACTGAGTCATACACCCTTGCATCTATTTGATGCATCATCACATGGCCGTCGTGTAACTCCTCGAGAATCATGTCATTCGCCTGTCACATGTTGCCACCAGAGTGATAAATACTCGAAGTAAGCTCCTGGCTCGCCCCTATCTCTAAAGGTACGAACGAGCAAAGTGCTTATGGCCATGGTAGCTGCGAGCCTCTTGGGTCTTGCTCTCTCATCGTTTTTCCTCCGCCTTCCTCTTGTAATTGACCCTTTCTTTTCTGCTATGCCTATCCATCCGTCAGATTGACATCCAGCCGGGTGAGCGATAGCGGCTCCTGTTTACTAATAGATCTGCCGCCGCTAGTATAACAAAAAAAAGCACATAAGGATCCATAATATTAAAATATACTGATCACTGATCAGGATCATATAAAGCCCGGTATTACCAGAAAGGATAGTCGTGATGTCCCTTCATGGCCGGCGTTTTCAGTATGGAGCCAAAGGCGAGGGTTTCCAGCAGGCCCCCTTCTCTGTCTTTCCCTTTAAGTGACAAGGGGGGTGAAGTAAGGGGTAGTATAAGGGTGGTTCGGTCATCGATAAGCCTCTCCTTATTCATTCTATAGGGCGGGGCTGCGGACTAACAATCCAGCAAAAGGGCTAAAAAGCTCCTCTCCTTAGAGTCAAGTGTCCGCTTCTGAAGTCTGCGGCGAGTTCAGCCACCACCTCTGGGTCTGGGATCTGCTCGAGCATAGTCAGCCAGCTTCGTAACTTATCTTAGCTTCCAGCCTTGCAAAGGGATAACCTTTCACTATTTAGGCGCCCTCGAAGGAGGGGTCCCACAGACTTCTTCCCTGAAGGTCAAGCCGTAGTTCCTGTCCCTGGGAGAAGTGGAAGGAGTTAGGAGGATGGAGCGCCCTTTGCCCTAAGAAATAGGCAGTTTCGCCTTCAAGTCATCAATAAAATCGAGCTAATATGTGATCATGACAGTACACTGATGCATAGGTCTTCTTTACTTTACGGCCTTTTGGTTATGATGCATCATGAACGTGCCAATATGTGATAGGGGTGAGCGGTGGTTAGATATAGGGGCGGCTTCGCCGACTTGGATTGGAAGGAAGGGCTTCACTTTCCGATCGCTTTTTGAGGCCGGTTTGGATGAGCGTGGGCAAGTTCAGGATTCACTATCGCTTTCCGCTTGTAGCGGCTCACCCCCTTGTCACTTAAAGGGCGAAGTAGCCGAAGCGAGTCGAACAAAGAGTCATCTTTAAAGGCTACTATGCATCCTTATTCATAGTAGAGTGTAAGGTAGGTTTGGGTATAGCAGGACTTGAACCTGCGACCATTAGGTTAAAAGCCCAATGCTCTACCAACTGAGCTATACACCCAAAAAAAGATGTAGTAGTAAATAAGGATTGGTACGGAAAAGAGGCCGGCCCCCCTTCTTCTCATCATATTAAAGGAGCGCGGCTCTGTATGAGGCTCGTACTGAAGAGCAAGCGGAAGAAAACGTAAGGTCGCGCGTTAGCACTCCTGCAAGAAAAGGGATGCGCTAAGGCGCAACTTCGCGCAGCTGCTACGCCCTTGCTTCTTGCCCCTTATTTCAAACACAAGGAAAGCCTTGATCGATATGAGAAAGATTCGCTCAAGCGCCCAACCTATACAAGGGGCTTGGGCTCGAAAGCCGGTCTTACTCAACAATTTCTTAGTAAGGTTGCTTGTTTCCACTCATTGAAGATTCTATCTACAAAAGAAGGTCAACGGGGGATACTCAAATTTCTCACTGACACCATAGAAGGTGAGGTCGTCTATCTTTCCAGCCGCCATACGGTTCACCTTAAAGCCTTAAAGAGAAGGGGAGGAGCAGTTATCTATGTAATTACGGTCTTTGTTGGCCGTTGTTCCGGTCGAGCACTCTCTTTTCTTTGTCCAATTCCGTCTTACCATACAAGACTGACTTCATACCAACCCGCGAAGGGTTGTGAGGCTGGACCAGGTACGAGGAATGAATCTATATTTGTGCACGGAAGTTGCTGGCCAGCGGCCGCTCAACTGTTCGAGCGCAATGCAGTGGTGTTGGTTCCGATTCGACAAAGGTAGAATGCCTGGTCGAAGGACCAGTATAGTAGGTAGCAGGCGTGTTTGTTTTGTCTCCCGAGAGAGAACGATAAATAGGCGATGCACCATCCTTGCTGCTACGTACATTTTCCTTGACTTGACAGATTCATTCAATTGAACCCACACTCAAAGGAGGACCACAAGCTCAGAGGGAAGTTAACAATACCCGACGACATTCAGGGATGGATGTAGACCCATCGGGCAGGGATAATCATTCCGGTCCTGGTAGAAGTGGCGACCATTCTCAAGAACGAAAAATACTGAGCCGAGAAAAGCCTTATGAGTCACTGAAATGACGGCAGGACCTTTTTCTATCAATAGAGGGAGCAAAAAATGGGCTTTGCTCCCCTTTACAATACGAAGAAAGATATAAGGGTCGAAGTTTACACCACTCACGGTAGTTCTACCTATAGAAAAGATCATCAGAGAGGATACAACCCATTTATGATTCCAGCCGAGAAGACTAGTAAAAGGAAGGATCAAGAATGTTATATATTTCAGGAGCTAGATTAGTTGGCGATGAACAAGTAAGAATTGACTCAACCAAAATTGATGGAATTGGCCCTAAAAAAGCCATTCAGGTTCGTTATCGATTAAGTATCAGTGGAAACATAAAGATAAAAGAATTAACTAAGTATCAAATCGACCAAATTGAACAAATGATAGGTCAAAATCATGTTGTTCATTGGGAATTGAAGAGGGGAGAACGAGCAGACATCGAAAGATTAATTTTGATTTTGTTATCGTGAAATTCATCATCAAGATGGATCGCCCTTACTCGGTCAACAAACTCATACTAATGCTAGGACTTGTCACAAGCTAATTCGAAAATGAAAGAAGTCTACCTAAAGCCCTTGTTGTCTGATCAATCACACTGATAGCTTTAATAGTTCACTCAAATTTATGTGAATGATCGTGTCTTCAAATCCTATTCAGTTTGATTAGATATGTCACTGAAACAAAGTGATTCCGTTCTGTCTCTCTTTTCTTTTTGGATTCCGAGGATGAGCCGGCCGATCCTAATATCATTTATGAGGAGCCGGAGGAGCCAGACGACGAAGCCTCCTCCTCAGATAAAGCTGTCTCCGACGCTACTCTCCCGGCAAGAAGCACTTTTTCTATTGTGATTTTTTTGGCGAGTTCGTTCAGGAGGGACAAAAGAGAGATGCTTTCTATCAGTCAAAAGCAGATATCGCCCCCCATGCTCCCACAGGCTGCTTACCGAGGAATAGAAAAGAAGGACCCGGGGCTAGAGCAAGTTGGGTTGGGGTATAGAGCCGTAAGCGCGGTGGGTGGTGACAGAGGACGTGCTCGTACGGTTCATAGAAGGATATGAAAAAGTACTTCTTTGTTGGGAACTTTCACTCTTCTATATTCGAAATATGGCTCTCTAGGAGCATTACGATCTGCACCTCAAATGGTCCCTTATGAAGTCTCTATTGGTCTTATTCTTATTGTGCGCCTTGTGAGCGCGTTTGGATCCGCGAAGGCAATCGCTCGGATGTTCCCCTAACCCAACCCGGGAACGGACCGGAGGGAACCGCAACATGGGGAATGTCTGCGTCTCATCTCAAGGCTCATTTTTCATTGTGGGTCATAAGGCGGGCAGCTTTATCTGATCAAGGGCCGGGGAACAAGGGTCCTGGTACTATCCAGGTGCAAAGAACCCCGGAGGTGACTGCAATGAGCAGAAATCTCACTCACGGTCCTAAATGACGAGCAAACACTTGAACGTGAGATTAAGGGATCACCCAACGAATGGACGAGCTCTATTGGTTCTTGCATGGCAGCTGGTATAGATGATGAAAGGCGGGCCGCTTTTTCGGGACCTATTCTCTTAATAGGCGGCAAAGCGAAATAGGAAAGGGGCCGAGCTGACTGATGAGTGCCTTTTTAGCCTTTATTTAAAAGGCTCTCATGTGGAGCTAACATGGCTGGCTACATACAAGTATAGCCAAATCAAGATGATATGGGACGTTCAGAGGCCGCAGCGGGACTACCATAGGAAAGCCCTCCCCCGCTAGCTAACATAGAAAGAGATTCCCGGATAGCAGTAGTCTCTATGTGAATCTCTTCCCGACCGGCCAGGCTGAATCGGGGCACCACTTGGGATGGGAATGGAGCAGCCCACATGCATCATTTGATGAAAGCACTCCAGTCGCCTCCGATGATTTGTTTGTCAACCACGCTTTCTCTCCCTCAAAACAATGCTCCTCACCAAATGCCCTTCCTTGGGTTGGGGCAACACAACAATGAGTAGTTCGCTCCAGGAACCCAACCCCTCGAGAGCAAGATGCCGGCCGAGATGGAGCTGGGAGCAAACCTAGACTTTCCTGGGGCTTGCCTTAGCTCAACATCTAAATAAATAAAGGGCGGCCGCCGAAAAGGAACCAGCCCTTACTCTTCAAGAAAGCTTTGCTTGGTAGGCGCTGCCTACTCACTCGGACAATGCTCTGAACACGAAAGTGTGCAGTTCCGCCCCCTTATCCCATGCTGAGTCACAGGCAGCGCCTCGGAAAGCACAAACAAGCCACATGCAGGGAAACTTGCACGTGTGGTTCTGGCCGGGGACCCCGGTATACTGTACTAATATGTGTAGGTTCCCGTAGTCCTCTTAGGTCGAGGACTAGTTATGTTTTAGTTGTGTTGATTTCTTACTTCCGTACTTTGAGTTTTTTAGGGTCTTATCCTAGCAACTCCTTATGTTATGTAGAGGCTTTTCAGACATAGACAGTGTTTGAGTCTCTTTTCGGATTTTGTATTTCTATTTGACTTGATTACCTATCTATGTGATTCCAGATTTATATCTTATGCTTCCGCTTATCTTTTGTTATGCTTGAGAATGCTATGACCAAGGGTTAGCTTGGGGTACTTGTGGTCCCAAGTCCCGTGTTACGTCTAGGGGGTGACCTCGGGGCGTGACAACATGCATGCGATCCATCTGCTATGCCTTGTTCTATAAAAAGAGACCCTAAAAACTAAAAAAGAGTTAGAAACTTCACAAAATTTTTACCCAAACTTTTTATAAACAATTAAGCCATTAAAGTTTAATAACAAATAAAAAGACTCCTAATTTTAAAAGAAGTTAAAAGTGTTGTAAACGATTTTAAAAATAATGTGAGATTCCTGTATTATTAATTTTCTTTTTAGGCTTTATTAAATTATTACATAGTTTATATAAGTAATGATTAATACGCACGATTTAGTTGATTTATAAATCCTAAAAATATATTAGAAAAATAATTTTGTCCGCTATTGTATTATTGTTCATATCTATGCACAAATCAAATAATTTGTATCCACTAACTTTATTTTTAAGTTGGCTATCAACTTATCTAACCTCTTTCATTTCCCGCCTATGTTTCGAAAAACTCACAGGTAAGATAGAAATCAATCATGAAAATCGAGAAACTCTGGCAACTTGTTGAGATAAGGCTTTCGCAACCTATTTTTTTGAGATCAAATCCAAAAATATAATTAAACCACA
This sequence comes from Jaltomata sinuosa, assembly GCA_003996215.1. NCBI lineage: Eukaryota > Viridiplantae > Streptophyta > Magnoliopsida > Solanales > Solanaceae > Jaltomata > Jaltomata sinuosa. Next base: position 292,838 of record QJPP01007499.1, on the reverse strand, counting down.
TAATTACGTTTATTGATATAAAAAATAAATATACTAAAAATAAATTATGTGTGATAAAAATTAGCGTCGATATAATTATCTTATCCTTGATACCCAAAACCTGATATGAAAAGAGAAACCAAAAATAAAAATTTAGCTCAAATTTCATATAATACAACATATGAGAAAATTGAAACAGAAAATCAAAAGTGTCACGATCCGAAACTGGGCCATGATGGCGTCCACATAACCCCCAAGTAGACAAGCCTAACCCAAACATGCGGAAGATAATAAATAAGAATTAAACTAAAAAAAGTGGAATATATAACGAAAGGATAGGGCTAATAGCATATATACATACCATCGTACAAAATATACATAAGGAGGCCCTAAAGTGACCAACGAGACAAAACAGATTCGAGAACCAACCCGGACCTGGTGTCACTAGTATAAGAGCAACTAAAGTAAGTAGTAGCTATACAACAGATGCTGTCTATCCAAAATACAAAATATAGATAGAATGTACAAGATGGAAAGCATGTAAAGTCTTCAAAAGCGCCGGGAACTCACCGCGATTCGAATAACAATGGGTCTCGAACGACAGGATATCAGCAAGGGTGGCTCGTACTAGGTGCTGCATCACAAAAACAGATGCAGAGTGCATTATGAGTACCAAGGCAACGGGTACTCAGTAGGCATCATAGGCCGACCGAGCGTAGAAAATAATATGTATAAATAGATTACAGGAAAGCAACTAGCTATACAGGGATCCACCTAAATCTAGTTATAAAGTCGGAGACATGCCAATAAACCAACAAAAGAAAAGGAAAGGAAATCACATCAAGCCAACCAGAGTCAATCCACGTGCCCAAGCAAATGCAATGAAGTGCACGATGATGCATGTATGAATGGAATATAATATAAATCTGAAATACCGCATCGGGCGCCCGAAATACCGCATTGGACTATGCATATATATATATATGTGAAATAGTAAAATACCCAGAATAATACATTGGGGGTTCAAAATACCGCATCAGACTATAAGTATGTATATATGAGAGTAAAATACCCAGAATATTTCTAGTATGGAATGAGTCAATCATCCACTTTGGTATCTTATTGAACAAAAATGGTGATATTGTTCCTCCATTGATCAAGAATTTTGATTTTTGGGAAGTATCATAATCGTCCAATAAGAAGGGTTTCAATTTTTTCAAATGAACAATTTGAAGACCTATTGATTCTAACAACTGATTGCAGAGTTGATCATTAGAACCTTTCAATTCATAGATGTAGATCTCGGACCTATGAATGGGGCTATAACATCAGACTATAAATAAATGCATACAATAGTAGTTTCTCCTTTTCTTTCCAAAATTCCATAGTAATACTCAAAGTAATTTTTATTTAAGCCCAGAAATCTCCACAATCGTAGTAAAGCCTCATTTCAAACCAAAAACCTTTGAAAAACACATCCATGTCGACTAATGATATGCCATGCGATATGAGTATGAAAGTTCACAAATAGAGAAAAAACCAAGCCATCAAATCAAACAGGCAAGAATACCCTCCAAACCAAGAGAAGTAACCTGGAACTCCGTCCAAATCCTAGCCATGGCCTCAGGTACACAGTTACACACAATGATAGAATAAAGCCGTAAAGTGAAAATAAAAGCAAAAACCATGGAAAAACTTTATTCTACCTCTAAAGCCTTCTAAACACATGCTAAGGATTCTATACTAGTCACACAGAAGAAGCAAGCTCCTAGGCTAAGGATAACATACAGTTCTAGGCTAAAAAACCCAGAAATGGCCAATTAACATGACAAACAAGATTCAAGCCTAAAGTCTATCTTAAATCCAACCTAGCGTTCCAGTAACATACAAATATATATTATCTAACTAACTCAATCTAAAAGGTAAACCGTAACCTACCTCGGGGCCGAACTGCCAACATGAACCGTCACTCATGTGCCTTTCCCTTCCAAACAACCTCAGAAAGCTGCCACGCTATCAAGAACATAAACTAGGTGTCAAGATAAGAAGAATGACATCCATATTACTATACGGAAAATCGAGCTGAAAATCGGGTCGAAAAAATGACCCTCAAGACCCGGGCAACGAAACAGAAATTAAAAATTACAACTATGCTCGCGGTGGGTTAAGGAACCCATGCCCAAAGTTTGGGCACGAATGGAGCTCGATTCGGGGTCCAAAACAGCCCCGAAGTGCTACTAATTCACGGAATTAAAACGGAAAAGCTCAAAAATTAAAGGCAAAAACCAACCTCGATAAGAGAAACACGTCACGGAGATGAATTGCACAAATTCAAGAACATACAGTCCCCACACGATCAGATTTCCCACAAGCATCACCCAACCTTAAGAATTCACAACAATGGAGTTTTAGCTGGAGAATTACGAAAATAAACACGGAAGGAGGAGAGAGGTAACGAGGGAACTTGCCGGATGAAGAGTGCTGAAGCAAGGGAGCTGGAAAATAGGGCTTGGGAGCTCATCTATGGAGTTTTTCAGAGTTTAGAAAGAGAAAACGAAGTTGAAGTTATATATAACTTCCAGAGGTCCTTCATTGCGATCGCGATAGGACCCTCGCATTCACGAGGTACAACTGACCCAACAATCGCGATCGCGATGGTCCAGGCCACGTTCGCGAAAGGGAAGCCAAACTGGGTCCCAATCGACTACATCGCGAACACGATAGAAATTCTTCGCGAATGCGATGGTAAAAAAACCAGACCATCGCGAACGCGAAGGAATCCTCGTGATCGCAAAAGCAAAAGGGTCTGCAACTTAATGCAGCAACCATCAATTTCCCCAAGTCCAAAAATATTCTGACGGACCCTCGGGATTCATCCAGAATCCCGTGAACACAAACCAACCATGCCACCCTATCAGAACCGGCATTCCAGACTCAATAGGATCGACAAAACTCCCAAAGGAGATTATTTTAATGAAAAGTGGGCCCCACGCCCCAAAACCAACTAGAAACTCAAAACCCAAAAATAAGTTCAAAAGCCTCGGGACCCGAACCAAAGGCCCCCCTAGGCCAAAGTCGACATTCCAGAGCTAACGGCGTTGACAAAATTTCCATCTGAGGCTATCTTATCGGAATGTTGATCAAAGTCAACCCTACTAGCCAAACTAACTTGAAAACACATAAAGAAGCACAAAACCAAATCAAAACCCCTCAAACCCAAACCAATGGTCCCACTATACAAAAATCCCCATTCCGGAGCCAAGGAACTGTTGGAATTCGATTCTAAGTGCATTTATCAAAAAGTTGACCAAAGTCAAAGATTTTCCAAATTTAATGGCTAAATCAGGGAAATGGTCATAATGACCTAACGAATGGCCCGGGCATCGAATCGTCAGTCCCGGCAAGTCATAAATGACCTGTAGCCACCGAAGGAAAGCTCAAAATACAGAAAAAGCATGAAAAATAAAAAATGACCTGGAGGGTCATTAAAACATCCACTACTAAAAGAACTTTTGTCCGAAAAATTTAGAAAAAGGATAGTACCTGAAGACTCGAAAAGGCGAGGATAACGGGTCCGCATGTCAGTCTCGATCTCCCAAGTAGCCTCCTCAATGGGAAGATGCCACCACTGAACTTTAACTGATGGAATCTCCTTGGACCTCAATTTCCTAACCTCCCTATCCAAAATAGCAACATGCTCATCCTCAAAGGCTAAGGACTCATCCAACTGAACCGACTCTAACTGAAGCACATGAGACTCATCCGAAATATACCGTCGTAGCATAGAAACATAAAACACTGGATGAACACTAGAAAGAGCACGAGGCAAGGCTAACTCATAAGCAACCCCTCTAATATGACGAAGGATATCAAATAGACCAATGAACCTCAGACTGAGCTTACCCATTCTCCCAAACCGCATCACGCCCTTCATGGGCGATGCCCGAAGGAACACACTGTCACCAACCATAAACTCAAGGTCTTAAACTCTCAAGTCGGCATAATTCTTCTGCCTACTCTAGGAAGTACGAAGTCTCTCCTGAATAACCCGAGCTCTATCCATAAAATCACAAAGCAAATCAGTACCCCACGACCTAACCTCGAAAGCATCAAACCAACCCACTGGAGATCTGCACCGTCTACCATACAATGCCTCAAACGGAGCCATCTGAATGCTGGAATGGTAACTATTATTATATGCAACCTCTGCCAAGGCTAAACATTGGTCCCATTGACCCCCAAAATCAATAAAGCAGGCTCGTAACATATCTTTCAAAACCTGAATAGTGCCCTCTGACTGACCGTCTATCTGCGGATTAAAAGCGGTGCTAAGCTCAACTCTAGTACCCAACTCTCCCTGAATAGACTGCCAAAAGTGCGAAGTGAACTAAGTACCACGGTCGGAAATGATAGAAATTGGCAACCCATGGAAAAGGACAATCTCTCGAATATAGATCTGGGCTAACCTCTCGAAACTGTAGGAAGTCTTAACCAGTAGAAAGTGGGCAGACTTCGTGAACCTATCTATGATAACCCAAATATCATAAAATTTCCGCAAAGTACGTGGAAATCTAACCACAAAATCAATGGATATACGCTCCCATTTCTACTTCGGAATGGTTAGCCATTGTGATAAACCACCTGGCCGCTGGTGCTCGAACTTCACCTGATGATAGTTCAAGCACCTGGATATGAAAGCCAAAATATTCCTCTTCATCCCACACCACCAGTAGTGCTGCCTCAAGTCACGATGCATCTTAGTTGTCCTGAGATGAGTGGAATATCTAGAACAATGAGCCTCCTACAGTATCTATCTGACCAAGTCACCAACTCTAGGAACGCAAATACGACCCTCGATCCTAAGAACACCCTCTGAATCTAAAGTTGCCTTTCTAGCCTCACCACTTAACACCTTATCACAGATGATCCTCAATCTTGCATCATCAAACTGCTATGCCTAGATCTGCTCCAACAAGGAAGACATAGCCTCAACACAAGCAAGAATACAACCCGTCTATGAAATGTCAAGTCGAACCAATCTATTAGCCAAGGACTGGATGTCCCAAGCTAAAGGTCGCTCCTTAGTAGCTAAGAAAGCCAAGCTACCCATACTCACCACCTTCCGGATCAAGGCATCTGCTACCACATTTGCCTTGCTCGGATGATAGATAATAGAGATGTCATAGTCCTTCAGTAACTCCAACCACCTACGCTGCCTCAAATTTATATCCTTCTGGCTGAAGATGTACTAAAGACTATGATGGTCAGTAAATATCTCACAATGCATGCCATAAAGATAATGCCTCCATATCTTCAACGCGAAAACTACCGTTGCTAACTCCAAGTCATGTGTGGGTTAGTTCCTCTCGTGAACCTTCAACTGTCTAGAAGCATATGCGATAACCCGGCCCTACTGAATCAACACACAACCCAAACCAATACCTGACACATCACAATATATGGTGAAACCCTGACCCTCAATCGGAAGAGTAAGAATCGGAGATGAAGTCAAAAAGGCCTTGAGATTCATAAAGCTCGCCTCACACTCTTCTAACCACTGGAAGGGAACATTCTTCTGAGTCAATCTAGTCAACAAAGCTGCTATCGAAGAAAATCCCTCCATAAACCATCTGTAATAACTTGCTAACCCAACAAAACTGCAAACCTCGGTAGGAGAAGTAGGCCGAGCCCAATCACGAACTGCTGCAATTTTTGCCGAATCTACCATAATCCCATCCTTGGACACTACATGCCCCAAGAATTCCACAGACTCAAGCCAAAACTCAGACATAGTGAATTAGACATACAACGGGTGGTCTCGCAAAGCCTGAATTACAACTCTAAGATGCTGCCCATGCTCCGCCCTACTCCTCGAATAAATCAGGATGTCATCGATGAACACAATCACAAACGAATCCAGGTAAGCACTGAATACACGGTTCATCAACTTCATAAATGCTGTTGGGGCATTAGTCAACCCAAAAGACATGACTAGGAACTCATAATGGCCGTATCTAGTCCAAAATGTAGTCTTTGGGATGTCCTCAGCCCTAATCCTCAACTGGTGATAATCGCACCTCAAATCTATCTTAGAGAACACTACTGCACCCTGTAGCTAGTAAACAAGTCATTAATACATGGCATCGGATATCTGTTCTTCATTATCACCTTATGCAACTGTCAGTAGTCGATACACATACGTATAGACCCGTCCTTCTTCTTCACAAACAGAACCAGAGCACCCCATGGAGACACACTAGGCCTGATAAACTATTTACTCAACAGATCCTGGAGCTGATCATTAAGCTCCCTCAACTCAGCAGGTGCCATCCTACATGGCAGAATGGAAATGGGCTTGGTGCCCGGCTCGACATTGATGCCAAAATCAATCTCACAATCAGGAGGAAGACTCGGAAGATCAGAAGGAAATACATCCGAATACTCACAAACCACAGGAATAGACTCAAGAGGAGGTATGGTGGCACTAGTATCACGGACGTAGGCAAGATAAGCTAAGCACCCCTTCCCAACCAGCCACTGGGCACTCAGAAAGGATATAACTCCCCTCGGCATGTGGCTATCATCTCCCTTCCATAGGATAGGAGGGATACCAGGCATTTGAAGAATAACGGTCTTGGTGAAACAATCCAAGACCGCATGATAAAGAGTTAACCAATCCATGCTCAAGATCACATCAAAATCGACTATATTAAGGACAACCAAGTCTACCCACGTGTCATACCCCAAGATAGTCAATGCGCAAGCCTGATACACCTGATCCACTACCAAAGAATTACCTACTGGGGTAAACACATGCAAGGGCACAAGCAAAGACTCACAAGAAGACTCCAGACGAGTAGCATAATAAGCAGATACATACGAGAATGTAGAACCCAGATCAAACAAAACATAAGCAGACTGATGACAAACGTATATTGTACCTGTGATCACAGCATCTGAAGCCTCGGCCTCTGTCCGGCCTGAAACTACTTATATATGGCCCAGACCGCCACGACCACCTAACCTACCCGACTAATGACCACCACTAGTACCCCGGGGGCCACCCCTACTACCCTGTGAACCGCCTCTAGCTAGAGGTGCTGGAGCCTTGGGGGCCTAAACCAACTGATCCTGTCACCTGGGGTGCTGTGCCATTGCACTCTCTAGCAAAGTGGCCCATCTCGCCACACTCATAATAACCCTAACCCTATGTACTCTACTATGAAGACGCGTCTGAATCTGAACAACCACCATGGCCTGTAGACCCTGAATGACCACCTCGTGGAGCAGGAATAATACTCTGGCTACTCTGACCCTCAGTAGTCTGTAATGCCGCCTGAACAAGCCAGCTCGGCTGGAAACACTGCTGGTGCTGACCTCTACCATAGTATCCCCTACCACGGCCCTTTGAACTACTGAAACTGCCGTGATAGCGGGGCCTCTTATCGCTACCCTCTTGGGTCTCGTGAAGTACACCCTTAATAGTACGGGCATGATCAACTACCTCCAGAAAAGACTGACCCGATGCTACCATACCCTCTATGGACAAACGGAGATGCAAGGTCAAACCTCGAACAAACCAGCATACTATCTCATGCTCGGTGGGCAGAATCATAGTGGCATGTCTGGACACTTGATAGAATCGAACCTTGTACTAAGACACAGTCATGGAGCCCTGCTCTAACCCAACAAACTGATCCATCGGATGCTCCCTCATACTACGCTGTACATATTTCTCCAGAAAAGCTGCTGAGACCTGGTCCTAAGTAAGCGAAGGTGACCCAGCTGGTCTACAAGCAACATATGACCTCCACCACTGTTTTGCTGGACCATCCAGCTAAAACATGGTGTAATCAGGTCCATGAGACTCAACTAAACCCAAATTATGTAACCTCTCCTAGCAGCTAGTCAGATACTCATGCGCATCCTCCCTAGAAGCACCTGAAATCCTCGGAGGACCTAATCTCAAGAACCTACCAAGAATCTTCTGCTCCTCAGAAGACATAACTGGCATGGATGGAAGAAGGGAAGCAACTGCAGGGACTGGTAATACCTCAAATCTGGGAGCAACAGTACCAGGCTGCGCTCCTGAACCCTGTGCTGCCGCCTGAGCTAAAGTCTGAGCCTCACCTCAAACCTGAGAACCAATCGAAGTGCTCGGCGAAGCTTCTGGTGGAGTCATACCCTCAAGAAACCCTAATAATCGAACCAAGGTATCCTGCAATACTGGAGTAGCCACAAAACGTGCCAGATGCTGGGCTAGCCTCATATGTTCCGGCTCATACTGAACCTTATCTACTCTAACCTTAGGCTCTTGTGATGGTACTCTCGCCCGGTCCTGAGCTGGCGCCACGGCCTGTGCCCTACCTCGACCTCTAGGTCGACCTCTACCCCATCCCTTAGATGGGGCTCTAACTATAGGTGCAGGGGTTTGGTCCTCACCCACTGCAGATCTCGTCCGAACCATCTGAAAAAGAGTGAAACAAAGATACTTATAAGTTGACCAAATCAAGTAAGCACGATAAGGAATCAAACAAAATGAAGTCTTTCCTAGGGAATGGCCCATAGCCTCTCGTAGATTCGATACGGACGTCATCGTACCGATCCACGAGACTCTACTAGATACTTTAATCTTGTACTGGTGAGACCGGTGAACCTAGCGCTCTGATACCACTCTGTCATGACCCGAAATTAGGCCATGATGGCATCCACATAACCCTCCAGTAGACAAGCCTAACCCAAAAATACGGAAGACAACAAATATTAATTAAACTAAAGAAAAGCAGAAGATATAACGAAAACATAGGGCCAATAGTATATATACATACCATCGTACAAAATATACATAAAAAGGCCCTAAAGTGACCAACGAGACAAAACAGACTCGAGAACCAACCTGGACCTAGTGTCACTAGAACAAGAGAGACTAAAGTAAGGAGTAGCTATACAACAAATGCTATCTATCCAAAATACAAAATATAGACAGAATGTATAAGATGGAAAGCATGTAAAGTCTCAAAAAGCGCCAGGAGCTCACCGCGATCCGAACAGCAACGGGTCTCGAACGACAGGATATCAGTGAGGCTGGCTCGTACTAGGTGTTGCATCAGAAATAGAGATGCAAAGTATAGTATGAGTACCAAGGCGATGGGTACTCAGTAGGCTGATAGGCCGACCGAGTGCAGAAAGATAATATATATAAATAGATTACAGGAAAGTAGCTAGCTATACAGGGATCCACCTAAATCTAGTTATAAAGCTAGAGACATGTCAATAAACCAAAAAAAGAAAAGGAAAGGAAAACACATCAAGCTAAGTAGAGTCAATCCACGTGCCCAAGCAAATGCAATGCGGTGAAAGATGATGCATTTATGAATGCAATATAATATAAACCCTGAATACCGCATCGAGTGCCCGAAATACCGCATCAGACTATGCATATATATATGTGAAATAGTAAAATACCCAGAATAATGCATCAGGGGTCTGGAATACCTCATCGGATTATAAGTATGTATATATGAGAGTAAAATACCTGAAATAACGCATCGAGGGTCTGGAATACCGCATCGGACTATACATATATGCATAAAATAGTAGTTTCTCCTTTTCTTTGCAAAATCCCATAGTAATACTCAAAGTAATTTTTATTTAAGTCCAGAAATCTCCACAACCATAGTAAAGCCTCATTTCAAACCAAAAACCTTTGAAAAACACATCCATGTCGTACCAATGATATGGCATGCGATATGAGTATGAAAGTTCACAAACAGAGGAAAAACCATGCCATCAAATAAAACAGGGCAAGAATACCCTCCAAACCAAGTGTCACGACCATATTTCTCAAGTCATGATGGCACCTACAATCCCCCAGTAGGCGAACCAATTCCTGTAGCCCTGAATGGTTAGTAATGGGCTACTACCTAACCAAAATGCACCAGCAAGCAGAAATAAGCGAAAGCAAAACTCAAATATAAATACATAAAGGAAACTACACCAACCCCAAGACTTGGTATCAATAGTACAAAAGCTTCTAATAGGATACAAGTGCTAGTAGTAACAAAATACAATATAAATTACCTTCGAAAGTACAAAGAGAAACAGTACAACAGATGAGATGTAGACAAGCCCCGACCATCAGGCGCTCACCCTAGTCTCAAAGATCCAAAAGCTGCACGAGTCTCTAACGTGAACTACGGTGAAAGCTCAGCTAATATCTGCACAAAGAAGTGCAGAAGTGTAGTATGAGCACCAAAACCATGGGTACTCAATATGTATCATAGGCCGACTGAGCGCATATACGATATAAAAGCAGTAAGTAACAGATAGCAAGAAAGCAATCACTGAGGCAATAAGCAAGGCACAAGGAGCTAGCACAGATCATCCATAACCAAGAGCTTCAAGTAACACATGCTAGCACAGAGATACAATTACACAGAATCACAGGTGAAGGAAAGGAGAACGCACCTGGAGTCCTTGCATAACAATATAAGTAAGTAGAGAGAGAGTTGAGAAAATAGCGGTATACCGGTAACCTCAAGTGGAAGAAAAAGAAGGAGAGCAGTCTAACATACTCAAAATGGAATCAACCAGTATAAGAAAATCATTACACCAATCCAATCATATGATAGCCTAACCAGGGAATCACCTCACAAGTACAACCCTAGGATGAAATAACTAGGCCATAATAACCGAGAGATACCACTCAGCTTCCCACAAGAATAGAACCAAAGTCTCACACTCTGCTCAGAAGGCCACACAAAAGTGCCTCAATAAGATAGGACTCCAAATCCCTCTCAATAATCAAAAATACCATAACCAAAGCCTCAACAGGCTAGCCATCACTAATCTTTCAAGAACCGGGTGCCAAGACAAGCTCTAAGTAAAAACAGGAGTAAATATAGTCTAGCTACAGTCCCAATGGCCACCCATACAACCGAGGAACACAATCAAGTGAAAACAAACCCTCCGACATCCCATACTACCGGAGCGTACACTGAACACACAGCAAACAAGGGTGGAATCCAATGCATGATATGATATGATATGAAATAGAACCTCTTTATGTACCTCCTCCGGTGCCAATCGGGCCCAGCAGGTAGGTTCCATGGAAAGACTCAGCCTGTATACCTCTACTCCATCGTATACCCTTCCCTCCGGTGCACGCAGCCCGAAGCCCTAGGCTCGGAGCGGCAAGGTCCATGGAGGTCCCCGACCCTATACTAAAATTCAGTATCAAGACATGTCATCCGAAAGCAAGTCCGGGATCAAGATAGAGACCTAATCTCAAGTATGCAAGCCCAGACCCCGTACAGGACTAAAGTAGTAGAAAATGCCTCAAAAACCCCTCCAAGGGTGCCTAGGCGTAACCGGGTCTAAAACTGTAGTAAATCAAGTCTAGTGCTCCGCCCCGCCGAGACTAGTATCAGTAATAGAATCAAGTCTGGTGCTCTGCCCCGCAGAGAATATTACCAGTAATAAAATCGGTGCAAAAACATCCAAAAATCTCCTTTTTTATCAATAACAGTACCAAAAACGGGCCCCCAGGGCCATGCAAATTTGGGAAAACTGTCAGTAGTGGCTCACAGCCAAAACTGTAGTAAAACATGCAGGGGAAAACCTTTTTCATGGATGATATGCTCGCACACAAATATAAAAGTAGCCCAATGACTCACAACAATTCCTATCAGCCCTGCACAAGCCCAATAGCTACTCAACAGACATAACCAGCCTAAAAGGATAATCTCTATGTCCGGGACTCGCGGAGATTCCCAAATAGCCCACCATCTATGTCCCAGAGTCAATACAAGGCCACACAGGACCACAAAGGTAATATACGTTACTACGCGAATACGACAAATAACGTATGAAATATACGGACGAAAGGCGGACAAGGTCTGTGGTAACAACCTATAACAACCTATCCAAGGATGCTAATTAATGCAGTTATAGCCTATATACGCAGAGTCTAGATAAGGGAAAACCATAACCTACCTGTCATCCGATGACTAGCTGCGGGAACGGCATCGTCAAGACTCGAACAGCTCCAGGAAGCTTTGAATCACATAAAACAAATACTTTCAACTGAATCCCCAAAGGCGTCTCTATGAAGCCTGACCAACCAAGGTGATGGAACAATTGCTAGAATCGACAAGGCTGCAAGAACGAGCCATAGCCAATTGATAAGGTGTTAATGTCACACTCGCGACCAGCAAACTCTAAAGCGTAAAAATAAGGCCAATAACAATAACAAATGGCAGCTAAATCCAACAACAATACGTTAACCACATCTCCAAGGAGCGACGAGCTCCCGAGGCACTATTTCAAGGCGTACTTCATGTTTGTCCAATCCAATCACTATCGTATGTGATCCCAAAAAGAATAGCACAATTTCCCAATCCCTCCAGAACCTTACCAAAACCAGAACACCATAACAATAACCAAACATAACAAGATAAAGGGGCTGTCCAAAGCCACAAATCCAAAATACCACTTCTTAGCTCAGAAATCCATAAAACAATACTAGAACATATAATAACGAAGGAGGGTCGTAGGGGAGAGATTTCCTTGAAAAAAATATTCAATATCCCAAGATTAACAACCTGCCTCCTTGCCAGAACAACAAACAGATCCAAAATCAACAAGAAACTACTACAAGATATCGGCAACAACAACGTTTCATAACTAGAAGCTTAAAATCTTGATCCAACTAATAGATAAGTATATGGGATCCATACCTCACCAAAATAACTCCATAGCTACTGCCAAATACTCAAAAAACACCTGCTATCTCGCTGCATCAACACCCACGAAGATACACCATGAAATCGATGGGACAAACTACACCAAAATGATGAGCTCGCGACGTAGAGCAACTTCCGTTAAACTTCCGAATTGAAAGGATCAAAGTCCATGTATTATTTATGAACTATCCCTCTGATTTTCTAAGAATTTTGGGTGAAAAAACTTAGTTAAAACGAAGGAGAAATCAGCTTTTATAAGCTGAACCGACTTAGGATGTAGGCCCCACCTTGACGTGTCTGCTTGCGCAGTCTTACGAAAATGTGAATATCTCTCTATTCTGAAGTCATATGGATGAACGGTTTAGTGCGTTGGAATCTAGACTCGTAGACCTTAGATTTGGTATATTGGGGGCCCACTAAATCTTTATAGATAGGGAGAAACACCCCAAGACATTTAACCCAAATTTGAAGAGAATTCCTTAAAGGAATTTACAATAACTTTTTCCAACTTTTGTTTCGCAACTTGCTTGGCATCAAAACTTATCATACGACCATTTTTCCATTACAATACCTCATAACACATCCTTCTTAGTATATTAGACACTATTAGTCTTACCCCAAAGGCACGGGTTACTATAAACCTTCCAAACGGGCGAGGTGTTACACGAGGCATTTCTTTAACTTGAACTTTCGAGTAAGGAATTCCTTTGACCTAGAACCTTGGTTTAATTCTTTGAAATTACCAAGAATGTTGTCGGAAGTCAACGATTTCCAAAGTTGAAGCTCTAAAATGAGGAACGACCATAAAGACCAAACAAATAGCCCGAGCACCAAACTACCAGTCCCGACAAGCCATAAATGACTTGGGCCACTACAAGTAAGCTCTAATGGTACAATAAAGGCGAAAACATGTAAATGACCGGAAGGGTCATTACATCATCCACTACTAAAAAAACTTTCATCCCCAAAAGTCAGGAAGGAAGAAAATACCAGAGATTTAGGAATAGCGGATACAACGCCCGCACTACTCTCTCAGACAACCCGAGTAACCTCCGCGACCAGACGACACCCAATATAACAGAACAAAAGAAAGCAACCAAGCCTTAATTTCTTACTAGCCAAGATAGATTTCAACCTCCAAAGATCTGCCAACCCAAACTGAACCTCAAGAATCTTAACCAAAAAGCACCTACACAACACCGAAACTAGAGCACCAAGGTTATCAACACACAAAACTCGAATCCTTAAAACCATACCAAGTTTACCAGAAAATCCATCAACCCAAAACTCTAACTCATGAACCCGCTGTCCCGCAAAAGCCCTTTTTTTATTCTGAACTGAATCCTTTAGCACCACAAAAAGGAATTTGCATATAAGCTGAACACTCAAACCACCCTCGAAGCATCAACTGACACACCAGAGATCCATAGTTCCTGCTTATACTTTACCACGAACGAAGTCACCCATTGTACAAATTCGTTTTAAGCCAAGATATAGGGTACTAGCCTTTGCCATCCAAGATAACAACCCGTAGCATTTCATTGAAAATGAAGTTACCTGCCTTGACTGACCACCAACGAACGAACGAATATTTTTTCTAACATCAAATTCGCTAACTAAACCGTGCCAGGTCTGAATCAGCTGAAAGTGAATGATCCAGGGTAACCTGCCCAAAAGGCCCAAACCAAAACAACGATCCTGAAAGAAGTGTGGTAAGCCTACCACGAAGTCTGTAACCATGAGCCAAGCTCCCAACTCTAGAAAACACTACTGCTACTCTGAACACTCGAACTCCATTTGAATGTGAAATTGCCTTACGAATCTTACCTCACGAAGAAGTCCACCATGCCACAAATATCAAGTCCAAACAACCCGAAGGCAAAGGAAAAGGTGCCTGGGGTTCAAATTTACCATCTAGCCATAGAAATTTTTGCATATACTTTCAACTCATTCCTTTGGCTCGAATCAATCGCTCTACTGGTTCTGTAAACAACCAACCACTTCGAAGCATATATCATAATGAACTTCTCGTCCATACTGGCTGAGTCTAACCAACACTAGAACCCCACATAAATAATAACTCTGGAGGAATCAATTAAATAAGCTTTCAAATCCTCGGCAAATGAATGGCGATTACTAGTCTCTACGTATCATCAGAACTCAAAATAGCGTCGCTAGTCTCAACCCGCATAAGCTGACCACATAAAGATACACCACTACTGAAGCTCAAACTTACGCCGCTGAGTCTGTCCAACCATGGTAGAAGTACCTCGTACTAACTAGAACACTGCTGAAATCTAGAATATCCCGCCTCTTGCCGAGGTTAGCGAAGGACTAGGTGTCCAAGGCCAATAGCCGCATCCACAACTGAAGTAAAGAAGCTAAGTTGCCCGCACCCACTGCCTCCCGACACTAGGATGCTGCAACTAAATAGAAACTGCCATAAACCATCCGATGTAACCTGCCAAGTTATGATTCTGAACATTGACTTTCAACACTGCCAACCAAAGCCTTGGTCGAACCTGTATGCTGCCAATGAACCCTTAAGAACCCAAGCCAACTAGGCCTGAAAATGCAAATTGCCAACATTGCAGTTGCTACTGAAACAAAACCAATTGATGGAAAACCCACATCAATGTGTAGACGGCTGAATCGAATCACCGACACACAATCCCAAAGCAAACCTCTATCGCCACCTCAGGAAACTACGAGGACATATAAACACATACACAGAGTATCTCCCTTCTTTTTCAACTAAAAAAAAATGCTTCCTTAGCACATACTAAACCTTACAAATCCTTTCTCGAATAAGAACCTGAAGCCATTACCTTACTACTCATAGCTACACGTTAAATTCAATAAGGCAGGAGAAGAATGGGCCGGATGCCCAACTCACCCGAAATGCTTACAAATAGAACCTAACTACGAGGTTATGATCAACACTTAGTCGGAAGTGCTTAAAGTCAAGACCCAATCACGATGCCAACATCCAGATCTCATCGAAAAAACTATGATCAAGATTCATTCCAACTGGAGCTAGGGATACAACAAAACACCCAACGGACCAGGAAGAGGAGGAGAATATGGGAACAACCCACATACCTACAAACCTCCTAAACTAATCAACAAAGAGGGTCGACTCTAGACACTCGGGAGACCAAACCAATCTATGCACACTAGCATAACCAATATCTCCCAACTGAGGCAAAATATTAACTCTGGCCCAACTACTGGTAATACACCAAACCATCACACGGATCTCTAGCCATGCTAGATAACATCCTAGGCAACAACCATCTAGGACTGCTAAACAAAGGCAATTCAACCACAAGTCCAAAATCACAATGAAACAGGGATAACCCAACTAGAAACAAACTAACAAGAACTACCCACGAGCTACAAATCTGGGAAAACACCTCTCAAGGCTAACTTACCCCCATCCACTACTAAAGAATAAACTACCAATAAAATAACATATCGATACTACAATTCAGGTAGCCAAACAACTTAAACAAGTAGCAGGTAGACATATAAGCAATTACACGACAGAAGGGATAGAGTCGCAACACGAGCGATACTAATATAAGTCGAAGGTAGCAAAAGCTTAACCTGGAGCAATAATATCAGGAACCTCTACCTCTGGCCCACCAAGAGGAGTATCAAGCTGATGGGATATAACTCTGGACTGAGTAGTCAAAACTAAAGGCCCAACCGGCTCTCGCCGGGGATAAGCTCTATAAAGGTGACCAATCTCTCAACAATAATAACAACCAGGCTGTCTGGGATACACAATCCTGGGGCAATTCCTAGCAAAGTTCCCATGCTCACCATACCAAAAACAGAGTATACCAGATGAAGTTCGACGGGAAAATCTTACGTCGTACTCCAATACCGACAGACAACCCTACTAAAGAACTAGAAGCTCAATCCTAACTGAAGCACCACTCACAGAACCAGGTACTGAAACACTCACCGGAGGGCTCAGAGTCCTAGCCACGATGTCCTAAAGCGCTGAGGTCGCTATAAATCCAGTCGAAGGTTGGGCGGACCCCACACCCCTTATCTAGTGCAGTAAATCCTTACTCTGGAGTACTGGTGCTAGTGGAAGCACTGAAGCAACAGGCACAGAAGCCTCGGCACCAACCGCTATCGCATTTGACTAAGGAATTCAAGAATGAATGAACAACCGAAGTTTAAAAGTCAATAGAGCCAGGAACGCACAATGAGGAGCCAAGAAGATGAAATATTTCCTAACAATGCCCTGTAGCCTCCCAAAGATAGGATACGGACGTCATCGTACTGATCCACGAGACTCTACTTAGACACTTGCTTCTGTACCATGACACCGGTGAACCTAGAGCTCTGATACCAAGCTGTCACGACCCGATTTCTCAAGTCATGATGGCACCTACAATCCCCCAGTAGGCGAACCAATTCCCGTAGCCCAGAATGGTTAGTAATGGGCTACTACCTAACCAAAATGCACTAGCAAGCAGAAATAAGCAAAAGCAAAACTCGAATATAAATAAATAAAGGAAACTACACCAACCCCAAGACTTGGTATCAATAGTACAGAAGCTTCTAATAGGATACAAGTGCTAGTAGTAACAAAATACAATATAAATTGCCTCCGAAAGTACAAGGAGCAACAGTACAACAGATGAGATGTAGACAAGCCCCGACCGTCAGGCGCTCAACCTAGTCTCAAAGATCCAAAAGCTGCATGAGTCTCCAACGTGAATAACGGCTAAAGCTCAGCTAATATCTGCACAAAAAAGTGCAGAAGTGTAGTATGAGCACCAAAACCACGAGTACTCAGTAGGTATCATTGGCCGACTGAGCGCATATAAGATATAAAAGCAGTAAGTAACAAATAGCAAGAAATCAGTCACTGAGGCAATAAGTAAGGCACAAGGAGCTAGCACAGATCATCCATAACCAAGAGCTTCAAGTAACACATGCTAGCACAGAGATACAATTACACAGAATGACAGGTGAAGGAAAGAAGAACGCACCTGGAGTCCTTGCACAACAATATAAGTAAGTAGAGAGAGAGTTGAGAAAATAGCGGTATACCGGTAACCTCAAGTGGAAGGAAAAGACGGAGAGCAGTCTAACATACTCAAAATGGAATCAACCAGTATAAGGAAATCATAACACCGATCCAATCCCATGATAGCATAACCAGGGAATCACCTCACAAGTACCACCCTAGGATGAAATAACTAAACCACAATAACCGAGAGATACCACTCAACTTCCCACAAGAATAGAACCAGAGTCTCACACTCTGGTCAGAAGGCCACACAAAAGTGCCTCAATAAGATAGGACTCCCTATCCCTCACAATAATCAAAAATTCCATAACCGAAGCCTCAACAGGCTAGCCATCACTAATCTTTCAAGAACCGGGTGCCAACACAAGCTCTAAGGAAAAACAGGAGTAAATATAGTCTACCTACAGTCCCAATGGCCACCCATACAACCGAGGAACACAATCAAGTGAAAGCAAACCCTCCGGCATCCCATACTACCGGAGCGTACACTGAACACACAGCAAACAAGGGTGGAATCCAATGCATGATATGATATGATATGAAATAGAACCTCTGTATGTACTTCCTCCGGTGCCAATCGGGCCCAGCAGGTAGTTTCCATGGAAGGACTCAGCCTGTATACGTCTACTCCACCGTATACCCTTCCCTACGGTGCACACATCCCGAAGCCCAGGACCGGAGCGGCAAGGTCCATGGAGGTCCCCGACCCCATACTAAAACTCAGTATCAAGACATGTCATCCGAAAGCAAGTCCGGGATCAAGATAGAGACCCAATATCAAGTATGCATGCCCAGACCCCGTCCAGGACTAAGGTAGTAGAAAATGCCTCAAAAACCCCTCCAAGGGTTCCCAGGCGTAACCGGGTCTAAAACTGTAGTAAATCATGTCTAGTGCTCCGCCCCACAGAGACTAGTATCAGTAATAAAATCAAGTCTGGTGCTCTGCCCCGCAGAGACTAGTACCAGTAATAAAATCGGTGCGAAAACATCCAAAAATCTCCTTTTCTATCAATAACAGTACCAAAAACGGGCCCCTACGGCCATGCAAATTTAGGAAAACTATCAGTAGTGGCTCACAGCCAAAACTGTAGTAAAACATGCAGGGGAAAACCTTTTTCATGGATGATATGCTCGCACACAAAGTAATAAAGAGTTAGCCGCCCACCGCTAAGTGGCTCTCACTCTCAACAATCCTCCTAGACTGCCCGTACGCCGTTACCGATCAGCCCCTGCACCCCAGCCCCAATAGCTACTCAGCAGACCATAACCCACCTAAAAGGATTAATCTCTACTGTCGGGACTGCGGACATTCCCAAATAGCCCACCATCTATGTTCCAGAGTCAATACAAGGCCATACAGGACCACAAAGGTAATATACATTACTACGCGAATACTACAAACAACGTATGAAATATACGGACGAAAGGCGGACAAGGTCTGGGGTACCAACCTATAACAACCTATCCAAGGATGCTAATTAATGCAGTTATAGCCTATATACGCAGAGTCTAGATAGGGGAAAACCATAACCTACCTGTCATCCGATGACTAGCTGCGAGAACGTCATTGTCCAGACTCGAACAACTCCAGGAAACTTTGAATCACATAAAAAAAATACTTTCAACTGAATCCCCAAAGGCGTATCTATGAAGCCTGACCAGCCAAGGTAATGGAACAATTGCTAGAATCGACAAGGCTACAAGAACGAGCCATAGCCAATTGATAAGGTGTTAATGTCACACTCGCGACCAGCAAAATCCAAAGCGTAAAAATTAGGCCAATAACAATAACAAATGGCAGCTAAATCCAACAACAATACGTTAATCACATCTCCAAGGAGTGACGAGCTCCCGAGGCACTATTTCAAGGGGTACTTCACGTTTGTCCAATCCAATCACTATCGTATGTGATCCCCAAAAGAATCGCACAATTTCCCAATCCCTCCAGAACCTTACCACAACCAGAACACCACAAAAATAACCAAACATAACAAGATAAACGGGCAGTCCAAAGCCACAAATCCAAAATACCACTTCGTAGCTCAGAAATCCATAAAACAATACTAGAACATATAATAACGAAGGAGGGTCGTAGGGGAGAGATTTCCTTGACAAAAATATTCAATATCCCAAGATTAACAACCTTCCTCCTTTCAAGAACAACAAACAGATCCAAAATCAACAAGAAACTAATACAAGATATCGGCAACAACAACTTTTCATAACTAGAAGCTTAAAATCTTGATCCTACAAATAGATAAGTTTATGGGATCCATACCTCACCAAAATAACTCCATAGCTACTGCCAAATACTCAGAAAACACCTGCTATCTCGCTGCATCAACACCCACGAAGATACGCGATGAAATCGACGGGACAAACTACACCAAAATGACGAGCTCGCGACGTAGAGCAACTTCCGTTAAACTTCCGAATTGAAAGGATCAAAGTCCATGTATTATTTATGAACTATCCCTCTGATTTTCTAAGAATTTTGGGTGAAAAAAATGAGTTAAAACGAAGGAGAAATCAGCTTTTATAAGCTGAACCGACTTAGGATGTAGGCCCCACCTTGACGTGTCTGCTTGTGCAGTCTTACGAAAATGTGAATATCTCTCTATTATGAAGTCGTATGGATGAACGGTTTAATGTGTTGGAATCTAGATTCATAGACCTTAGATTTGGTATATTGGGGGCCCACTAAATCTTTATAGATAGGGAGAAACACCCCAAGACATTTAACCCAAATTTGAAGAGAATTCCTTAAAGGAATTTACAATAACTTTTTCCAACTTTTGTTTCGCAACTTGCTTGGCTTCAAAACTTATCATACGACCATTTTTCCATTACAATACATCATAACACATCCTTCTTAGTATATTAGACACTATTAGTCTTACCCCAAAGGCACGGGTTACTATAAACCTTCCAAACGGGCGAGATGTTACACGAGGTATTTCTTTAACTCGAACTTTCGAGTAAGGAATTCCTTTGACCTAGAACCTTGGTTTAATTCTTTGATATTACCAAGAATGTTGTCGAAAATCAACGATTTCCAAAGTTGAAGCTCTAAAATGAGGAACGGCCATAAAGACCAAACAAACGGCCCTGGCACTGAACTACTGGTCCCGACAAGCCATAAATGACTTGGGCCACTACAAGTAAGCTCTAATGGTACAAGAAAGGCAAAAACATGTAAATGACCGGAAGGGTCATTACACCAAGAGAACTAACCTGGAACTCCATCCAAATCCTAGCCATGGCCTCGGGCCCACAGTTACACATAATGATAGAATAAAGCGGTAAAGCAAAAATAAAAGCAAAAACCACGGGAAAACTCTATTCTACCTCTAAAGCCTCCTAAAAACATGCTAAGGATTCTATACTAGTCACACAGAAGAAGCAAGCTCCTAGGCTAAGGATAACATACAGTTCTAGGCTAAAAAAATCTAAAATGGCCAATTAACATGATAAACAGGATTCAAGCTTAAAGTCTATCTAAAATCCAACCTAGCATTTTAGTAACATATAAATATATATTATCTAACTAACTCAGTATAAAAGGTAAACCGTAACCTACCTCGGGGCCGAACTGTCAACACAAATCATTACTCGTGTGCCTTCCCCTTTCGAACAGCCTAAGAAAGCTGACACGCTATCAAGAACATAAACTAGGTGTCAAGACGAGAAGAATGACACCCATTTTGCTATACGAAAAATCGGGCTGAAAATCGTGTTGAAAAAATGACCCTCGTGGTCCGTGCAATGAAATAGAAAACAAAAATTACAACTATGCTCACGGTGGGTTAAGGAACCCATGACCAAAGTTTGGACGCGAATGGAGCTCGATTCAGGGCCCAAAACTGCCCTGAAGTGCTACTAATTCACGGAATTAAAATTGAAAAGCTCGGAATTTAAAGGCGAAAACCAACCTTGATAAGAGAAACACGTCACGGAGATGAATTGCACGAATTCAAGAACATGAAGTCACCACAAGATCAGATTTCCCACAAGGATCACCCCAACCTTAAGAATTCACAACAATGGAGTTTTAGCGGGAGAATTACGAGAATAAACACGGAAGGCGGAGAAGGGTGACGAGGGAACTTACCGGATTAAGAGTGTTGAAGCAAGGGAGCTAGAAAATGGGGCTTGGGAACTCAGCTATGGAGTTTCATCGCGATCGCGATAGGACCCCCGCATTTGCGAGGAACAACTGACCCAACCATCGCGATCGCATGGTCCAAGCCGCATTTGTAAAGAGGAAGCCAAACCGAGTCCCAGCTGGCTACATCGCGAATGTGATGGAAACCCTTTCCTAACGCGATGGACAAGAAACCAGATCATCCCGAATGCAATGTGATCCTCGCGATCGCGAAGAGCAAAAGGGTCTGCAACTTAATGCAGTAACCAACAATTTCCCCAAGTCCAAAAATCTTCCGATGGACCCTTAGGATTCATCTGGAACCCTGTGAATACAAACCAACCATGCTACCCTACCATAAACGGTATTCTGGACTCAATGGAATCGACGAAACTCCCAACGGACATCTTTTTAATTAAAAGTGGGCCCCACGCCCAAAACGAACTCAAAACTCAAAGCCCAAAAATAAGTCCGAAAGCCTCGGGACCCTAACCAAAGATCCCCCTAGCCTAAAGTGGACATTCCAGAGCTAATGGTGCTAACGAAATTTCCATCTGAGGCCGTCTTCTCCGAATGTTGACCAAAGTCAACCCTACCAGCCAAACTGACTTGAAAACACATAAAGCAGCACAAAACCAAACCGAAAGCCCTAAGGCCCAAACCAATGGTCCCACTAGACCAAAATCCCCATTCAGGAGCCAACAGAACTGTCGAAATCCAATTCTGAGTGCTTTTACAAAGAAAGTTGACCAAAGTCAAAGATTTTCCAACTTTAAAGGCTAAATCAGGGAAATAGTCCTAACGACCTAACGAACGGCCCGGACACCGAACTGTCGGTCCTAGCAAGTCATAAATAAGCTGCTGCCGCTGAGAGAAAGCTCAAAATGTAGAAAAAGCACGGAAAATGAAAAATGACCAGAAGGGTCACTACAACAACCACTACTAAAATAACTTTCATCCGTGAAAGTTAGAAAAAGGATAGTACATGAAGAATCGAAAAGGCGAGGATAATGGGTCCGCATGTCGGTCTCGATCTCTCAAGTAGCCTCCTCAATGGGACGATGCTGCCACTGATCTTTAACTGACGGAATCTCCTTGGACCTCAATTTCCTAACCTGCCTGTCCAAAATAGCAACATGCTCCTTCTTAAAGGCTAAGGACTCATCCAACTGAACCGACTCTAACTGAAGCACATGAGACTCATCCAGAATATACCGCCTCATCATAGAAACATGAAACACCGAATGAACACTAGAAAGAGAAGGAGACAAGGCTAACTCATAAGCAACCCCTCCAATATGATGAAGGATCTAAAATAGACCAATGAACCTCGGACTGAGCTTACCCTTCCTCCTGAAATGTATCACGCCTTTCATGGGCGATACTTAAAGGAACACACTGTCACCAACCATAAACTCAAGGTCTCGAACTCTCTAGTCAGCATAACTCTTCTGCCTACTCTGGGCAGTACGAAGTCTCTCCTGAATAACCCAAACTTTATCCATAGAATCACAAAGCAAATTGGTACCCTGCGGCCTAACCTCGAAAGAATCAAACCAACCCACTGGAGATCTGCACCGTCTACTATACAATGCCTCTAACGGAGCCATCTGAATGCTGGAATGGTAACTATTCTTATATGCAAACTCTGCCAAGGCTAAACACTGGTCCCTCTGACCCTCGAAATTAATAATGCATGCTCGCAATATATCCTCCAGAACCTGAATAGTATGCTCTGACTGACCGCCTATCTGCGGATGAAAAGCGGTGCTAAGCTCAACTCTAGTCCCCAACTCTCTCTGAATAGACTGCTAGAAGTGTAAAGTGAACTGAGTACTATGGTCGGAAATAATAGAAACTGGCACCCCATGCAAACGGACAATCTCTCGAATATAGATCTGGGCCAACCTCTCAGAACTAGCAGAAAGTGGGCAGACTTCATGAACCTATCCATGATAACCCAAATAGTATCAAATCTCCACAAAGTACGTGGCAATCCAACCACAAAATCCATGGATATACGCTCCTATTTCCACTCCAGAATGTGTAGCCGATGTGATAAACCACCTGGCCTCTGGTGCTTGAACTTCACCTGCTGACAGTTCAATCACCTAGATATGAAAGCCAAATTATCCCTCTTCATTCCACACCACCAGTAGTGCTGCCTCAAGTCACGATACATCTTAGCTTCCCCAGGATGACTGGAATATCTAGAACAATGAGCCTCCTTCAGTATCAATCTGACCAAGTCACTAACTCTAGGAATGCAGATACGACCCTCGATCCTCAGAACACCCTTTGAATCTAAAGTTGCCTTCCTAGTCTCACCACTCAACACCTTATCATGGATGATCCTCAATCTTGCATCATCAAACTGCTGTACCCGGATCTGCTCTAACAAGGAAGACCTAGCCTTAACACAAGCAATAATACGTCCCAGATCCAAAATGTCAAGTCGAACCAACCTATTAGCCAAGGACTAGATGTCCCAAGATAAAGGTTGCTCCTCCATACCTAAGCAAGCCAAGCTACCCATACTCACCGCCTTCCGGCTCAAGGCATCCGCTACCACGTTTGCCTTGCTTGGATGATAGAGAATAGAGATGCCATAGTCCTTCAGTAACTCCAACCACCTACGCTGCCTCAAATTTAGATCCTTTTGGATGAATATGTACTGAAGACTACGATGGTCAGTAAAGATCTCACAATGCACGTCATAAAGATAATGCCTCCACATCTTCAACGCGAAAACTACCGCTGCTAACTCCAAGTCATGTGTGGGGTAGTTCCTCTCATGAACCTTCAACTGTTAGGAAGCATATGCGATAACCCTGCCTTACTGCATCAACACATAACCCAAACCAATACCTGACGCATCACAATATACGGTGAAACCCTGACCCTCGACCGGAAGAGTAAGAATCGAAGCTGGAGTCAACAAGGCCTTGAGCTTCAGAAAGCTCGCCTCACACTCATCTGACCACTGAAAGGGAACATTCTTCTGAGTCAATCTAGTCAATGAAGCTGCTATCGAAGAAAATCCCTCCATAAACCATCTATAATAACCTGCTAACCCGATGAAATTGCAAACCTCGATAGGAGAAGTAGGCCTAGCCCAATCATGAACTGCTGCAATCTTCGCCGGATCTACCATAATCCCATCCTTGGACACCACGTGCCCCAAGAATGCCACATAATCAAGCCAAAACTCAGACTTAGTGAATTTGGCATACAATTAGTGGTATCGCAAATCCTGAAGTGCAACTCTAAGATACTGCCCATGCTCCTCCCTACTCCTCAAATAAATTAGGATGTCATCGATGAACACAATCACAAATAATTTTAGGTAAGCACTGAATACATGGTTCATAAACTCCATAAATGCTACTGGGGCATTAGTCAACCCAAAAGACATGACTAGGAACTCATAATGGCCGTATCGAGTCCTAAATGTAGTCTTTGGGATGCCCTCAGCCCTAATCCTCAATGGGTGATAACCGGACCTCAAGTCTATCTTAGAGAACACCGTTTCACCTTGTAGCTGGTCAAACAAGTCATTAATACGTGACATTGGATATCTGTTCTTAACTATTACCTTATTCAACAGCCTGTAGTTGATACACATACGCATAGACCCGTCCTTCTTCTCCACAAATAGAACCGGAGCACCCCACGGAGACACACTAGGCCTGATGAACTCTCTACTCAATAGATCCTGGAGCTGATATTTAAGCTTCCTCAACTCAGTAGGTACAACCCAATATGGCGGAATGGAAATGGGCTTAGTTCCCAGCTCGACATTGATACCAAAATTAATGTCACGATCAGAAGAAAGACCTAGAAGATCAGAAGGAAATACATCCGAATACTCACAAACTACATGAATAGACTCAAGAGGAGGTGTGGTGGCACTAGTACCACAAAAGTAGGCAAGATAAGCTATGCACCCCTTCCCAACCAGCCGCTCAGTGCTCAGAAAGGATATAACTCCCCTCGGCATATGGCTATCGGCTCCCTTCTATATGATAAGAGGGATACCGAGCATCCAAAGAGTAAAGGTCTTGGCAAAATAATCCAAGACCGCATGATAAGGAGACAACCAATCCATACCCAAGATCACATCAAAATCAACCATATCAAGGACAACTAAGTCTACCCACGTGTCATACCCCAAGATAGTCACCACGCAAGCCCGATACACCTAATCCACTACTAAAAAATCACCTACTAGGGTAGATACACGCAAGGGCACATGTAAAGACTCGTAAGCAGACTCTAGATGAGTAGCATAATAAGAAGATACATACGAGAATGTAGACCCCAGATCAAATAAAGCATAAGCAGACTGATGATAAATGGAGATCATACCTGTGATCACAACATCTGAAACCTCGACCTTTGTCTGGCCCAAAACTGCATACATGGGGCCCCGATCGCCATGACCACCTGACCTACTGGACTGAGGACCACCTCTAGTACCCTGGGGGCCACCCCTACTACCCTGTGAACCGCCTCTAGTTGGAGGTGCTGGAGACTTGGGGGCCTGAACTAACTGATCCTGTCGCCCAGGGTGCTGTGCCATCGGGCACTCTCTAGCAAAGTGGCCCATCTTGCCACACTCATAACAACCCTGACCTCATGTACTCTACTGTGAATACCCGGCCAAATTAGAATGACCATCACGGGCTGTAGACCCTGAATGACCACCTCGTGGAGCAAGAACGATACTCTGGCTACTCTGACCCTCAGTAGTCTGTAATGCCACCTGAACAGGCCGGCTCAGCTTGAAATGGTGCTGGTGCTGACCTCTACCATAGTAGACCCTACCACAGCCCTGTGAACCGCCAAAATTGCCCTGATGGCGGGGCCTCTTATCGCTGCCCCCTTGGGCCTCGTGAAGTACACCCTCAATAGTACGGGCATGATCAACTACCTCCAGAAAAGACTGACTTGATGCTACCATACCCTCTGTGGCCAAGCAGAGATGTAAGGTCAAACCTTGAATAAACTGGCGTACTCTCTCATGCTCGGTGGTCAGAATCATAATGGCGTGTCTGGATAACTGATGGAACCGAATCTCGTACTCAGACACAGTCATGAAGCACTACTCCAACCCATCAAACTGATCCATCAGACGCTCTCTCATACTACTTGGTACATACTTCTCTAGAAAAGCTGGTTAGAACTGATCCCAAGTAAGCGGAGGTGACCCAGCTGGTCTACAAGCAACATATGACCTCCACTACTATTTCGCTGGACCATCCAGCTGAAACGCGGTGTAATCATCTTCATGAGACTTAACTAACCATAAATTATGTAACCTCTTCTGGTAGCTAGTCAGAAACTCGTGCGCATCCTCCCTAGAAGCACCTAAAAACCTCGGAGGACCCAATCTCATGAACCTACTAAGCATCTTTTTCTCCTCAGAAGTCATAAATGGCATGGCTGGAAGAGAAGGAGCAACTGCAGGTATCGGTAATACCTCAAATCTGGGAACCGCAGTAGCATGCTGCACTCCTAAACACTGTGCTGCCGCCTGAGCTGAAGTCTGAGCTTCACCTCAAACTTGAGAACCAATCAGAGTGCACGGCGAAGCCACTGGTGGAGTCATACCCTCAAGAAACCCCAACAATCAAACCAAGGTGTCCTGCAATATTGGAGTAGCCATAAAATATGCCGGATGCTGGGCTAGCCGCACAAGCTCCAGCTCATACTGAACCTCATCCACTCTAACCTGAGGATCTGGTGATGGTACTCTAGCCCAGGCCTGAGCTGGCGCCGCAGCCCGTGCCCTACCTCAACCTCTGGGTTGACCTCTACCCCATCCCCTAGATGGGGCTCTAACTACAGGCACATAGGCCTCGTCCTCACCCGCTGCAAATCTCATCCGAACCATCTGAGAAAGAGTGAAACAAAGATACTTAGAAGTTGACCAAATCAAGTAAGCACGATAAGGAATCAAACAAAACAAAGTCTTTCCTAGGGAATGTACCATAGCCTCTCGTAGATTGGATACAGATGTCATCATACTGATCCACGAGACTCTACTAGACACTTTGCTCTTGTACTGGCGAGACCGGTGAACCTAGCTCTCTAATACCACTCTCTCATGACCCAAAACCAGGCCATGATGGCGTCCACATAACACTCCAATAGACAAGCCTAACCCAAACATGCGAAAGACAATAAATAATAATTAAACTAAAGAAAAGCAAAAAATATAACAAAAAGATAGGACCAATAGTAATATACATACCATCGTAAAAAATATATATAAGAAGGCCCTAAAGTTACCAACAAGACAAAATAGACTCGAGAACCAACCCGGATATGGTGTCACTAGTACAAAAGCGACTAAAGTAAGGAGTAGCTATAAAACATTTGCTGTCTATCCAAAATACAAAATATAAACAAAATGTACAAGATAGAAAGCATGTAAAGTCTCCAAAAGCGCCAAGAGCTCACCTCGATCCGAATAGTAACGGGTCTCGAATGACAGGATATCAACGAGGGTGGTTCGTACTAGGTGCTGCATCAGAAAAAGAGATGCAAAGTGTAGTATGAGTACCAAGATAATGGGTACTTAGTAGGCATCATAGGCCGACCGAGTGCAGAAAGATAATATATATAAATAGATTACAGGAAAGCAGCTACCTATACAAGGATACAACTAAATCTAGTTATAAAGTCGGAGACATGCCAATAAACCAACAAAAGAAAAGAAAAGGAAAACACATCAAGCCAACCAGAGTCAATCGACGTGCCCAAGCAAATGCAATGCAGTGCACGATGATGCATGTAAGAATGCAATATAATATAAACCTGGAATACCGCATCGGGCGCTCGGAATATCGCACCGGACTATGCATATATATATGTGAAATAGTAAAATACCCAGAATAATGCATTGGGGGTCCAGAATACTGCATCAGACTATAAGTATGTATATATGAGAGTAAAATACCTAGAATAATGCATCAGGGGTCTAGTATATCGCATCAGACTATAAATATATGCATAAAATCATAGTTTGTCCTTTTCTTTACAAAATCCCATAGTAATACTCAAAGTAATTTTTATTTAAGTCCAAAAATCTCCACAATCGTAGTAATAAAGCCTCATTTCAAACCAAAAACCTTTGAAAACCACATCCATGTCGTACCAATGATATGCTATGCGATATGAGTATGAAAGTTCACTAACAGAGGAAAAACCACGCCATCAAATCAAATAGGGAAAAAATACCCTCCAAACTAAGAGAACTAACCTGCAACTCCATCCAAATCCTAGCCATGGCCTCAGGCCCACAGTTACACACAACGATAGAATAAAGCGGTAAAGCAAAAATAAAAATGAAAACCACGAAAAAAATCTATTCAACCTCTAAAGCCTACTATAAACATGCTAAGGATTCTATACTAGTTACACAGAAGAATCAAGCTCCTAGGCTAAGGATAACATACAGTTCTAGGCTAAAAAAACTCGAAATGGCCAATTAACATGATAAACAGGATTCAAGCCTAAAGTCTATCTAACATCCAACCTAGCATTCAAGTACCATACAAATATATATTATCTAACTAACTCAGTCTAAAAGGTAATCCGTAACCTACCTCGGGGCCGAACTGCCAACACGAATCATCACTCGTGTGCCTTCCCCTTTCAAACAGCCTCAGAAAGCTGTCACGCTATCAAAAACATAAACTAGATGAGAAGAATGACACCCATATTGCTATACAAAAAATCAAGATGAAAACCAGGTTGAAAAAATGACCCTCGGGGTTCGCATAACGAAAGAGAAAACCAAAATCACAACTATGCTCGCGGTGGGTTAAGAAACCCATGCCCAAAGTTTGGGCGCAAACAAAGCTCGATTCGGGGCCTAAAATACCCCCGAAGTGCTACTAATTCATTGAATTGAAATAAAAAAGTTTGGAATTTTTAAAGGCATAAACCAACCTCGATAAGAGAAACACGTTACGGAGATGAATTGCACGAATTCAAGAATATGCAGACCCACAAGATCTGATTTCCCACAAGGATTACCCCAACCTTAATAATTCACAACAATGGAGTTTTAGCGGGAGAATTACGAGAATAAACACGGAAGGAGTAGAGGGGTGACAAGGGAACTTACCGGATGAAGAGTGCTGAAGCAAGGGAGCTAGAAAATGGGGCTTGGGAGCTCAACTATGGAGTTTTTCGGAGTTTAGAAAGAGAAAATGAAGTTGAAGTTTTATATAACTGCAAAGGGTCCTTCATCAAGATCGCGATAGGACCCCCGTATTCGCGAGGAACAGCTGTCCCAACCATCGCGATCACGATGGTCCAGGCCGCATTCGCGAAGACGAAGCCAAGACGGGTCCCAACCGGCTACATCGCGAATGCGATGGAAACCCTTTGCAAATGTGATGGTCAAGAAAACAGACCATCACGAACATGATGGGAGCCCTCGCGATCGTGAAGAGCAAAAGGGTCTGCAACTTAATATAGCAACCAACAATTTTTCCAAGTCCAAAAATCTTCCGACGAACCCTCGAGAATCATCCAAAACTCCGTGAACACAAACCAACCATGCTACCCTACTAGAAATGGCATTCCAGACTCAATGGAATTGATGAAACTTCTAACGGAGATCATTTTAACGAAAAGTGGGCCGCACGCCCAAAACCAACTCGAAACTCTAAACCCAAAAACAAGTTCGGAAGCCTCGGGACCCAAACCAAAGGTCCACCTAGTCCAAAGTCGACATTCTAAAGCTAATAACGCTGACAAAATTTCCATCCGAGGCCGTCTTCTCCGAATGTTGACCAAAGTCAACCCTACAAGTCAAACTGATTTGAAAACACTTAAAGCAGCACAAAACCAAACTGAAAGCCCTCAGATCCAAATCAATGGTCCCACTAGACTAAAATCCTTATTCGGGAGACAATGGAACTGTCAAAATCCTATTTTGAGCGCAATGCATTTACCAAAAAAGTTGACCGAAGTCAAAGATTTTCCAACTTTAAGGGCTACATCAGAGAAATGGTCATAACAACCTAACGAACGGCCCGGGCACTGAACCATTAGTCCTGGCAAGTCATAAATGACCTGTAGCCGCTGAGGAAAAGCTCAAAATTCAGAAAAAGGATGGAAAATAAAAAATGACCTGGAGGGTCATTACAAAAAGAGACTTGAATAATTATTAGAGATTAAAAAGGGGACCTTTTGAACAATTTGGGATCGCTTGTGAACTTCATGCGCTTCTCTCTTATTTTTACGTTCAAAGTAATCATGGCGACAATGATATCTTTCGTGTAAATATAAAGTAGAGTTGTGTATTTATTTTAGAACTCTAATTATGGCTATACAAAAATATAGTTAAATAACATAATCAAAATTAAGTCATAATTAAAGAAAGAAAGAAAAAGAAAGAGATAAACCTTTGATTTTTTGGCTACTTCATTAGGCAGAAAAATGCTCGTCTAATTTTTCGATCAGAATCTTTCAACGGAAAGAAAAACACGAGAAATTATCGAAAGAGGAGAAATTCTTTGATGTTTACTTAATATCTCAAACTCTTTGTTTCTGTATAATATACAAATAATACTGAAAAGAAGAAAAAAAACTATAACAATTCAATAAAAAATCATATCAAGATTTATAGAAGAGAACACACAATAATCAATTAGAAGAGAACTAAAGAAACATTAAAAGGACAAACTCAAAAGAAGAAAAAGTAAACAAAACCAATTTCTTTCATTTTAATTCAATGGTATATATTTAGAAAAAACTAATCAAAAGTTGAATAGACCTAGAATTACTATTCTAAATTCTAAATGAAGTCTATCTCAATAGAATTCTTTGATGTTTACTTAATATCTTCAACTCTTCGTTTCTGTCTAATATACAAATAATGCTGAAAAGAAGAAAAAAACTATAACAATTCAATAAAAATATATATCAAGTTTTATAGAAGAGAACACACAATAATCATTTAGAAGAGGACTAAAGAAACATTAAAAGGACAAACTCAAAAGAAGAAAAAGTAAACAAAACCAATTTCGTTCATTTTAATTCGATGGTATATATTTAGAAAAAACTAATCAAAAGTTGAAGACCTAGAATTACTATTCTAAATTCTAAAGAGAAGTCTATCTCAATAGAATTCTTAGGCTCTTAGGAATAGACTGTTAAGCCATTTTTTTTTTCAAAAAAAATAACAAAAAATAATTAATTAATACTTTGAGGTAAATAGTGAAAAAATAATTTTGCCTAAAGGAGAGACTTTTAATGAAGAGCAAAAAGTTCAATCAATATTTATAAGGATCTTCACACTTTTATGATAATATAGATATGATGATATGATAATTGTATTTCCAACAAAGTGAGATATGATATGCCTAATATCTATTGCAAGTTTCTTTCACTTTTAGTTGTATTGTTACATAGAAAATTGAAAATTGGGAAGAAGGCTCATGCGGATATTGACTAATAATTGTATATTAGGTGAAAATTGTCTGTTACACATGACATAAAGAAGAATAGATGCAGATTGACATGGTGTGGTTGAGAGCAAAGACTCGAAAAATTGGTCCTTCAGGGATACACCTTCGATGAAAAGGACCGAAATACATTGATGACAAGAAAGAAATTACATCCTGATGATATGGATAAAAATACAAGAGAGACAAAGTTTCAAAAGGGTCAAGTGCACAAACGACCCCGTACATGCATGAATATTGCACGAATATTACCTGGCATCACTAACAACATCACCATGTAGCCCACTATCATTGGTCTTAGTACTTAAGGACTCGATTGGAGCTTTTTTATTGGCTAGTGCCTCACCATTGTAACCTATAAATAGTTTGCTTCACACATTTGTAAGGATATTCTTATTTCTAGCAATACAACAATAATATATTATTTTCTTGAGCACCAAGATGGTCTTTAATTTACTTAAGATTTTATCAAATATAATAATTCAAGGACATCTTTGAAGCTAAGACTAAGTGTCACGATTCAAAATCTGGGGTTGTGGTGGCACTTACCCTAACCCAATCTTTGTAGGTAAGCCAACTCTCATATACAACACTTAAATCGAATAACGCGAAAATAAGGAAATTCAACATGACAATCTCAAATCATTTATTAAATACTTAGAAATATATAAAATAAGATATACAAAATTCATTCCACGACTTAGATTCATGTGTACTAGATCTTACTAAACAAAGGAGCATAAAAATACTGAGTCCTACAAAAATATTGTTTAATACAAAGAAAGAGAATAAAGAAAACAAGAAAACTGGTCAATCTCTGAATGCTAGAAGCTTAGCATGTATCCAAATATAGATAGACTCCACAAGATTAGGGGCCACATGAATAACTTATACTGGAATCTGTATCAGAAGGATATAGAAAAGTAGGGTAAGTACAAATCACTAGTACTCAGTAGGCATCATAGGCCGACCCAGCTTAAGTGGTTATAGTATCAAATAACGAATGCTATAAATAACCATGCATGCAGAAAAGTCCTAACAGTTCAATAATAATAGTCAATAAAGAACATTACAAGGCATAACAATGATAAAATTAGTAATGCAATACAATGCTATGCGCTGAATTGCAATGATCAATTTCTACCAGTACAAATCCCCTCCACAATGGCATGCTGTGAGGTGAGAACCATGGGAACTTGCGACATTCATATACCCATTCAAAATATTACCTCGATCCTGGCCAAAATCTTACCTTGGACTCAGATACCCGTCCAACATCTTACCTCGGACTAAATCAATAAAAAATATACATTTCCCCATCTGATATCTTATCTTGGACTAGATAAATAAAAAATAATACATTTTCTTTCAAAAATAGTATTTCCAATGGTACAATCTTGTGATTCATAAAATGACTGATTATGCATGATCACAATTATAAAGTGAAATCAAATGCACAAATATATAAATGCAAGGAAAATTGTCAATTCATAAGCACATGCTACAAGCCTCAATGTCAATAAAATTTCTCAATCTTGTCTGAAATCCATATTTCTTTTTTAACCCATTACTTTTCATATCATACCCATCATGGCAATTCAACCCTTCATATGTATAATAATGCAAGAAATAACCCAAAACACAGTATACGGGACAATTCTTTCAAAACTCAAGCCATACTTGGGCAAAAATCTCAATTCAAGTATCACAATATCGAATTATAATAATACTACTGATAACATTCAAAAATACTCTCCCGTAGGAGGTGGTAACAATCATCATACAAAATAATAAATATACCCAACAGATGATCAGGATCGTATCTATGGTGAATGGAGTGATGATTTGCTAAGAAATTGTCGAGTAGTAATCATTAAGACGAGTGGATGTTCAAGCAATTTAAAAGTAAAAGTTAGAGGAAAAAGGAATGGGAATTAACTAAATAACGATTTCAACAAGAGAGTAAGGTAAACACGATTTGTTTATCAATGAGAAGGAAGACTAGAGGTATGCTTTCGATGGGATTTTTCAATGGGTTAAGGGATTGATTAATCATGTAAATTCTTGATTAAAGGTATGAGTGATACTGGTTTGAACTATATTTAATAGTCTTTCGACCTTTCAAACATATGTACCATGGTGTATCTTCAAGCACCATAGATTTACCTTAAACCAACCAATTTATTGCTTGGGTAAATCTTACTATTTCTAGCTTAGATTCTTAGATGGAAATTTCCTTCAATCAAGCTATTTCTAGCCTCAATTTATCGTGGAAATCCCAAATTCCCACTATTGAATTTCCAACCGAATTATGAGCTCCTCTTTCAAGCAAGAACAAGATTAAAAAAACTCAATCACTATTTGCAACCATCAATTTTATAATTAAATCATGAAGAATTCAATAGATCCATACTAATTTATCAATAATAAGCATAATTAATCAATATCCATACTTAAATTCAAATATCCATCTTGTACATACCCCTAGACAAGGACATTAGCTGCTCATATTAAGGAAATAAGAAGATATACAAAATGGGTTATCCATAATTCTATTCAAATTCAAAGCAAAACTCTAAATCCAAGCTCAAATCCTTACAAAAATGGTGATTCTAATTGGAGAAGAAAAAGAGAGAAGAGTGTACTCTCAATATCTTCCTTAGGAAAAGTAAAACTAAAATTGTATATCAGGCACATACCCCAAAATGGGTTTTAAAAGCTTCCCAATATGTCACATGACTTTGGATAAAAATACCCCTCGGGGGTGGTGTGACGCGACGTGCGAAAGCACATGCGATTGCACCTTCAATTGTGTGGCTCACATCTGCTTTTTTTTCCAAGCAGTGAGGTCTGTTACTTTTGTGATGAAGTGCAAAGGGGGGTGCGGCTCACATGCTTTATTGTGCGACTTGCATGCGGGTCGCACCCTTCGGCAGTTTCTTTCTCTTTTTTCGATCACCTTCACACTTTAACTTTTTTTGAGTTCTTTGGATTCAATTCCTTTGTTTTTGACTCTTGATCAAGAGTATCTGCATTTTCATCAATAAAAGCAATAAGTACCTCTAATTCTCATAAAAAAATAGCAATAATTCATGAATAAAAGCTCAATAAGTTGGTAGATTACCAACTTATCAAACCACTAAACTTGATCTATTACTTGTTGATAACGCTCAAGTGTACTCTCCAAGATGGAGGTATCAGCGATCATTAAGCAAAACACATTTATATTCCTGACATGAGTCAAGTTCGATCCCACAGAGAATAATGTAATTGCGATTGGGCTAATAAAGAATCCAAGCAACTTATTGAAGTTCAATGAACAAAAAAAAGGATAACAATAGGGGGGTTTTAAACTAGAACAAAGGATAAAAGAGAATCAAATAAAAAGACAGGTTTGATCAATGGCCTTCACCTTGATTTTGCCAAGCAAGGGCAACAAGAGAGAATTGGGAATGGAAATTTAATTAACAAGACTTGCACCTAATTAACACATAGGTAGCCTTGGTTAAGAGTATGCTTAACCGTCTTTCAACCAATCAAGCATATATCTCGTGTGTTCTCTCAGACCTCCACGAGTAAACGATAAACCAACCAATTAATCTTGAGTGAATTGGGTTATTTCTAGCCCAAACTCTTAGATGAGAGTTTCTAGCAACCAAACTATCTCTAGCTTTGATCTAGAATGGAAATCCCAAATCCCCACTATTAAACCTTCCCAAATTGAGGAAATCCTCTCTCGAGCAAGAACACAATTAGAATGCTAAGTCAATGTTTGCACCATCAACTATAAAAATCAAGCATGAAAGATTTAATAGACCCACATAATTAATCAAGAGAAAGCACAAGACAAGAATTCAAATACCCAAATTTAGTATTATCTCTAATACAAAACCCAAATCTGAATTCAACAATTACACCTACAAATTAGCAATTAAGAACAAGAGTTGAAGAATGGAAACTAAATATTTTACAATAAAGATCATCCAAATCTTCACTCCTATGGTGTAGGAATATGAACTTGCTCTCCAAGCTTACCAAAAGTTGTGAAAATTGCCAGAGATAACTTCCAAAATGGCTGGGAATTGTTTTTATGTGAATTGGGGTTTCCAAAAGTTGGAATTTCCAAATTTGTCCTACAACTGATGACTTATTCATCGTGGTCGTGTGACCTATCCTCGTGATTGAGAGGCTTTATCTTTTCCTTCCATGCAGTCACGTGACTTCACTCCGGTCACATGGCTTTGAGTTCCTGTGCATCGCGGTCACATGCCTTGTAGCTTGCGGTCGCGATAGCCAACTTGATGCCAGTTATCAGCAACTCCTTTTAGCTCTATTTGACTTGTTTTTACTCAAATCTTTCTAGAACACTTTTAAAACATAGAAACCTGTAAAATAGAAGTAATCCATGTCAATTACTACTATTTA
The DNA here is from genome assembly GCA_003996215.1 of Jaltomata sinuosa. NCBI lineage: Eukaryota > Viridiplantae > Streptophyta > Magnoliopsida > Solanales > Solanaceae > Jaltomata > Jaltomata sinuosa. The sequence goes on along the minus strand of QJPP01007499.1, from coordinate 256,004 downwards.
TCCACTTTAAACTAGCAAAAACATAAGATTAAAAGCTAAATAAGTAGGTAGAATACCAACTTATCAAACCCCCAAACTTGAACTATTGCTTGTCCTCAAGAAACTAAAAATTCTAACTCAAGAGGCACACAACACAAGTGCAATGACATTCAATATAAGCCAAGGAAAACCCCTTTCAAGCACCAAGCATGACTTCGGTTGGTACTAATGATTAGTCAATCACATCATAACTTAATCTAAGCATTATCCGCTATTCAAAACACACTTCAAGGATGCAATGGAATTATAAGAACAACCAAGTGACAACAACCAATCTTCAAGATGTGACTCAAACCACTAGCTTATCAAAACATGCTCATTTGACTCATTTTCGGAGTTTATCAATGTCACCAACTATTCTAATTCGCATGCCCTCACAAGAATGAAAGTCCCAAAAATACATTATGTACAAAGACAATCACAAAGGACAAATGTACAAACACTCACACTCACAAGGAATTTCAAGTACCAATAAGTATCAAACCATAAGCTTTCCCTTATTTTCATTCACCACTAGCTCAAAACAATCAGTCAGAGATCTCATAGGGCTTTTCTAAGCTTGTAATGTAGGCTTAGGGATGGGTAGGATACGCATTGGTATTCAAGTGACTACATCCTCCCCTAAATATACACAACTTTTTCAATTCTAAACCAAAGCCATTTATTTCATTTTCATTCAACATGAGGCACCATTTCACTTTATTTTATTTGAAGCCCCAAATTTTATCATTTTCTTCACCTTGGAGGATTTTCTTTCTTTTCTTTCCTCTTTGCTTTTCTTTTCAAAAAAAGTCTTCCTTCTTTTTTGCAATTCTTTTTAGGCAACAAACCAAGATACACTCATTTAGCCCTCCTCAAAGGCACCTTTTATCAACCCCCAAACTTAGGCTTTGAGCCTCGATTTCACACTTGTAGAGTTCAAGGAGGGACGGGTTCAAGAGAGGGATTCATTTTAAAAGATGGTTCAAGGCTTGTACCGAGGATGCCAAAGAAGAGGTATTAGGCTCAAGAGGGGTGACTAATGATTAAATTTAAGTGCACTGGTGGCTTTTAAGGCTAAGTACAAAGAAGGCCTAAGATTATTTATCCAACCAACACAGTTTCGACTAGCATTAAATGACTACGCATTTGAGAAAGGTCCCCTTTCTTTTGGCGGGTAACGCCACGTGGCTTAATCCAAGATCACTCCTTAAGGAATAGGACACAATAATATAGCGCATATCAGAGAAGAGAGTACCCCCTTTATTATAAGACAGGACCCCCGCGTCCTTTCTTAAGAGATGGAGCAATCATCACTCGACAGCTCAAAACTGACCAGTAGAAAACCATGTGATCTGTCCTCGTTTATGTACCCCACTGGCACTAGCCTAACGCCCTGCCTACTCTTCTTTAACTGGCTTATTTCCAGATACATGATGGAAGTCCCCAACCAACACAATTTCGACTAGCATTAAATGACTAATTAGGCAAGTTCGAGTTAACACAAGTGAGTACAAGAATTATTCAACTAAATCTCACCACACGTGGTATGCGAATCATTCAAGAAGGGTCAATTTTAACTTCCTAAACAAGAACAAATGGAGTCACATTCTTCAATTTCAAATTATTACCACTAATGCGTTAAGAGTCACAAAAAGATTAAAGGAGGTTTCACAAACATCATTCTTTGCCATGAAACTCTTTAGATTTTTTTCCGAAAGGGTATGCCTATTTAACTTATCATGCAAGACTAACTCCATTAGTACCAAACAAGTCACGATTCAAAATTATCTCAAAAGATGACAATTCGCCCTTAAGAATGACATTACCCAATCTATCATAGGGCCAAATCATCTATCTAAATCGATATGGCTACTTCGAATTCACCATCATACATACCCCAACACACAAGCAATTTCATCCAGATTAACGGGTACTCAAACTTCCACTAGCTCCATACACCAAACAACGCGATCATTTCCCTTAAGAACGTTGTCACTCGATCTATCATTAGGAACCGTCACTCAAAACCAACTACAAAGGAAATTAACGAAGCTAATAAAAATAAAAAAGTAACAAAAGCAACTAAACAATCAACTCCAGAACCCGACGAGGGCACAATAGTATCAAAACAAGCCCAACAAGGGCACACCAATATCCAACATCAACATAAATAAGCCCAGCGAGGGCACAACAATATCCAAAACAAGTAAAACAAGACAGACAAGGGCACAATAGTATCCAAAATAAAAATAAGCTAGATAAAGTATGCTAGCCACCCCCAACTAACACAATGCAGTGCCCTCACTGCATCAAAACAAGATGAGAGTTTGAGGGGGATCCCTGAGGGGTGTATTACTCAGAACTAGAGCTGCTAGGCTCTGAAAGCACCCAGTCTGCCTCATCAGCATCATCCTCAGCCTCAGACCCACATAGCTTCCTCAGAGTGCTCATTATCTTCATGAGGAACTTGCTTTGCTTCCTATTGTGGTCCCTATGCTTTTTCTGTCACCTCTCCACCTTAGCCAACCACTCCTTGATATGCTGCTACTGGCTTAGTACACTATCTAGTGTAGGGCCACTAGGTGTAGTGGAGGATGACAGACTGGGTGTTGATATGGTAAAACTCTCACCTAGACCCGAAGGTAGGCCTGCTACAATCTGGCGAAGCTGGGCCTCCATTCCATAGACCTGGCTAGAGATGAGGCAGAGTGTCGGGGGCCCAATTCTGAGGGAACCAATAGCCTCAGCAGTAATGGATGACTCAAGTGCCTCGCTGGACCCAAAGAATAATTCAAATGATGGTGAATCCACATCAATCTTCCTCTTCTTTGATGCTTGCACGACTCCTCTCTTCTTTAAATGGTGAATTATTTTTTTGGGCTTCCTCTCATTTTTTCCATCTCTCTTTTCAACCCTGGCTTAGTAGCATAAGTATGTAATCAATGAAGGGAAAAGTAAACTTTTGCTAGTAAACTTTTGCTACCTTCAAGCACCACTTGTTGAATTTCTTGCACAATTAATTTCTCCATATTCACTGGAAGATCCTCCATCATAGCAAACATAAATATAGGCATGTACAACAATGTGTTGGGGCATGATTAGGTCAAAGAAATGAGGCAAAAAAACCCAGACAAAGTTGGTCAGAGCTACTATTTTTGGGACTGCCAGAACTGGTAATTGTGATCGCGGGATTTTTCATCGCAATCGCAATGACTATTTTTTTTTCCAGAAAATTATTTCATCGCGATTGCGGAATGGGGCATCGCAATAGCGAAGTTCAGGAAAAGTATTCCTTGCGATCGCGTGATTGGGCATCACGATTGCGAGGGTCATCTTCCTGCCCAGAAAATTTTAGTTAAGCATTTCATCGAACAGGTGCTTTGCACCCTTTTGTTCGTCACTTTCACACCCCCTTGGGGTCAATTTTACCCCAAAAATAGTAAACCAACATCTCCTTCATCCCTAACAAGATTTCACCCATATTTATACACCACAACACCCTATTCACATATATTTTTGAAAGCAAAAATTGACACCCACTTGGGTGTTGAAAGCCACTTACTTTAGCATAATACGGGTAAATCAAAGAAGAGAATATGGAGACCATACATGAGGATTTGCAAAGGTGCTACGGAATTGATGTTGATGGAAGATTTTACTTTTGCCTTAGGAGAGAAAAGAAGCCAAGTTTCAAAGCCAATTTTTACTTTTGAAATGTCTCTTTGAACTTTTATTACCTATAAATTGTTCAATGCGTCGCGATCACGTGGCCTTACCATGAGATCGTGATGAATTAAAATTCCTTAATCCCATGCAATCCCGTGCTAAGTCTACATGGTCACGAAGAGTTTCTGAAATTTCACTTCATCGCGATCGCGATTGTCGGGGCTTGCGATTGTGATACCTTAGCAACATCTGATTTTCCCAATTTTTGCACAGTGCACTATTTCATCGTGCGAAGTTGTGTGTGATGCACACACTTTCATGTACGAACACAATGACTTCACACCAACCCTAATTTTTACCAGGCCTACTTCTTCCTTGTGCGATGGCATGTTCGATGGCATGTGCAACAAGCACTTTTCCAGGTGCGAAATGCAAGTTTTTCAGAGGTATTTCTGGTGCTTCTCAATACTTGGTTCCTCTTCTCATTACCTTGGGCACCTAAAAAGAAATCAAAAAGAAACAAAAGCGAAGTATAACATAAAAAAGAGTTTATCAAATGATGGGTTGCCTCCCATCAAGCGCATAATTTAACGTCACGGCGCGTTGCTAGTCATGTCACCATTTGGATCTTCACTTTCAGGATTTAAACCTTCGACCCAAACTTGAATCGAACTTCTGGTGACAATCACGGGGTGAGGGTGAGAACATGAGAAGGCCATTTTCTTGGTGTCGCATTTTGCACTTTTTTGCCTTCAAGTGAGGAAGTTCGTTCTGCCTTCTTTCAATGACAAATCTGAAACCGGATAAACCTCGATCCATCCTCCTTCCAAGTTCTTTCAAAATCTTGATTACTTTGACTTTCATCCATTCAACCAAACTTAAGGTTGAAAAGTGGTTGGAGTAAGATTTGGGTGTCTCCACTCTCAAGTTTTCTTCATTCATCACATACTCACTATCGAATGAACTAGAGTCTTTCAAGATGAATCGTTGGACTTTGCATTTCAACTCTAGTATCATTAGTTTGATTTCGGCATCATGATTCATGTATGGGGTAGTCGATTACCACAACACCTTATATTCATGAGCATCTCTTGTATCCTCATCTTTGATAGAGAATAACTCATAACTACTACCCACGATCGTGCACATTTTAACACGAGCACTCACATCGGCGTCCAAATTATGGATAGCAATTTCAAGCAACCTTCTTTTTGACTTCTCTTGGCATGCCTTTTCAATAATATCTCGAACACTGGTAGCATTGTTTCACGTTGTTCCCCATATGCCTCTAGTTGATGAGCTAAATTTAACACCCATTCTTGGCTCACAACCTCACCTAATACAAACTTTTTTTCTTGTTGGGTTTCAAGCACCGGTACAAACTCACTCTCGGGTGATTCCATATTTTGCAAATCTTCATCGTCATCCCCAAAGTGAATTCGATTGAGATCAATATTTGAGACATGCTCATTAAGTAGGCTTTGAGGGTTTTCTTCATAAATTTGACCAAGAGGAGTAGACAATTTCGCCATGGATTGCATGGCATGATTTCCCTCCTCTTCTTCTTTAGACCTTGCATCCACAAAGCCTTGCTCTATGGATTGCATGCCCTCCTATAAGCAATCTTGTGCGGCCAAGAGTGTTTAGAGCATGGAACACATGCCTTCTTTTTATGCTAACTCATGATTCCTATTAAGATCACAAGCACCACTAGCAACATTGTTAGCACAAGAGGGGGGAGGAGGACGGTCATTATTAGGGAATTTGCTCCAATGTCCATCACGACCACCACACAAATAGCAATTGCATTGATCATAGGAGCGAGAAGGTGAATACTTCCCTCTCCTAGGACCAATTCTACATCTTTTCCCAAGGTGAGGTTGATACGCCCAAATTACACCTCAATTAAGAAGCGTAAGTGGTCGTTGTCAAATATTAAACCCAACCAAGGTTGGGGTCGATCCCACAGGGAATAAGGTACAACTTAAGTCGTTAGTAACTTAGTTGCCTAGTAATCGATAGTTTCTGGTAATTTGGTGGGGGGTTTGTGTTTATCAATTTCCAACAAGTTAAATGACAATCAATGAGTTTCACGAGTTTAAGAACGAATATGAGAAGTAAACTAGGGAAGTGTTCACCATGGCATCATAACGAATTCGATTAAGAGCTTAGTCGGGTTCTTTCCAGATATCTATCACGAAGCGATTGAATTCATATTTGTGTCTAAGCATTTCTCAACCAAATAGATGCATTTCCTTTCCAATTCTCTCAAACTTGGAAAGACAAAATTACTCATTTCAACCAAAACCTCTAGTAGATTAATCTTGCTAAAGCATTAATCATTAGACGAGAGTTAAGAGTCCTGAATCCTCGTTGTTAATCTAATTTACCCGATTTTAATCACTTAATTCAAGCAAATTAAACCTAGGCATGTTCTAATTTTTGCAAACACTAGAAAATGTTAAAAACACAAGATTAACAACGTGAACGACATACAAATTAAACCCAACGTTACCCAGAATCTATATCATCACTTTTGCCATGGCTCCCACAACCCTAGTTGTGGGAGTTTAGCCACTCATGCTTGAAAAATAAAAGAAGGAAGCAATAGTATTCATAAATATAAGAGAATGTTTTTATAATATAAAATCATAACTTTACTTTGAACTTCTTTAGAATCCAAGCAACAATGGTGAAATTCCCAAGGAAGAAGATAAGGATATTGTTTTTCCCTCTGTTCTCTCCTCAAAAAATGCTCAAAAAAAATGTTACAAACTCTCAGATATCGAATCCTAAAAATAACCCTAACACTGGGTATTTATTCTAGTCTAGGAAATAAAGTTCCAAAAATAGATTCAAAATCCCGCTTTTGATCTTGACGGCTTGCCTTAACGGTTCGTCGAACTTGTGATGGTTCATCAGTTGAACCGTCACTCTTAACCAGTGTATTCCATCTTCTTCCCCTGCTTGACGACTTTCCATGATTGTTCGTCAAGCCGATGACGGGTCATCATGGCTCTTGTCACTCTAAACCAGTGCTTGTGCTCCAACTGCCTCATTTTGACGGCTTCCCTGACGGCCAGTCACATGTGTGATGGATTGTCATACGAGCCGTCGCCACTATCCAGTGTCTTCTTTGGTTGCTGCCAGGCTTGATGTCTTGGATGAATGTCTATCAGAGGTGTGACGGTTCATCATGCCAACCGTCACCCTTATCCAATGGCTCATTTTTAGCATTCTTCATCCTTTTCTATTTATGTCTACTTTTCCAGCAAATATAACATAAGAACCATTAAAAAAGAACAAAGGTTGCTTGAAAACTTGCGATTATTCTTAGTTAAAGGCGTCAATTGTGCCGTAGAATGCCGGCACTTCAACAGCCTCAACTTAAAACGTTCTCTTGTCCTCAAGCAACATTATAACAAAAACAAAAAGGATGACTCAACTAAGAAAATATACAACATGTTTCTAGCAATACATGGCCATTCAATGTTAAAAGCAATCCTAACCAAGCTCCCCTGGTAGTACATAAGTGTTTTGAAAAGTTAACTCGCTAGGATCCAAGAATGTCATTCCGATGTGAAAGAGTACTCTACATATGCACGAACCGCCATCCCAACAATCAATAAGTGATATCGAAATCCCGTGCCCTCACTACAAGGAAGTCCCATACACTGAATTTTGAGACTAAGAAAGACACTCACACTCACAAATGATTTCAAACAGTGCGCATGCGATGCCATAGGCTTGCCCTTACTATTCTATTTCAATTGTTCAGAAAATTGCTCAGGATTACTACAGGACTTGTTAAGGCTTGTAACGAGGCTTCAGGTGCATGTAGGATACATTTAGGGATTAGTGACTAAGCCCTCCTTGGAATCGCTGACCTACTATTTACACTAAACTTATCTTTCTCCAACCTTATTCGCCTTTATTCCCTTCTTTCTAGCAAGAACTGCGGCCTCTTTCTTTTGACAATTCTTTTTCTTTTCATTTCCATAGGCACACATCTGATTTTTTTTTATTCTATCCAAAACCAATCTTTTCCCTCCTATTTTTCTTCTTATCATTTACCGCTACAGTAGCCACCCTCAACTTAGGCTGATTGCTTGAGTTGAGGTGCACGATGTCCAAGAAAGGACCAGGGCCAAAATAGGGATTCCAAGATTAAAAAGGGACAGTGACAGGGTATAGAAAGAATAGGGTCAATTATGGCTCAAACAAGGATCAAAGGGATTATTTACATTTGGAAGGTCTTATGGGCTAAGTGGACTACACACAAAAAGGGTCTGTGATCCTTTCCTAAACAACTAACTTCCAATCTTAACAAAATAGACCGGACAAGTTCTAGATGCATGCACAGAGTAAGAGTTTATAACAAAAAGCTCACACGCACTTCGAATCAGGAAACCATACCACTACAAACTATTGAAACAACAGTTCAGCCTAAACAAGATCATTCTGATCACATGCATACAAAGACATTTAAGGATCCATAACAATCAATTATTCACCACACAAGTATAAAAACCAGTTTTTTTGGAGGGAGCTCCTTTTTATTTCAACAATAACTAGCCATGCTTGCTACAACACTACCCAAACAAAACTTTGAAGGATAATCTAAACATGCCGGTTCTACTAGATAGCACACCAAAGGAAAAGGAACACGACAACAAAAACCTTCGGTGGTGATATCCATACCCTAAACAAAAGAACCTAGGATTTTCTCAATGCTAATCAAATTAGATACGCAGAGTAAAGGGGTAGGGATACCTGTGAAGCCTAAGCTTCGGGGTTTGGAAGACTGACGCCAGTGTCGACTGGCATACTCAACTCATCAACAACTGGAGTCTCTTCGGGCTCCTGTACTGCACTAGAGGATGCCCCACCTACTTGGGCATATACTTTCTCCTGTCGCAGCTGCTCATCTAGAACAGACCGCTGCCTTGCAGTCTCCAAATATATCTCCTCTGATGATTTCTTTTTATGTCTTCTCTTCTTTGATCTCCGAACAGCTCCGAGTGCAACACCACTTGCAACACACATTATGTCTAATGGTTTGGACCAATCTGGGGCAATTATAATGGGCGCAACCACCAACTTCTCTTTTAGGCATTCAAATGCCTTTAAGCACTCATCATCAAACACAAATTTTGTTTCTTTTTCCAGCAACTTGCACAAAGGGTTGGCGATCTTAGAGAAGTTTTTAATAAATCTTCTGTAAAACCCAGCATGACCAAGAAAACTCCTCACACCTTTTACTGAGATGGGTGGAGGTAGTTTCTCGATGAATTTGATCTTGGCTCTATCCACCTCAAGACCTCTCACACATATCTTGTGTCCCAACACAATGCCTTCCTTAACCATGAAATGGCATTTCTCCCAGTTGAGAACAATATTTGATTCTTCACACCTTTGCAAGGCTTGGCCCAAATTAGTTAAGTAATCCTCAAATGCATCACCAACCATAGAAAAGTCATCCATGAAGACTTCCAATGTGTCCTCAACCATATCAGAAAAATAGATATCATGCATCTTTGGAATTTTGCAGGAGCATTACACAAACAAAAGGGCATGCATATGAAAGCAAACGTTCCATAGGGAAAAGTGAACATGGTTTTCTCCTGATCTTTCAGTGCGTTGGATATTTGGTTGTACCTCAAATATCCATCCAGAAAGCAATACCACCCACTGCCAGCTAATCTATCTAGCATCTGATCCATAAAAGGCATGGGGAAATGATCTCAAAGAGTCCAGGAGTTAAGCTTTTGGTAGTCCATGCAGACTCACCACCCCGTGACTGGTCTTAATAGAATCAGCTCATTTTATCGTTTGCTACCACAGTCATCCCTCCCTTCTTAAGGACACATTGAATCGGGCTTACTCATTTACTATCAGAAATTGGGTAAACCACTCCAGCATCAAGCCATTTAATTATTTCTTTCTTCACCACTTCTTGCATTGGCGGATTCAGCCTTCGCTGATGCTCAGTGGTGGGGGTGCAATCTTCTTCCAACTGTATCTTATGATTACAGATACCTGGTGGGATGCCAATGATATCCGCAATGGTCCAGCCGATAGCTCTCTTGTACCTCCGCAATATGGACAATAAGGCTTCAACCTGCCCTTCTACAACATCTGCTGCAGTGATCATCGGTAAGGTGTTATTATCACCCAAAAATTCATACCTTAGATGGCCTGACAACTTTTTCAAATCTAACACCGGCACCTCTTCAATAGAAGGCTTTGCAGGAGGTGTCGGCCGATTCTTCAAGTCAAGATCCAATTTCTTTAGGGCGTAAGAATATGACCCCATTCCAACTAGAGCATTTACAGTTTCTTCATAATCTTTGATGTCATCACCATCGAAGTTCATCATAACTGCTCCCAAAGTGTCTACAACAAATCTCTCCTCAACGGATACCACCATATCAGATTCGGTAACAACATCAATAACTGAGATGACACTCATATCCCTCGGTTGCTTCATTGACTTGCACACGTTGAATTTCACTATTTCCTCATTCAACCTAAAAGTTATCTCGTTGCTCTCCATATCCACTAATTCTCTTCCAGTTGCTAAGAAGGGTCATCCCAAAATAATGGGGACTCTACCTCACAATCAAAAATCATGAAGTCTGCCGAAAATATGAACTTCCCCACCTTCACAAGTACATCATATAAAATACCCACCGGTTGTTTGACTGATTTATCAGCCATCAGCAACCTCATAGTCGTCGGTTTGGGGGCTCCTAAGCCCAACTGTCGATAAAAAGCCAGTGGTATAAAGTTTATGCTAGCCCCTAAGTCACAAAGTGCTTTTGCAAAATTAAACTCCCTGATGGTGCAAGGAATAGTGAAGGCACCCGGGTCGTCTTTCTTTTGGACTAGCAACCTTGATGAGATGGCACTACAATGGTGGAGGTTGTCTTCTGGTTTGAAACTTACCGACCTCTTCTTTGTGATCAAGTCCTTCATGAACTTGGCATAACCGGGCATTTGATCAAGTGCATCCACTAGAGGGATATTTACAGAGATATGCTTGAGCATAATTATAAACTTGTGGAATTTCCCGTCTTCCACCTTCTTCTTGATCCTATGAGGGAAAGGAGGAGGAAGCTTTGACATTAGTTTTTGAAGTTTTTCAACTTCCTTGCTCTTCTACGTGAGCACTTGAGTAGCATCCTCTATCCCCGTGGTTTTTTCAACAGATACACCCACACCTTCATCGACCACCTTCTCATCATCAATCAAATCATCCTCATCAACAACATCATCTTTCTTCTTCTGAATTACCAGATGTGATTCCAATAATGTTTTACCACTTCTCATAGTGATCGCTATACAACTTCTGTTATTCCTCGGGTTTTGTATGGTGTCACTCAGCAATGTACCACTCTTCTTTTAATTCAGGGACGCTGAGATTTGACTTATTTGTTGTCTAACTGCTTGATCGAAGTGGAATGTGAATCCACCAACTGACTCATTGAGTATAATTCAGTCCTCATCTTCTTTACCCCGTAGTCAGTCGATTCTACCTTCAACAACATCTTAGCCATCATATTTTCAAGTTTGGACATCCCTGTCTCATTACTAGCTCTTTACCAATTTACAGGTGGTACATACAACCCATCTCTATCAGCTTTATTCTTCCAGTTCCCCTGATCACGATCTCTGTAGCTAGCTTTTTTATAATAATTGTCCGTCTGGTAATTCCGACCTTGGTTTCCTTGACCATTATCCTGGAAACCCCCCAAATAATTAGCCTCCTCATCGGACTCTGACTCAACTGCTCTACCTTGGGAACCCACTGCTTTCACTTTCTCAATACCTCTTGACAACAGATGTTTTGTTAGAAAGTCCATTTGCATCTTTATATGGGCTATGTCTTGGTCCCTTTCTTCCTCTTTTCTGCGCTACTCCACTGACATGCCAATTGCATAAGTGGTAGCAGCTACCTTAGTATCTTGTGTTTGCCAGGCTCTGTTTGTTTTGGTGAGGTGGTCCAGAATAGATGTGGCCTCAATAAAAGTGCATCCCATAAATTCTCCACCTGCCGCATTATCAAGTGTTGTCTTAGTAGACGAATTCAGCGCTCTGTAAAAGGTCTGCATCAAAAAGTTTTCTGTCAATTGGTGTTACGGGCATTGAGTCAACTTTTTCTTAAACCGCAGCTAAGTCTCATGTAGGGCCTCATGAGGTTGTTTCCTGAAATTGCTAATCTCGTCCCTCAACTGTATCATCCTGGAGGGAGGAAAGAACCTTTCTAGGAAAGCTCCTTTCAACTCTCCCCATGTTGATATAGAATCTAGAGTTAGCTCTGTCAGCCATAGTGCTGCCTCATCAGACAGAGACAACGGGAATAACCTGAGCCTGATAGTCGTCTGACTCACTCCCGGTAGTTCAAATGACTTACAAATCCCCACAAAATTCATTAGGTGCCTATTAGGGTCATCACCATCCACACCACGAAACAACCCTTTCAGATTTAATAACTGGATCATTGTGCTGGTGATGTTAAACTTAGCGCCCAACGCTAATGGAGGAAGAACAATGGCACCTATAGCGCCTATTCCATCCAGGTCAATTTCATCATCATCATCCCAAGTAACTTTCCTGGGCTGTTGTCGACCTCTACCTCTCTATTGTGGCCTTTGATCGGCGGGAGCATTATTGTTAACAATATCCGCCGGTCTGCCATCACCCACTACAACATCATCATGCAACCCAACATCATCCTCAATATCATGGGCATTTAAGTGTTGTTGGGCCTGCTGGGCTGCAGCGAGTCTTGCTGCCTCTTGTTGTTGTGCATTCATATTTTTCCTTAATGTTCTTGCGAGCTCGGGGTCATAAGGTAATATAGGTTCACCCGAGTGTCGGGTACTTGGCTTGCACAACTCTGTACCCTGTAACAATCAAAAACAACAAATAAAGTTAAGTTAGGAAAGTATGACTAAAAGTCAACCAAATACACCGGACTTAATGAACGACTGTATTCCCCGGCAACGACGCCAAAATTTGATACGCGCAAATTACACCTCAATTAAGAAGCGTAAGCGGTCGTTGTCAAATATAGAACCCAACCAAGGTTGGGGTTTATCCCACAAGGAATAAGGTGCAAATTAAGTCGTTAGTAATTTAGTTGACTAGTAATCTATAGTTTCCGGTAATTTGGGGGAGGGGGTTGTATTTATCAATTTCCAAAAAGTTAAATGACAATCAACGAGTTTCACTAGTTTAAGAACAAATATGAGAAGTAAACTAGGGAAGTGTTCACCATGGCATCGTAACAAATTTGATTAAGAGCTTAGTCGGGTTCTTTCCAGATATCTATCACGAAGCAGTTGAATTCATATTTGCGTCTAAGTGTTTCTCAACCAAATAGACGCATTTCCTTTCCAATTCACTCAAACTTGGAAAGATAAAATTACTCATTTCAACCAAAACCTCAAGTAGATTAATCTTGCTAAAGCATTAATCATTAGACGAGAGTTAAGAGTACCGAATCCTCATTGTTAATCTAATTTACCCGGTTTTAATATCTTAGTTCAAGTAAATTAAATCTAGGCATGTTCTAATATTTGCAACCACTAGAAAACGTTAAAAATACAAGATTAACAACGTGAACGACATACAAATTAAACCCAACGTTACCCGGAATCTATATCATCACTTTTGCCATGGCTCCCACAACCCTAGTTGTGGGAGTTTAGACACTCATTCTTGAAAAATGAAAGAAGGAAGCAATAGTATTCATAAAGATAAGAGGATGTTATTACAATATAAAATCACAACTTTACTTTGAACTTCCGTAAAATCCAAGCAACAATGGCGAAATTCCCAAGGAAGAAGACAAGGATATTGTTTTTCCCTCTATTCTCTGCTCAAAAAATTCTCAAAAAAATGTTACAAACTCTCTGATATCGAATCCAAAAAATAACTCCAACACTGGGTATTTATATTAGTCTAGGAAATAAAGTTCCAAAAATAGATTCAGAATCCCGCTTTTGATCTTGATGGCTTGCCTTGATGGTTCATCGGACTTGTGATGGTTCGTCAGTTGAACCTTCACTCTTAACCAGTGTATTATGTCTTCTACCCCTGCTTGAGGACTTTCCATGATGGTTCGTTAAGCCTTTGATGAGTCGTCATGGATCCCGTCACTCTAAACCAGTGCTTATGCTCTAACTGCCTTAGCTTGACGGCTTCCCTGACGGCCAGTCAAGCCCAAATTATACCTTAATTAAGAAGCATAAGCGGTCATTGTAAAATATAGAACCCAACCAAGGTTGGGGTCGATCCCATAGGGAATAAGGTGCAAATTAAGTCATTAGTAATTTAGTTGACTAGTAATTGATTGTTTCCGATAATTTGGGAAGGGTTTGTATTTATCAATTTCCAACAAGTTAAATGACAATAAATGAGTTTCATGAGTTTAAGAACGAATATGAGAAGTAAACTAGGGAAGTGTTCACCATGGCATCGTAAAGAATTCGATTAAGAGCTTAGTCGGGTTCTTTCCAGATATCTATCACAAAGCGATTGAATTCATATTTGTGTCTAAGCATTTCTCAACCAAATAGACGCATTTCCTTTCCAATTCTCTCGAACTTGGACAGATAAAATTACTCCTTTCAACCAAAACCTCAAGTAGATTAATCTTGCTAAAGCATTAATCATTGAACGAGATTTAAGAGTCCCGAATCCTCGTTGTTAATCTAATTTACCCGGTTTTAATCTCTTAGTTCAAGAAAATTAAACCTAGGCATGTTCCAATATTTTCAACCACTAGAAAACATTAAAAACACAAGATTAACAACGTGAACGACATACAAATTAAACCCAACGTTACCTGGAATCTACTTTTGCCATGGCTCCCACAATCCTAGTTGTGGGAGTTTAGCCACTCATGCTTTAAAAATGAAAGAAGGAAGAAATAGTATTCATAAAGATAAGAGGATGTTCTTACAATATAAAATTACAACTTTACTTTGAACTTTCATAGAATTCTAGCAACAATGGTGAAATTCCCAAGGAAAAAGACAAGGATATTGTTTTTTCCTCCGTTATCTGCTTAAAAAATGGTCAAAAAAATGTTACAAACTCTCAGATATCGAATCCTAAAAATAACCCTAACACTGGGTATTTATATTAGTCTAGGAAATAAAGTTCCAAAAATAGATTCGGAATCCCGCTTTTGATCTTGACGGCTTGCCTTGACGGTTCTCCAGACTTGTGATGGTTCGTCAGTTAAACCATCACTCTTAACCAATGTATTCCGTCTTCTGCCCCTGCTTGACGACTTGCCATGATAGTTCATCAAGCCTGTGATGTGTTGTCATGCCTCCCGTCACTCTAAACCAGTGCTTATGCTCCAATTGCCTTAGCTTGATGGCTTCCCTGACAGCCAGTCACGTGTGTGATGGATTATCACACGAGCCATCGCCACTATCCAGTGTCTTCTTTGGTTGCTGCCAGGCTTGACAGCTTGGCTGACGATCCATCACAAGTGTGACGTTTCGTCATGCCAACTGTCACCTTTATCTAGTGGATTATTTTTAGCATTCTTCATCCTTTTCTATTTATGTCTACTTATCCTGCAAATATAACATAAAAACCATTAAAAACAACAAAGGTTTCTTGAAAACTCGCGATTATTCTTAGTTAAAGGCACCAATTGTGCCATAGAATGCCGGCAAATCAGAGGTCCACCACAATAATAACAATAGTCGGGAATATAAACTGGGGTGTAACTACCAATATTTCTAACATTCCGAGATACCATGGAATCAATCAATAAAATAAAATTAAACAAAATAAAAACAACTATTCACAAATTTGAACTAGAGTAAGTAGACACAAATTCTAAACTAACTCAATACGCCATACTGTTCCCTGACAATGGAGCATTTTTGATAACGCTCAAGTGAACTCTCCAAGATGGAGGTATCGAAGATCGTTAAGCAAAATACATTTATATTCCCGATGGGAGTCAGGGTCGATCCCACATAGAATAATGTAATCGCGATTGAGCTAATAAAGAATCCAAGCAATTTATTGAAGTTCAATAAACAAAAAAAAGGATAACAATAGGGGGGTTTTAAACTAGAACAAAGGATAAAAGAGAATCAAATAAAAAGACAGGTTTGATCAATGGCCTTCACCTTGCTTTTGCAAAGAAAGTGCAACAAGGGAGAATTGAGAATGGGAATTTAATTAACAAGACTTGCACCCAATTAACACACAGGTAGCCTTGGTTAAGAGTATGCTCAACCATCTTTCAACCAATCAAGCATATATCTCGTGTGTTCTCTCAAATCTCCACAAGTAAATAATAAACCAACCAA
This sequence comes from Jaltomata sinuosa, assembly GCA_003996215.1. NCBI lineage: Eukaryota > Viridiplantae > Streptophyta > Magnoliopsida > Solanales > Solanaceae > Jaltomata > Jaltomata sinuosa. The sequence goes on along the minus strand of QJPP01007499.1, from coordinate 239,967 downwards.
TTAAGTTCTTTAAAATATTACAATAAAATAAACCTTCATAAACTGAGATACATTAGCATTTGAAAATTGATACAACTAACTGACTGACTGTCTGTCTATGAGGCCTCTATTAACACTGACTATAGTTAGCTGTGACATGACCCCCAACTATCTCTAATCAATATACAAAAACTGATAATAAACTGCTATGACTACTACTGATTAGAGTTCTTGAATAAGGAGAACTCATCCCCTGCTGACTGAAAGCTACGATCTGTCTGACCATGATTCTTTGACATAGCACTGAAACGTATATCATAAAATGATGCAGCACAAGGAAGGCATGTAGTCAGTACTTTAAATGTACTGAGCATGTGAGATAATGCACTAACTCTAAATCATGAGAAAACATGTATACTGAAAGCATGCTGAAAACTGGACTAAGTATAATGTCTGAAGTGCATAAGTCAAAACTGTAGAATATAAGATCTTTTACTGAAGAGGATAAAAATCCTGTTTTGGAATGATAACTGTGAGATCATGATAATTTAAGATAATTAAAACTGTTATTTGGGGATCCATAGACTGAAAAGATGAAGTATATCTATAAATCATGAAATAGTGCAACTGAGCTAAAAGTCACGTTTAAAGTAAATCCTTAGGGTAGTTTCTTCTAATGAGCATGCTGAAAATACTGATATACTGTACTAAACGCAAGCTGAAAGATATAAGATGATGGAATGAACAAGTATATTAACATGCAACTGTATAATACTGAACTGAACTGAATAACTGAATACAAGGTCATACAATAATGAATATGGACTATGGGAGATACTACTAATCAACATACCCTAAGTTGAGCTAACTGTGGGGAAAACTTATAACCCTGGCTGAGAGGGTGTTCATACTTTGCCAAGGTTACAAATAAATCTGACGTAGATCCACTAAACTGATGTCCACAAGGAACGAGGGTGTCCAGCCTAATCTGACAGCGGACCCCTATGATACCTACGGTGGTTAAACAATTAGTAAAAATGAACGCAATGTTAATCATTTTGACAGACATACACCCTTTAGTAAAACACTGATAACTTTTTACTCCGGACTTATATCAATGCAAGGTTAGTGGTGTTGGAAAGAATATTCAAAGACCTTTAATATGATGGGTACTAGGCCACCTAATTATTCATTTTCTAGGAGTTATGATCGTTTGAAGTTGACCCTAGTTTAGTCTTACATGAAAACTTCTTTGGTTGGGCTGCTTTCAACTTAACTTGCTCCTAGGAGTTTCTTATGAACATGATTCACATCCAAAGAACTCTCCATATTAGGAAAATGATCATGACACTCATGGAAATAGTTTGGGTCATAGCTTAGAATTTTTGGTGTGTTACAAACACCAACCCGATTTGACAAAAAAATAATGAAAAGAAAATAATTTGCTCCTTGGGAAAGAACCGCGGTATGAAGAAAACTTCTGGAGTTTATTAATTAATCTACTATTAACAAGGCGAATACAGTTAAAACCATGCAAGACAACATTTTTCCAATTAAAACACATTTCACACGGAGGGATTAACACCCCAAAACTTAAACAGAACATTATCCCCAATGAAATAAATGTTAGATGAGAAGTACTCGCTGGAGTGGGGTGCGACGCACATAAGGGCAGAGGTAAAACTCCCTAGCTGTCGCATATTTGGATAAAAATGAATGTTTTTCCTGTGATCTGCCTGCCGACGTGTGAAATAAGGTGCGACACGCATAAGGTCAAGGGTGAAATACCCTAGTCATTTCAGGTCGTGCTGAAAAAGAAGGTGGAATGCCAGTGATCTGGTTGAAGGGCGAACAAGAATGTGACGTGCATAATGGAAAGTGCGATTCACACCCTGGGTTGCATCTTTGGTCCCACAACCTCATCAAGATTGCTAGTTATCTGCCTCTTCAAATGAGAAATAGGATGCGATGTGCACAACATGATGTGTTCACATGACCCAACACATGAGGGTTGGGAAGTTGGAGTGAGATTCTGTTTTGACAGGCGATGACTTGTGCAAAGCACAGTTCACCCTGTGCAATTTTCCTATTGCCTTGAGCAGGAGTAATTTGATGTATTCTAAACATTCCAACCCTATTAACTCCCTCCCTACCTATAAACTTTAACAAAAACAACAACAAAAATAACACAAAGAGAAAGATACCAAACAAAAGTGGATGCTTGGGTTGCCTCCCAAGAAGCACTAGGTTTAATGTCACGGCTCGACGAGGATACCTCTCAATCATGGTTCGTTGAGGTAAGTCATCTATATGAGTGTGAAATCTTCTAAAATTCCCAAATACTTCTTGACTCGTTACCCATTGACTTTAAATATTGAGCAATTTTCAGCCTCCAACTCAATTGCTACATTTGCAAAAACTTGAGATACCTTGAAGGGGACAAACCATTTTGACTTTAGTTTACCCGAGAAAAGCCAGAATCTAGAATTGAACAAGAGTACCCAATCACTGGGAAAGAATTCTCATTTTAGGATCTGCTAATCATGGTAATGCTTCCTTTGGGCTTTATAGAGTGAGGCACCTCATAGGCTCGCATCCGAAATTCATCTACCTCATTAAGGTCTTAAACCTTAGCATGAGCAGCTTTTTCCCAATTCAAGTTCAGCCTTTTCAAAGCCCACATGGGTTTATGTTCTAATCCCACCAAAAGATGCCAAGCTTTTCTGAAAACCATTTGATAGGAGGACATACCAATAGGAGTTTTGTAAGATATCCTGTAGGCCCATAATGCATCAGCCAATCTTCGTGCCCAATCCGTTCTATTGGCATTCACCACTTTTGTGAGAATGAATTTGATCTCCCTATTGGATACTTCAACTTGGCCACTTGACTATGGTTGTTAAGGGGTGGTGATTTTATTTTTGACTCCATATTTCTCAAGTAGAGCACTAAACAACCGGTTGCAAAAGTGGGATCCTCCATCACTAATATGGCACGAGGGGTGCCAAAACGAGAAAATATATGCTTTTTGAGAAATGCCGTGACACTGTGCCCCTTATTTTTTGGTAAAGCTACCGCTTTTACCCATTTGGATACATATTCAGCAGCTACGAGGATTTAATTGTTTCCAAAGGATCTTACAAATGGCCTCATGAAGTCTATTCCCCATACATCAAATAATTCAACCTCTAGGATTGGTGTCAATAGAAGCTCATATCGACGAGACACTCCCCCCTCACTTTGGCATTGGTTACATTGTTTCACTAGATTATGCACATCTTGGCAGAGTGTTGTCCAGTAGAATCCTATTTGTAGCACCTTCGAGGCTGTTCACATGCCACCATAGCGACCACCGATCGGTGAAGAATGACAAGCTTTCAAAATGGGCCTCATCTCAATTTCAGGAATGCACCTTTGGATCATACCACCAACATAAATCCAAAAGAGATAGGGCTTATCCCAGTAGAACATATGAGCATCATGAAGAATTTTATTTTTCTGATGGAAGGTTAGACATTCTGGAAATAGATCACTTGCGAGGAAATTAGAAAATCAGTGAACCAAGGTATCAAATTATGAGACGCAACCAAGATATGTTAATCCGGGAATGCATCATTTATATTAAGTTCCCCCACAGGCCATCCCTCTTCTTCCAATCTAGACAAATGGTTAGCTACTTGGATTTCACATCCTCTTCAATGTTTTACCTCAAAGTCAAACTCTTGGAGCAACAAGACCCATCGGATAAGCCTTGGCTTGACAACTTTCTTAGCCATCAAATACCTAATCGCCGTATGATCCGTGTGCATAACTACTTTGGTCGCCAATAGGTATGCCCTAAATTTTTCAAAACTGAATACTAATAACGCTCAAGTAACTCTCTACATATGAAGGTGATAGCGATTGTAAGAGCAAAATAAAATTTATATTCTCGATGAGTGTTGGAGTCAATCCCATAGAGAATGGTAGAGTTGCAAAAAGATTGTCATATATCAATCACCAATAGAGTATTCGTTCAAACAATAATAAAAAGTAAAAAGGGGGAAATCAGGGAATTGGGAATCTGTCACAATCATAATTCAAACAAAACAATAAAGTAAACAACATGTTTGTATTAAGTGAGAGGACGATTAGGGGCATGATCCGATGTGATTCAAACATGGGATAGGGCACTTGTTCAATTATGCAAATTCTTAACAAACGATATGGGTAGCATTGGTTTTAGTTATATTTGTTAATCTCTCGATCCAACAAACATATTTTCGATGGTCTCTATTCGAGCACCATGGTTTCAACAACAAACCAACAATCTTAGCTTGGGGAAGTTATATTATTTCTAGCTTAGACTCTTAAATGGGTATTTTCTGGCGATTGAACTATTTCTAGCCTCAATCTAGATGGAAATCCAAAGTACCCACTAGTGAATTTTCATCCGAAGTCATGAACTTCTTTCTCAAGCAAGAACATAACCAAGTAAGTTCAACCAATGTTTGCAACCATCAATTTTAGACTTAAAACATGGACAATTCACTAGACGCATATCAATTTAGCAATTATAAGCACAATTAAACAAGACCCATACCTAAATTGAAACGCCCATCATACACATATCCCTAGACAAAGAAACTAGCCACTCATGCAAAAGGAATAAGAAATAATACCAAATAGGTAATTCAAATTCCCTTTCATTAATGGAGCAAATATCCAATATCTAATCTCAATTGTACAATAATGGTGGAATTCCAAGGAGGAAGATGAGAAATAGCAAGTACACCCACTTTCTACCTTGGGAACTCTCTCCAATGTAAAAACTTGTGAAAAAACTATGAAAACTTCCAAAACTACTGAGTACAATGCCCAATTTGGATTTTAGAAGGTTCCCAAATTAACACATAAAAGTTGACAAAAATGCCATTTGGGATACGTGCGACGCTACGTGTGGCGCAATATGCGGTCACACTATGCATTATGCGCGTCGCACGACTTTGTTCCAGTAGACTTGTGACATCAATAAATTTCAGATGTCATGCAAAGGGAGGTGCGGACCATACCAACTATTGTGCGTGTCGCACGGTGGCCGCACCTCTCGACAGAATCTTCTTCTCGTTTGATCACCTTCACACTTCAACTCCTTTTGAGCTGTTTTGGGTTCATATCCTTGTTTCTACTTGTGACCATGAGTACCTGCATTTGCATCCATAAAAGCAATAAGTACCTCTAAGTCTTGTTAAAGCATGGCAATAATTCATGAATAAAGGCTCAATAAGTTGGTAGATTACCAAATTGTCAAACTCCCAAACTCCCAAACTTGAATTATTGCTTGTCCTCAAGTAAGATACTCACAAGGTAAGGAATGAATTATGCTCTAAAACACATCGGTTGCACACAAGATTACTCTACTCTAAAAACTAAGAAAAATAATCAACAAAAAGACTCAAGCAAAGACTCAACTACAATGCTCATCTCAATTTGTACCACCACATTCTCAAGGCAATTGATCATTTCAAAACATTCATCAAAGGAATTTCATTTCTCATTCAAAAATAGGGAAATTTGCCATACAAAATAAGATCAAGCTTCTCAAGTCATTGGCATGGACCATGAAGGTTTGCCTCAAGATTCGCCACATAATTTGTCTCATGCATTCCTCTCAATTGAAATTGAGATTCCTTTTTTCAATTCAAGTGTATGATGCCACTCACCACAAGAGAGAGTTCGACTCACAATCATGCAATTTACAAGACAAAGGGATTATAAGAGAACAGAAGACTCTCACTCTCTCAAAAAAGTTCAAGTGTACACATATCGAACCATAGGCTTGCCGTTCTTGTAATTTGCCACTAATGTAGAGATACCAAGCTCGGAATCACTAAGAACTTGCGGGTTACCATGTTGGCTAGGGCTAGGGTGAGGATTGGATTTGGCTCAAGTGAGTAAGCCTCCTTAACACTCTTTGTTATCATTTCAAACACCACTCACATTTTCAAATTTTTGACTTCACCTTATTTCTCCCTCACACAACCTAAGATTCCCCTTCAAACTTGATCACTTTACATCCATTTATCACCTTCACATGGTATCACCAATTTCTTTCTTTCTTTAACTTTGCTCATTGCATTGGACTTTGGAGCAAATTTTCAATTCAAGCATAAGGCGCTACCTTGCACTTGAAGTGCATTCCATTTTTTCTCCACATTGAGTACATATACCCCCTAAATTTAGGGTTTTGCCTATATTATCATTTGAATTTCTTTCCCCCCAAACTTAGGTTTTTTGCCTATGTTTCACTTTTGAGACACTAGGGAGGATGGGTGCAATAATAGAGGTTCCAAAAAGGATCAAGGTATCAACAAGGTGCCGAAGAACGGTCACAAGCTCAAAGGGGTTCACTAGGATCATTGTAAAGGGAAGTCATTTGGGTGAAGTGGCTAGTCAAAAAAGGCCTAAGGTCATCTTTCAAGCTCGATCACATCTAGAATTTTGCCTTGAATCACATTTGGGGCAAGTTCTAGATGACACATGCACACAAGAACTAGGTATAGCCTTACCATAGAAGGCATCACAACAAAGGAATTATCACAACGAGTCTCACAATTAATTGGGACAAATGACTTTTGACAAGCTATTCTGAGTTCTTTACACACTCATTTGTGAATCGATCAAGCCAATCAGGGAGTGTGCAAGTCATGACAAGAGAATGCTTTACTCAAATTCATTTTCCCTCTTTCCTTTGATTTTCAAAAACTTCTTGCTAAGATTTTTTTTTTGGTGGGCTCAGTTCAAGATAAATAAAGCACGAACTCAATTTAAAACTAAAACTTGGCATTTTACCTTATAAAAGTTTCCTCTCAATCTATTATAGGAAAACACCAACCCGGTTTGACACAAAAATAAAAGAAAAAGAAAAATATAGAAAATATTTGCTCCTTGGAAAGGACTGTGGTATTAAGAAAAACCTTGGAGTTTATTACTAATCTACTATTAACAAGGCTACTACAAATTAAGCACCCCCAAACATAATGAAACATTGTCCTCAATGACACATAGATTTAGGAGAAAAGACTACTTCCTAGGGTGGTATGCATAGCACACATGGGCTAGGGTTAATTGCCCACCCTTCGCACCTTTGGATGAGGAATTTGTTGCCAGTATTCTTCCCATTACAGTTTGATGGATGTGTGGTGTGCACATTGTCTAGGGTGAAATACCATATTTGGCACATGTCGGGCTAAAATCTTAGCTGAGCTTCCAGTAGTCTAATTGCAGGTGCAAAATGCCATGCGATGCCCACAATAGCGTGTACGGATCACATATCATGCTCCCAAACATGTAAATATTTTCCAGTGTTCTGCTCTGCCATGCGATCTGTGGTGCAACACGCATAATGTGATGTGGAATTGCATGGCCCTGGGCACGTGGTTTTGGCTGTTGGAAGATGAATCTGTTGTGACAGACATTGGTTTTTGTGAAGTGTACTTCTCGAGGTGCATTTTTCCTGTATGTTCCCGAAGTGACTTGATGCCCACTAACATTCAAACTTCCTTAAAGTGTTTCCTACCTACAAATAGCAAACAAAAACAACACACAAAATAATATCAAAAGAAAAATAGGCAAATTAAAGGTAAATATTTGGGTTGCCTCCCAAGAAGCGCTTGGTTTAACATCACGGTTCCTCGATGGTATCTATCACTCATGGTTCATCGAGGTAAATTGCTTCTAAGAGTGTGACCTCTTACGGTATGCTCATATACTTCTTGACTCGTTGCCCATTGACTTTAAATGTTGAGCTATTTTCAGCCTGTATCTCTAGTGCTTCATTTGCAAAGACTTGACAAACTTTAAAGGGGACAAACCATTTTGACTTTAACTTTCTTGGGAAAAGTCGGAGTCTAGAGTTGAACAAGAGCACCCAATCTCTGGTAGAAAATTCTCGCTTGAGAATTTGCTGATCATAATAGTGTTTCATGCAAGCTTTGTAGAGTGAGGCACTTTCATAGGCTCACATCTGGAACTCATCTATCTTATTAAGGTTCTCGACTCTCGCATGAGTGACTTTCTCCAAATCCTAGTTCAATTTTTTCAAAGCTTACGTGGATTTATGTTCTAGCTCCACCAGGAGATGGAAAGCTTTTCCGAACACCATTTGGTAGGGAGACATTCCAATCAGAGTCTGTATGCTATCCTATTGGCCCATAGTGCATCATCTAACTTCCAGGACCAATCCATTCTATTGACATTTACCAATTTTGTAAGAATGGATTTGATTTCCCTATTGGATACCTCAACTTGCCCACTTGTTTGTGGGTGGTAGGGGGTAACTACTTTATGACTGACTCTATATTTTTCAAGTAGAGCACTAAATAATTTGTTGCAAAAGTGGGATCCCCCATCACTAATGATGGTACGGGGGGTGCCAAACCGAGCGAATATATGCTTTTTAAGAAAATCTATGACACTCTTCCCTTCATTGTTTGACAGCGCCGCAACTTCTACCTACTTGGAAACATAGTCCACAACCACTAAAATGAAAGTATTCCCATATGAACTCACAAACGGCCCCATGAAATCTATGCCCCATACATCGAATAACTCTACTTCAAGAATTAACGTCAATGGGAGTTCATGGCGTCTATACATGCCTCCTTCGCGTTGAAATTTATCACATTCCCTCACCAAATCATGGGCATCTTAAAAGAGTGTCAACCAGTAGAACCCAATTTGTAACACCTTTGAGGCTTTTTGCATACCCTCATGGTGACAATCAATGGGTGAAGAGTGGCACGACTTAAGGATGGGCATCATCTTGATCTCGAGTATGCACCTTCAGATCATGCCATCGACACAAATTTGAAAGAGGTAGGGTTCATCCTAATTAAACTTCCAAATATCATGAAGAAATTTCTTTTTCTAATGTGAGGTCAAACCATCCTTAAGTAAGTCACTTGTTAAAAAGTTAGAAGAGTCAGCAAACCAAAGAATAAGATCATGTGAAGCAGAAAAAATGCGCTCGTCAGGTGATGTGCTGTAGTTTTGTGGCAATTTAGATGCTTAAAACTTGGAATTGAAGTATGTTCTTTAGTAATTTTTAGTAGATTTTATATGTTTTGGAGTTGTTTGCAGAAAAATAGGGTTCAGAGGCTAAGTATAGAAAAAAGAGTGCAAAATAGGCTAGAACTGACTTCCACGACTTAACTTTATGAGCCATGAAAACATCCACAAGTCATGGAAGTCAGTCGTGGAAAGACTACTGCAGATGGTGCCTGAAGCCTGAGATCTATGAATGGTTTCCACGAGTCATGAATCTTTTCATGAGTCCTCATTCCTGTTTATGGAACCTGATCAGAGGATGAGAAAAAGGTCTGAGATCCACGAGGCCATTCCACGAGCCATGGAATGAATTCGTGGAAGTAAAGCTGCAAGAAGGCAAATACTCTGAGATGCACGAGATTAATCCACGAGCCATAAATCAGTCCACGAACTATAGAGTGAACTCGTGGAAGTAAATCTATAAGATGACATGGAGCCTGAATTTCACGAAGCAGTTTCATGTCCTGTAGAAGAGTTTCCACGGATCGTGGATTGTGTCCGTGGAAGTTGCCAAATCCAGTTTTCCTTGTTTATTTAGGATATAATTTCTAATGTCTATAAATACCTTTCCTAGATTTTCTATTATGTTTTATGCTTTATATTTTGTAGGAAACATATTCATAAACACTTAGTAATGATTTATTCTTGGTTTTGAGAGATTAACACATTCATTGGTTCTTGATTCTTGATTCTTCTTTAATTATTCAAGTTTCTAGATTTCTTTATTTCTTCTTGTAAGTATATGATCATGAATGATTCAACAACTTCTGATTGTTTACTTATGAACATGAGTAGCTAAATCCACAGCTAAGGTTCTGGGAACCATGATGGATTAACAAAGTAGGCAATGTACTTAGCAATTCTAGGATGGTGTTTATACATGTATTATTTTTCCTTTTGCTTTGATTTCTTTTTAATGGTGGCCGAAGTTAGAACTTGTTTTATTCTTACTTTTCGAACCAAGGAGGTAACGAACGGGAAAAGGGTTGGTTACAATGGACGTTTGAGGTTATTAACCCTCATCTAATAGCTTGACCTATTCCAGGAATAGATAATCTGGAATCAAAGGTAAGGGTTAGTAAAGCATACACCCGTAGACGAACCAAGTTGCATGGTGAAATTCATCTATCTAGGGGAACAACCATTTAGGTGAACCTAACTTATCGATCTTGCATGCTAAGAACCAGAATAGATTGCTAGTATAATGCCTACTGCATTATGAACTCATGGGGAACACAGTCCTAGTCCATCTTCTCTCTGAATCACAACAATATTTGCTGATTACTTGTTACTTAATAATTTACAAACATTAATTGTTATTTTAAATCCTCAATTTTAGGGAAATAAGATGGCTAAGAGCGCGAATACACCCAGTTGATCGAGATCCTACCATATTCCCTGTGGGATCGACCCTAACCTTGGTTAGGTTCTACATTTGACCAACAACCGCTTTATACTTCTTTTTGGAGGTGTAATTTGGGCATATCAAATTTTGGCACCGTTGCCAGGGAATACGGTTTAGGATTAAGAGCAATTGTGTTTATTTTACTGTTAGTCCTTATTTCCTGATTTACTTTATTTATTGTTTTTTTTGTTCCACAGGTTGCACACTTGTGCATGCGCAGTACATGGAGTCAAGGCAATCCCCTGATTCTATTCGACCCTGAACTCTAATAAACTTTGAGAAACATGGTAAAAGAGGTGGTTGTCGTGACACCGAAAGAGGCCACAACCTGAATGTTGGCCAAAGAATAGAAAAAGCAACATGCAAAAGAAGATGCCCAAATTGCATAAGATGCACAGGTTGCCACAGACTTAGCAAATCAAAATGTTATAGCTAAGCAAGCAAGGCAAGAAGCTACTCGTCAAGCTGCACTAAATGCTCAAGCTGCAGAAGATGAGGCAGCTAGATGCAATATACATTAAGATCTGGTTGGTCTGAGAGGGAATAGGGTTTGCCAATTTCTACAACCCCGACACATCCCTCTCTACAATGTTGATGATGATGATGTCAATAATGCAGAGATAACAAGCCTTATAGTATTGCCACTACTGCTCGATGGTACAAAGTTTGACATTACAAGCACTATGATCCAGTTGCTGAAACTGAAAGGATTATTTGTTGGCAAGGCTACTGATTGTGCGAATTTACACTTGGTGAACTTTGTGGGGATATGTACAACTTAAAATTTTCCAGGAGTATCCCAAGATGCTATCACATTATGGCTATTTTTATTTTCTTTGACTAGAGAAACAACACTTTGGCTTACTAAATTACCTGATAACTCAATATACACATGGCTGGAATTGAGAAGTTAGTTTCTGGAGAGTTTCTTTCCTCCATCAAAGATGTTACTGCTTAAGCAAGAAGTCTATAACTTCAAGTAGTTACCCTACGAGACACTATATGAAACATGTCTTAGGTTGAACAAGAAACTAAAACAGATACCGAATTATAGGATCCCTTTGGATAATTTGATAGAGATCATCTACAGAGCACTGAATGCAATAACAAGGCAATAACTGATACAGTCACTGGGGGAGTGTTCATGGAGAATACTTACATCGAAGCTTCTGAGATGCTTGATACACTTACCAAGATGAACAAATCTTGGCATACGAGAGAGGCTAAGAGTTCAACATGAACTTATGTGGTTGGGACATCCATAAACTCTCAGGAATTGTAGGAGCTTAGATAAGATATCTCAGGATTAAAGATAAGTATAGATCTGATTGCGAAACAAATTCCTAATAATAGAGCAGAGAAGGTAAATACTATGGGTTCATAAGGTAAAACACCAAGATAGGATGGGCCTAAATCTGATGAAGAAACTAATTATTTGAATGATCAAGTGGCGAGTTTCCAGGCCAATGGCCAAGGAAACCAAGGTCAGAACAGAGATAGAGATGACAACTACAACCGGTCCAGCTATAGAGAAAGGAGCAAGGGTAGATATAGGGATGGCGACTAGAATAAGAGGGATGGCTACAAGAATGATAGAAGTGGCTTGTATGTCCCTCTTGGTAATCGTGAAGCAGGATCAGAGCAGCCAACAGTCAAAGAGATATTGGCCAAGGTGTTGCAGAAGGTGGATTCGACTGATGGTAACTTGAAGGAGATACGTGCTGACATTGCAAGCAAGAATTAGAAAGTAGAGTCACATGCCATCGCCATCAATAAATTGAGAAATAGTTAAATCAGATGTCTACAACCTTAAACCCACGTTAGAAGCGTACCCTTCCAAGAAATACAGTATAAAATCCAAAAAATGATGGGCATTGCATGGTGGTGACTACTTGAAGTGGGAAACACACTATTGATACTCTTACTCCTATAGTTGTTGATGAGCTAGCCTAGCCTGAAAAAGATGATATTAAGATTGTGGTCGATTTAAAGAAAAAAGGTTCGCAATGAAAGTCCAATTGAGAAGAAGTCCACAGATGCCAAAGAGAAGAACAAGGAGGTTCCACAGGTCTTGAAGTTCATACCATTACCTCCTCCACCTTACCTACAGAGATTGATCAAAAAGGCTGAGGAAGGTAAATATTGCAAGTTCATCTCTATACTGAAATAACTTTTAGTGAATATTATGTTGGTTGAAGCATTGGAGCAGATGCTTGGGTATGCGAAGTTCATAAAGGATCTGGTAACAAAGAAGAGAACTGTGAGTTTAGAGTCAGCTAATAATTTGCACCATTGTAGTGCAATATCCTCTCGTTCTCTGGTGAAGAAAAAGGAAGATCCTGGAGCTTTCACTATTTCTTACATGATTGGAGCATTCTATTTTGCAAAAGCATTGTGTGATCTAGGTGCTAGTATTAATATGATGTCACTAGCAGTGTTCAAATAGTTGGGCTTGGAAGCCCTCAAACCGACTACAATGGGGCTTCTTATGGTAGATCGCACGATGAACTAGTGGGAATTATCTATAATGTACTTGTAAAAGTTGACACTTTCATCTTCCTTGCAGACTTTGTGATCCTTGACTGTGAGGTTGACTTTGAGGTTCCCATTATCTTGGGATGTCCATTCTTTGCTATCGGACACGCTTTAGTTGACTTAAAGACTAGGCAAATGAAATTCAGACTTAATGATAAGGTATTAACTTTCAATGTCTGCTAGTATATGAAACATCATAATGACATATTCATATTATCAGTTATAGATATAGTTGATGAGGAGCAGCTAATAGTGCTTGTTGAGGAGAGACTTGGTGTTGAAGCACTTGCAGCCGTTATTATGAATTTTGACGGAGATGATATTAATGAGTATGATGATATGGTAGAAGTATTTGCTGGTATGTGGTCTTATACTTATGCTCTGAAGAAGCTTGATTTGGACCTGAAGAATCAATAGACCCCACCAGCCAGACCATCTATTGAGGAGCCTCTAGTCTTGGAGCTTAAAACACTTCTTTCCCACCTCCGATATGTGTTCTTAGGAGCTAATGACACCTTGATAGTTATTATTGCTGCAGATTTAGAGGAAGGGTAGGTTGAAGCTCAGGTTTCTATTCCTAGAAAGTTCAAGAGGGACATTGGTTGGTCCATTGCTGATATTATTGGGATTCCACCTGGAATTTGCACGCATAAAATTCAGCTCAAGCCAGATTGCATTCTGAGTATGGAGCACCAACATAGGTTGAATTAGCCTATGTAAGAGGTTATCAAGAAGGAGATCATTAAGTGGATGGATGCAGGCGTGGTTTACCCTATTGCATGCAGTAAGTGGGTGAGCCCAGTTCAGTGTGTACCTAAAAAGGGTGGAATCGCTGTGGTTCCTAATGCTAAGAATGAGTTGATTCCGATAAGGCCAGTCATAGGTTGGCATGTATGAATGGACTATAGAAAGCTGAATGCTTGGATCGAGAAAGACCATTTTACGATTCTGTTCATGGATCAGATGTTAGACCGTCTTGCTAGTAGAGGATGTTATTATTTTCTTGATGGTTATTCAGGGTACAATAATATCTCGATTGCTCCTAAATACTAAGAGAAGACCACTTTCACATGTCCATATGGGACATTTGCTTTCAAGAGGATGCCATTTGGGTTATGCAATATGCTGATGACATTTCAGTGATGTATGATGTTGATCTTCTCAGATATGGTGGAAGATACTATTGAGGTGTTCATCGATAATTTTTCTGTAGTTGGTGACTCTTTCGATGATTGTTTGGCTCATCTAAATTGTATGTTGAAGAGATGTGAAGAATGCAACTTAGTGCTGAATTTGGAGAAGTGTCACTTTATGGTCAAAGAGGGTATAGTTCTTGGCCATCGTATTTCCAATTAAGGTATTGAGATCGACAAGGTAAAGATAGAGATGGTTGAGAAGTTTCCTCCTCCAGTCTCTATGAAGGGTATCCGAAGCTTCTTGGGGCATGCTAGTTTCTATCGTAGTTCATAAATGATTTCTCTAAAATTTCACATCCCTTGTGCAAATTATTGGAGAAAAAAGTGAAGTTTGTTTTTGATGATGCATGTTTGAAGGCATTTGAATGCAACAAAAGTTGATCTCCGCGCCCATTATTGTTTCACCTGATTGGTCTCAGCCTTTCGAGGTTATATGCGATACTAGTGGAGTGGCGATAGGATTAGTCCTAGTCCAAAGATGTGAAAATATTATCCATCCCATCTACTATGCTAGCAAAGCACTTAATCCTTCTCAAAAGAACTATACTATGACAGAACAAGAGCTGCTCTCTATGGTCTTTGCATTCAAAAAGTTCAAATCTTATTTACTTAGCATTAAGGTGATTGTGAACACTGACCATGTAGCTCTTAGGTACCTTATGGAGAATAAAGATGCGAAGCCTAGATTTATTAGATGGGTGCTTCTGTTGTAAGAATTTTACTTTGAAGTCAAGGATCAGAAGGGTACAAAAAATCAGGTAGCAGATCACTTGTCAAGATTAGAGGAAGAAACAATGCTGAAGTTGAATGATGAGCTAGAGATTGATGATTATTTCCTAGATGAGAAAGTGTTGGTTGCCTCCCAAGATTTGTACACCAGTGGAGCTCCAGTGTGATGAGTCGAGCTGAGTATAGGTAAAATGCCAGAGTAGCAGTGGTTGTTAAAGATAAATGGACATGCTTTCGAAGAAGAAAAATGAAATGCTACTTGGGGAAGATCAAGAAGTGGAATCTTCTTCCAACTTATTAATTTGTTTATCCCTTTGTTTATTTTGTCTGAGATGCTATCAAGTTTGAAAGGCCAGGCCACTTTTGGGCCTGGTCTTGTATATACTCCTCTTTTTTTTAATAAATGGGCTATATGCCCGTCTTTAATTTTTTTAAAAAGCCTCCCAAGATTAGATTCCATGGTTTACAGACTTTCCCAACTATTTGGAAAGTGATATGGTGCCTCCTGATATATCTGTCCACCAACAAAGAAAGTTCATGTCTTCTGTTAAGAAATTCTTCTAGGAGGAGCCATTTTTGTTTCGTGTATGTGCTGATACCATGATCCGCAGATGTGTGCTTGAAGCTGAGATGATGGAAATATTAGAGGCTTTCCATTCATCCCTTATTGGGGGAAGTCATAGAGGTATCCGAACAGCTCAAAAGATCTTTCAATGCGGATACTATTGGCCGACCATCCACAAGGATGCCCATAATTTTGCTAAGGCTCGCAGTCGATATGAAAGGGAAGGTGGTATATCAAGGAAGCATGTGCTTTCTCTCACTCCTACCTTGTGATTGAACTGTTTGATATGTGGGGTATTGACTTCATGGGTCTGTTTGTGTTGTCCAATGGGATAAGGTATATATTGGTTGCTGTCGACTACGTATCTAAGTGGGTGGAGGCAGTTGTGCTTCCCATAAATGAAGGCAAGTGTGTCACAACGTTCTTGAAAAGAACATCTTTTCTAGATTTGGTACACCATGGACGATTATTAGTGATGGAGGCTCTCACTTTTGCAATAAGTTGTTTTGTTCTTTGCTTGAGAAGTATGGAGTGAAACACAAAGTTTCAACTCCCTATCATCCCAGACTAGTGGGCAAGTTGAGGTTTTCAACCGCGAAATAAAGTCAATCCTATCGAAGACTGTGAATGCAAATAGAATGGATCGGTCTAGGAAACTAGATGATGCTTTGTGGGAATATCGGACTACATATAAGACACCAATAGGTATGTCACCATATCAGCTTGTGTTTGGGAAGGCATGTCATATACCAGTTGAGCTTGAGCATAAGGCCATATGGGTACTAAAGAAGTTAAATTTAAACTGGTCTACATCATCATTTCAGCGACTTGGGCAGTTGAATGAGTTAGATGAGTTTTGCCTCAATGCTTATGAAAGTTTAGCCTTGTACAAAGAAAAGATTAAGTTGTATCATGACCGAAAGATTGAGAAGAGAGATTTCCAGCCGGGTGATTTGGTCCTACTGTTCAATTCCAGACTTTGCTTATTTCCTAGCAAGTTGAAGTCCAAGTGGATTGGACCATTCAAAGTGGTACAAGTATTCCCACATGGTGCTATAGAGATTGAAAATCACGAGGGCAAGAGGTTCAAAGAAAATGGTCAGCATATCAAGGCGTATTTGGGAACGACAAAGGAGCTGAAAGCTATTGAAGTTTGGACCCTTGGTGAATTCTTAGTAACCAAGAATCCTAATGACGTTTGAGTAATCAAGTGACTTGCATCATGCCGTGATGTTAAATTAGGTGCTTCATGGGAGGCAACCTATGAGGAAACTTGATAAAGTCTGAGTAGTCAAGTGACATACGTCATGCCGCAATGTTAAATCAGGAATTTCATGAGAGGCAACCCATGAGGAAGCTTGATGAAGTCTGAGTAGTAAAGTGACTTGCATCGTCCTGCGACATTAAATCGGGCGCTTCTTGGGAGGAAACCCAAGGCTAATGTTTGTTATGTGTGCAGGAATAAGTAAAGGAAAGGTTTTGGAAAAGATAAACTCAGAGAAGCGGTAAGAAAGGTTCCACAAGCTAGGTTCATGGACCGTGGATAAGTCCACGAGTCATAGACACTACTCGTGGAACTCATGTGAAATTGACCAAGTGCATAACAGAATTTATGAACCAGTTCCACGAACCGTGAATCAAACCACGAGTCGTAGTTTTGGTTTGTAGAAATCAGACAAAAATCACAATGGAAGGACTTGTTCCATAAGCTTGTTCTATGAACTGTGGTTTAATCCATGAGTTGTGAACTTTGCTCGTGGAACTCAGGTAGGATTGTTTTTTACTGTTCACCTGCATCAAACCTGACCCGATTGCGACCTAATTTCATAAAATCAACCCCAATTGATTTTTCCCCTATTTTTCACTTTGAAACCGATCCCCACATGATACTACTCATTTTTAAACACCAAAAATTCCTCACCTTCTCCCCTAATCGATTAAGTGTTGCCCAACCACTCCCAAATCCCTTAAACAATTCTGACTCACCTTGTTCTTTACCACAACTGCCAAAAAAGTTCATCCAATTGCATATGCGATCGTGGGTCAAGTCGTTGCTTACTTACACAAGTATTCACTCAAGTTCTTCAAATATATTCTAAGGTATGAATTTAAATTCAGACCTTATTTTGAATTGTCGGTTGAAATAACTTGACCTAGGGTGTATCTTGTGTGATTTATTTTTTAAAAAACCCTAAGGGATGAAAGTTGTGGAGTGAATATTTGGTGTATGCTTGTAATTTCTATGTCTAAATGTTCAAAGTGGTTGAAAGAATGAATTAGATTGACAAAGTTTGGTTTTCTACTGTTACAGTAAGCACGAGAGCATTCTATAGGTCGTGGTTCATTCCACGGACCGTGGAATGCACTCGTAGAAATTAGGTCAGAGGATTGCTCTCAGGTCTAATTTTCACGAGGGTCCTCCACGAGTCGTGGATCAAATCACGAGTCATGGATTGTATTCATGAATCTCAGACCTGCAAACAGTTAAAATTGTTTGATTTCCACAAGAGGCATCGATGAGTTATGGACCAAAACACGAGTCATAGATTCCACTCGTGGATCTCAGACCTACAAGTAGTTAAATTTTCCTGAGAACCATGAGGGGTGTTCACGAGCCGTAGTTCATTCCACTGGATGTGAAACCCACTCATGGATCCCTAAGTACAGAAGAACTATAATTTTTTTTATGGGTTTGCTTGCTTCTGCTATACTGATATTTCCCCCCATAGGTACGATGACGCTAAAGAACACCTCAAAGATGGGTAAAGCCCACACATCAAAAGAAATTAAAGAAGGGGCTCGTCAATTCAACTCTAGACTCACAGACGAGCCCGATAAAGGTGAAAAAAGTGGATCCAAGGAGGTATATGAGATCTTGCCAGACTAATGTCATGCCTCAGACCATGAGGTGAGGGACACAGACACAAGCAACTGAGGAGGCTGAACTACAGCTAGCCTTCACAGTTCCACCACAGGCAGCGACCACTTCTCCGCAGACTAAAGAGGGAGAAGGGTTGTCCGATGAAGGAGATAGTAACTGGGAGAGTAACACAGGGACCACAATTGGGGAAGATAAAAAGTGTAGAAATGCTTAGTTAGTCTTAGGTGATAAAAGCTCCACTAGCCCGGCCACTCTGGAAGCCGAGACACAGACACAAGGAGAGAAAGACAGAGCTCAGACACTTGAGGCCTGGGATAATTGGAGATAGTGTGTTCATGGCATGCAGAGATGGTATATTAAGGGTGCAGCTCTATCTGATAGGGGTATTCCTAAAAAGGACATCTTTGAGGAGCTGCAGATTTGTACTAAGGGTCTGACTTCCATCCTAGCCGTTCATGCCTTATTCACTCAGTACCAGTTTAGATGGATGGCGGAGCCCTTAGGAAGATACTGTCCTGAGATCATACAGGAGTTCTACGCTTCCTATGCAGCCACAGGATCTCAGCAACTTCAGCCTAGGCAGCAAAACCAAGATCTTCCCTCACTTGATAGTGTCACAGTACGACATGCACCTGTTGATTTATTCGACTGCGCACTATCTAGCATTTATTGTTTGGGCCTGAATATGAGCTGCCAGTTGACATAGTTGAGTTTGACCACTAGATGTGAATGGCTAAAGATAAGACTAAGATGAGAGCCTAACTCAAAAGTCTTATTTGTTGAGATAGGTTTCTGACTACATAGCAGAACACAGTGAGGACGCTGAATGGGTGCATGGAGGCGACATCAGAAAGGAATCCTTGAGCTTTGCTGGTAAGTTTTGGTGGGCTATCATCCGGTTTCATCTTTTTCTGACACTGGCAGACAAAACTCTGACACTTGACCACATAGTCCTGGTAGCCAGCATCATGGCTGGTTATGAGATTAATATCCACCGCTATATCAGAGAAGAAATTCATGAGCGGGCATTCAGAGATAATACTATTATACCTTTCCCTTGCCTGATTCATCGCCTATGCATGGATTTGGTAGTCCCCAGGATGCCTGATGTGGATCCTACTATAGAGGTGACTCAGAAACAGGATGTTAGGTTGATTAAAAATACTACAAATCCGATCGCACACAGGCGAGCTTTTTCCTCCATTTCATCTGGAGCAATGAGAGTTGAGAGACCCTATGTATCGAGAAATTCATTGGAGATAGGCCCAGCTGAGTGCACCATAGAGCATGGCACTGATATTCCTAACACGGGGGTGAGTTCAGCTACCTAGGGTGCCACAACTTAAGTTTCTGCACCTTCGACTTCTAGGCCACCATGTGTTATGCCTACTAAGTCTTCGGCCCCAACCCTCTCTGGTATGGTCACTATCACTGCCGAGTTTCTATATAACCTAGTACAGTGTCAGGTCAATATAGAAAGGAAAGTGAATGATTTTTTAGATCAGCTACAACCTTGGGTGAGGGCCACTATTGCAGCCACCAAGACTAGAGTTTGAAAGAAAATAGATCGGATAACTCGTGAGGTAAATGAGCAAGTTGATGGGTTTGAGCGCTGAGTGAATGCTCAATTGCAGAATGTTGAGAGCCCAAATTTAGGAGGTATATGGAAGGACATGGCCTAACTCTATGAGTAAATTAGTTCGATAGTCACTCACCCCGCCTTCGTCATACCCTCTATCCCCATTGAGGTCACAACAGTTTCGAGCCGAGTGGTTAATTTGTTTACTGAATAAGAGCCTACGATCCCTGGTGCTAGTGAGAAGAGGGCTCACACTGAGGTGCAATCAGCAGTTGAGTTGGATCCAAAGAGAATGAAAAGAGAAACCACTACTGCCATGTGACTATCCCTAGATGACATGCACATTTGTGAGGAGGTAGAGCTGTGTAGACTTCACGGTGAGTCCACCAGTTTGGCTCCCACTGTTGGAGGAGACATACCCCCTAGCCTTGAGATCCCAGAGTCCACTATAACTGATCCTTTAAGCGCGAAGTCCATAACCGCTACCACTGATACTGCTCTGGGTGCCACACCACAGGCCCCATCTCCATCACTGAATGCCAGTGCCTAGGAACTACAAGTATGTTCCTGCCTCTCTACGTATTTACTTTTTGTGGTGCATTGAGGGAAAAACTCCTTCCTATTTGGTGAGGTGGGGGCAACCATCCGTGTGTTTTGATGGGTATCTTGGCAAAGTCTGAGTAGCCAAGACACCCGCATTGTGCCATGATGTTAAATCAAGCGCTACTGAGGAGGCAACCCAAAGAGGGTACCACTGAGTATCCGAGTATGTGGGGTTTTCTTGCTTTGTTCTTTCCCCATCGACCTTTATTTATGTTGAAATAGCATGTTTAGATAGGTTGTGTGTAGTAAAAGAAGAATAGGAACTTAGCGCAATTTATGGTCTGATTTTGAAAATGATTTTAACTGAAAAATAGAGACCTTTCCAATTTTTTTGTGACATTATTACTGATTTGATAGGCTGACTACTATGGATCTAGGCATGACATTATGATTATTGATATGATGAATAGCTTAAGCTAGGTCATGAACCTGATAAGTTAGCAATTGGTTGTTTGACTCTGTGCCATGTGCGTGTGAGCTGTACTTGTACTATTCTTGCATTGTGTGTGAATACAGAACTTTCCTGGTTAGTCATGCCTAGGATGTTGGATAGTTGGATAGAAAAGGATTATAGGTCGTTTTTGAAATAGTAAACTTAGCCTAAATGACCGTCCAAATGAATCTAATATCCCTCGTGTAATGACCCTTCCGGTTATTTCCACGTATACGTTTTCCTTGAACCGTTAGAGCTTGTTTGTAGTGGCCCCAAGTCATTTAAGGCTTGTCGGGACCGGTATTTCGGCGCCGGGTCCATTTGTTTGATCGTAAGGTTCTTTGATAAATTTTCTGAACTTTAGGTCAAATGTCTCGGAGCTTTTCTCTCAATATATAAAGAGTTATAAGTCCCCCGAAATACCAAATCGAAGGTCTACGAGTCTAGTTTCCAAAGCACAAAACCTCACGTCCAACTAATCTTGGAGTAAAACGTTATGACTGTTTTACCGCGGACTATCTGGCAAAAAATGGGTTGCGAACCGGGTGGCGAACCGGGTCGGGTTAAACTCGATTTAAGCCTCAACTTCACGTTTTAAAATGCCATTTCAGTTCCAAAACAGTGATAAAACATAAGGGAGGATCCCGAGAGAATTCTTGAGTATCAAAATCGTGCGTTGGTGAATTACGAGCCTAAGCTTAAGAATTTTATTAGCATCGCGCGTGTATTTTAAAATATTTTATTTAAAAGTCGATTGTGGAAGAAAAAGTTATATTATTATTACCTTTTCAAAATATTTTAAAGGTTTATGGAAAATATTTTTGATACGTTATAATTGTATATGTATTTATTTTATAAGGTTTTTATACATTGTAATATTTAACGGAGATAGTAAATTTTGTTATGTTAAAAGTTATTATTATAATATAGTAGGTTTTATTCGAAATAATTTTCTATGAATTATGGTATATTTAAAAAGTTATATTTATTTTACCACGAGTTTATGCAATACCCGAGTATATATCTAACGGAGAGAATTGGTTGCCACCTCCACTTCCACGTGGAAGTGGAGGCATTGTACAACAAAGTTAGGCAGCAATTAGTGTACAAATAGGTGGCATCCAATGAATGCCTTGACTTTTTGGTTAGTGGTTAGTTGATTAATTAATGTGAAAAAACATTCACTTTGTTCATAAGACATATATGTTAATCAATTGCTGCCAACATGCATAATATTGCTTTGGGACGTAATTTTGGTGCAAAATTGCCACAATATATCATTCATTTGTCACGTTAAAAGTTGATTCCAATAGGCAAGATCTTGATAATTTATTGGATCACCGGAAAGGAAATCAATTTTCTACGTCAAGTTATTCAAGCCCGAGTTCAAGTTTGATTTCGTTTCGGAGCTTCTTTTCGGAGAGGTTCGAGCTTGTCGTCAGACGACAGGTAGGTTACGGTTTATTTTCCCTAGACTCCGCATATATAGAATAAAATTGTATTAATGGGCATCCTTGGGTTGGTTTATTAGGTTGGTACCACAGACCTCGACCGCTTTATTCATGTCCGCCTACTTTTGTTCCTCCATTGCTTGTAGTATTTGCCGATATATTTTATTTACCCTTGTGGTCCTGTGAGACCTTGTTGACTCTGGAACATAGAAGGTGGGATTTTGGGGAATGTCCGCGAGTCCCGGGCATAGAATTATCCTTCTAGGCTGGTTAGGCTTGCTGAGTAGCTGTGGGCCTGTGCAGGGTCGATAGGTTGATTGTGAGCTGCTGGGCAGCTATTGTGTTTGATCATACCATTTTCATGCATATAAAATGGTTTTATACATGTTTTACTACGGTTTGGGCTTCGGGCCTACGGACACTATTTTCTAAACCTTGCATGGCCCGGGGGGCCCGTTTTCGATGGAAATAATTTGGAAATGGTTTGATTTAACTTGTGTATATTCTTGGGCAAGAAAGTAAAATTATGTTTTAAATCATCAGTTTTACGATTAACGCTAGACTCGGCAGGGCCGGGGTGCTAGTTGAGTTTTCTTGTTACTTGAGATGATTTTTATCCTCGGTCGGACCGAGCACCTGAGATGACTTTCTACTGTTTAGACCCGGTTATGCCCGGGCACCCTTGTAGGGGTTTTTGAGATATTTTCCTACTATTTTAGTCCTGGACAGGGTCTGGGCATGCATATTAGAGACTGGGTCTCTATCTTGATACCAGACTTACTTTCGGACGACATGTTCTGATACTGAGTTTTAGTATGGGGTCTGGGACCTCCATGGACCTTGCCATCCGAGCCAGGGGCTACTGGCTGCGTGTGCCGGAGGAGGGATATACGGTAGAGTAGAGGTATACGGGCAATGTCCTTCCATGGAACCTACCTGCTGGGCCGGATCGGTGCCGGAGGAGGTACATACAGAGATACCATTTCACTTAAGATCTTCATGCATCATATCATTCATTGTTTGAGGCTCCACCCTTGTTTGTTGTTTGTTGATATTACGCTCCGGTAGTATGGGATGCCGGAGGGTTTGTTTTCACATGTTTGTGTTCCTCGGTTGTATGGGCGGTCGGGGGACTGTAGGTAGACTTTTGCTATTTACTTACAGAATTGTTCTCTATTATAGATAAGTATGAGATTGGTATGATTAGTCGAGTTTGATTCATGTCTCTGAGTATGCCTATCATTACTCTTTCTCCCTTTTTCTACACTTGAGGTTACCGGTATACCGTCCATTTCGTAAACTTATTTTGTACACACTGTTATTGCAAGGACCCCAGGTGCGTTGTTTCTTACTTTCACCTGTGCCTATGGTGTGTATATTCTGCTTACTAGCCTCACATGTAGTTTTGTTGATTTCCCTCTGGGCTAGTTCCTGTGTACGTTTCATTGATTTCTGTGACTGCTTGCTTCTATTCTGTCTATTACTACACTTTTATCTTATATGTGCCCAGTCGGCCTATGATACCTACTAGGTACCTTATGCTTCGCATTTGGTGCTCACCCCTACCCCCTGCATCTGTGGGTACAGATCCTAGCGTGGGCCATAGCCGTTAGATCGCTGTGATTCGTGCTTGGAGATCTGTTAGGGACTACTTCAGACTGAGGGTGAGCTCTTGGTGATCGGAGCTTAGCTTTAGTTTATCTTTTGCTTCATGTGCTCTATTACCATTCAGAGACATCTGTATATATTGTTTGGATCATTTGCACTCCATGTATGTAGTTTTGGCTCTATACTATGATACCAGGTCTTGGGGTTTGGTTTAGTTTCCGCATATGTATATATTTATAATCCTTTTATCTGTTCTCTTTGTCTTGTTCTCTTATTTGTTAGATAGTAGCCATTACTAACTGTTCTGGGCTACGGGGGTTGGTTCACCTACCGGGGGTTGTAGGTGCCATCATGACCGAGAAATTGGGTCGTGACAACTTGGTATCAGAGCCTTAGGTTCACCGGTGTCATCGGTATAGGAGCCAATGTCTAGTAGAGTCCTGCGGATCGGGGGGGAGACGTCCATACTCAATCTTTGGGAGGCTACAGTGACATTTTAGGAATTTGACTCTTTCATTGCTTCTGTATCGTGCGTAGAACCCTTGAAGTTTCGGGAAATCTCATTTATTCTACTTCGTTCTTCCACAGATGGTTCGTACGAGATCATCGGCGTCACGCGGAGATGAGCCTCCTACTCCAGCTAAGGGTCGAGGATGCCCTCGATCAGTGGCACCTGCTAGAGCTGCTAGGGTGGAGATAGAGCCCGAGCAGCATGTGGATCAGGGGGCAGCCCAGGTGCCACCAGCTCCAGTGCCAGCTCCAGTGCCAGCTCCAGTGCCCACTTCTGTACCAGCTCCAGCCGCAGCTCAGTCTCCAGACATTCGGGGATTACTATTACAGCTTTTGGGTGTGATTGGAGAGCGGCCTTCTGAGGTAGCGCAGACATCCTCTGAGGGGGAAGCCCTGGGTGCACAGAGCTCAGGAGCGCTGCCGGCTACTATGGCTCCTCGTGCGGAGGTCATTCCAGTTCCATCTGTTGCACAGCCTCTTGCTCCTCGCCCAGTTATGACAGAGATAAAGCAGAAGGCGTTGGGTAGGTTTTTGAGGTTAGCACCTCCGAGGTTTGCTGGTACTTCTGGACAGGATCCACATGACTTTATTACTACCTGTGAGGAGATGTTGCATCATTTGGGTTTGTTGGAGACTCACAGGGTTTGTTATACTACCTATCAGTTGGAGGGTTCAGCGAAGTTATGGTGGAGGGCCCAGGTTGCTTGTAGACCACCGTCGTCACCTCCTTTGACCTGATCTGAGTTTTATGAGGCTTTTATGGCCAAGTTCCTACCCCAGAGTGATCGAGAGCATCGCAGGGAGCAGTTTACTCACCTTGTACAGGGGTCTACGACTATCTCAGAGTATGAGACCCGTTTTCATCAGCTAGCACCGTTCGGAGCTATGATCATTCCTACCGAGGCAGATAGGATTCGCAGATTTGTATGGGGTTTGAGGCTAGAGATCAGGCAGCCAACTGAGATATTGGTTGCCAGTGGTCGGTCATTTCAGGCTATCATAGACTATGCCCGCACTGTGGAGGACTTACAGCGACACGATCAGGGGTCCAGAGATAAGAGGCCTCGGCATCAGGGTGTCTAAAGTGGTTCCAGATATGGCGGTAGAGGTCCTGGCCAGTGGAGCCAGAGTTATCCACCACAGCAGTACCACGGTCAGTCCAGCCGACCGGTTCAGGCTTCCCTTCAGACTTTCGGTAGTACCCAGTTCGAGCAGGGTCAGAGCAGCCATCAGGGCTATGGCGGCCAATCTTCGAGGGGTACAGTTTCTGGGGCATCAGGCCATGGTGGTTATGCGGGATCTGCTGGTTCATCTCGACCGAGTAGGCCGCCAGGGGCTTGTTTTACTTATGGTGTGATCGGTCATTTTGCTAGAGATTGCCCTCAGCAGGGTACAGTTCAGTTGGCCAAGCCTTTACGAGCAGTTCAGCCTCCGGCTAGAGGGGGTGGTCATCAGAGTAGAGGTGGTGCTCCGCGCGGCAGAGCAGGTGGTAGGGATGGCGGTCGGGCAGGTGGAGGTCGTCGTCAGTTTTACGCGGTCCCTAGGAGACCAGAGGCAGAGGCCTCAGATGCTGTGATTACAGGTACAATTTCTATGTGCCATCAGTCTGCTATGGCTTTATTTGATCCTGGATCCACTTGTTCATATGTATCTGCCTACTTTGTGCCTTGCTTGAGGTTGGCTAGTGAACCATTATCTGTTCCTGTTTCTGTTTCAACCCCAGTAGGAGATTCTTTAGTAGTGGATCGGATTGTGAGATCCTGTATGTTATCTGTTGGTGATTCAGAGACTTGGGGTGACTTGATGATTCTGGATATGCTAGATTTTGATGTGATACTGGGCATAGACTGGTTATCCCCTCACCGTGTGGTTTTGGATTGTTATGCCAAGACCATTACCATAGCTGTGCCCGGTGTATCCCTGGTTGTGTGGTAGGGTTCGGTTAACCATGCACCATCTGGGATCATCGCTTGTCTTCGAGCTAGGAAGTTGATTTCCCGTGGGTGTTTAGCTTATCTAGCATATGTCCGAGATGTTAGTGCTGACCCTACTTATCCTGAGTCCATTCCTGTGGTTAGAGACTTCCTCGATGTGTTTCCTACCGACCTGCCAGGCCTTCCACCTTAGAGAGATATTGATTTTGCTATTGAGCTAGAGCCGGGCACTAGGCCCATTTCTATTTCTCCTTACCGTATGGCTCCTGCTGAGTTGAGGGAGCTTAAGGAGAAGCTCCAGGATCTGTTAGCTAAGGGGTTTATTAGACCTAGTGTGTCACCTTGGGGTGCTCCTGTTCTCTTTGTGAAGAAGAAGGATGGGTCTATGCGCATGTGTATTGATTATCGGCAGCTGAATAGGGTGACAGTGAAGAATAGGTATCCGATGCCGAGGATTGATGATTTGTTTGACCAGCTTTAGGGTTCAGTCGTGTTTTCGAAGATTGATTTGAGGTCCGGCTACCATCAGTTGAGGATTAGGGCGGAGGACATCCCTAAGACAGCATTCAGGACACGTTATGGCCATTATGAGTTTCTAGTGATGTCTTTTAGGTTGACTAATGCCCCCGCAGCCTTTATGAACTTGATGCACATGGTTCTTGTCCCGTATTTGGACTCATTCATGATAGTTTTTATAGACGACATCTTGGTATACTCGCGTAGTAGAGATGAGCATGAGCAGCACTTGAGGGTTATACTCCAGGATTTGAGAGATCATCGGCTTTATGCCAAGTTCTCAAAGTGCGAGTTTTGGCTTGAGTCAGTTGCATTCCTAGGGCACGTGGTGTCTAAGGATGGGATTAGGGTTGATCCGGGAAAGATTTCAGCAGTTTGTGAGTGGCCTAGACCTACTACTGCTACTGAGGTTCGCAACTTTATTGGGTTAGCAGGTTACTACAGACGGTTCGTTGGGGGATTTTCTTCCATAGCAACACCCTTGACTATGCTGACTAGGAAAGATGTCCCATTTCAGTGGTCGGATCAGTGTGAGGATAGTGTCCAGAGGCTTAAGGTCTTATTGACTTCAGCTCCAGTTTTGAGTTTGCCGGTTGAGGGTCAGAGCTTCTCTGTGTACTGTGATGCTTCTGGGGTTGGTCTTGGTTATGTGTTGATGCAGCAGGGTCGGGTAATAGCATATGCATCGAGGCAGCTGAAGGTTCACGAGCGCAACTACCCCACTCATGACTTAGAGTTGGCGGCGGTAGTTTTCACGCTCAAGATCTGGAGGCATTACCTATATGGAGTTCACTGTGAGATCTTCACCGATCACCGTAGTCTTCAGTATATCATGAGTCAGCGGGAGTTGAAATCGAGGCAGAGAAGATGGGTCGAGTTACTGAAGGACTATGACTTCACTATTCTGTATCATCTGGGCAAGGAAAATGTGGTAGCGGATGCCTTGAGTCAGAGGGCAGTAAGTATGGGTAGCCTAGCTTCTCTTTCAGTTTCAGAGCGACCGTTGGCCTGGGACATCCAGTCCTTGGCTAACCGTTTGGTTAGGCTTGACTTATCGGATCGTAGCAGAGTTCTCGCCAGTGTTGAGGTTCGTTCTACTTTGATTGATCAGATTCAGAGCCGTCAGTTTGAGGATCAGCAGTTGTGTGACCTTCGTGATTGGGTTGCTCAGGGTGAGACCAGTCGGGCTACTCTAGATTCAGATGGGGTTCTGAGGTTTGATAGTCGCCTTTGTGTTCCGAGGATTAGTGATTTGAATCAGTTGATACTTCATGAGGAACATTGTACTAGATACTCCATTCACCCTGGCACAGCAAAGATGTATAGAGACTTGAGACAACTTTACTGGTGGAGTGGTATGAAGCGGGATATAGCAGAGTTCGTATCTCGGTGCTTGAACTGCCAGCAGGTTAAGTTCGAGCACATGAGACCTGGTGGTTTGATGCAGCGACTTCCCATTCCTGAGTGGAAGTGGGAAGGGATTACTATGGACTTCGCTGTTGGTTTGCCTCATACTTCTCATGGGTTTGATTCCATATGGGTGATTGTTGATAGGCTGACTAAGTCAGCACATTTCTTGCCGGTTCAGACTTCTTATGGTGCAGAGAGGTTAGCTTAGATCTACCTTCCTGAGATTGTTCGGTTGCACGGGGTCCCAGCTTCTATCATTTCAGACCGCGGCACTCAGTTCACATCTCAGTTCTGGAGGGCTATTCAGCGAGATTTGGGTACAGAGGTTCATCTTTGTACCGCTTTCCATCCCCAGACAGATGGCCAGTCCGAGAGGACCATTCAGATTCTGGAGGACATGCTTCGGGCCTGTGTTCTTGACTTTGGAGGTTCTTGGGATCAGTTTGTTCCCTTGGCAGAGTTTGCTTATAATAACAGCTTCCATTCGAGTATCGGCATGGCACCTTTTGAGGCTTTGCATGGCAGGCATTGCAGATCACCGGTAGGTTGGTTTGATGGTTTTAGTTCTGGGCCACAGAGCACAGATTTGTTTTGATATTCCTTAGACCGAGTCCGAGTGATTCAGGACAGACTTCGGGCAGCTCAGAGCAGGCAGAAGAGTTATGCTGATCGTAGGCTTCGTGCCTTGGAGTGTAGTGTCGGTGACTTGGTGTTTCTCCGTGTATCGCCCATGAAGGGCGTGATGAGATTTGGCAGGCGGGGCAAGCTTAGCCCCAGGTGCATTGGGCCGTTTGAGATTCTTCAGAGGGTTGGTAGCGTTACCTATCAACTAGCCTTGCCTCCGATGTTTTCAGCTATACATCCTTTATTTCATGTTTCGATGTTGCGTCGGTATGTCCCAGATGAGTCTCATGTGTTACAGTGGGATTCAGTTCAGTTGGGTGAGTGTTTAGCCTTTGTTGAGGAGCCGACAACTATTTTGGCCAGAGATGTCAGGAGATTGAGAGATATGTGGGCCCAGTATCCGCAGCTGTTTGAGCCTTCAGGTAACCCCTTGACCTTGACTTTTGAGGACGAAAGTCCTTTTTAGTAGTGGATGATGTAATGAACCTTCCGGTTATTTCCACGTATACGTTTTCCTTGAACCGTTAGAGCTTGTTTGTAGTGGCCCCAAGTCATTTAAGGCTTGTCGGGACCGGTATTTCGGCACCGGGTCCATTTGTTTGATCATAAGGTTCTTTGATAAATTTTCTGAACTTTAGGTCAAATGTCTCGGAGCTTTTCTCTCAAAATAGAAAGAATTAGAAGTCCCCCGAAATACCAAATCGAAGGTCTACGAGTCTAGTTTCCAATGCACAAAACCTCACGTCCAACTGATCTCGGAGTAAAAAGTTATGACTATTTTACCGCGGACTGTCTGGCAGAAAACGAGTTGCGAACCGGGTCGCGAACCGGGTCGGGTTAAACTCGATTTAAGCCTCAACTTCACGTTTTAAAACGCCATTTCAGTTCCGAAACAGTGATAAAACATAAGGGAGGATCCCGAGAGAATTCTTGAGTATCAAAATCGTGCGTTGGTGAATTACGAGCCTAAGCTTAAGAATTTTATTAGCATCGCGCGTGTATTTGAAAATATTTTATTTAAAAGTCGAATGTGGAAGAAAAAGTTATATTATTATTACCTTTTCAAATTTTTTTAAAGGTTTATGGAATTTTTTTTTGATACGTTATAATTGTATATGTATTTATTTTATAAGGTTTTTATACATTGTAATATTTAACGGAGATAGTAAATTTAGTTATGTTAAAAGTTATTATTATAATATAGTAGGTTTTATTCGAAATAATTTTCTATGAATTATGGTATATTTAAAAAGTTATATTTATTTTACCACGAGTTTATGCAATACCCGAGTATATACCTAACGGAGAGAATTGATTGCCACCTCCACATCCACGTGGAAGTGGAGGCATTGTACAACAAGTTAGGCAGCAATTAGTGTACAAATAGGTGGCATCCAATGAATGCCTTGACTTTTTGGTTAGTGGTTAGTTGATTAATTAATGTGAAAAAACATTCACTTTGTTCATAAGACATATATGTTAATCAATTGCTGCCAACATGCATAATATTGCTTTGGGACGTAATTTTGGTGCAAAATTGCCACAATATATCATTCATTTGTCACGTTAAAAGTTGATTCCAATAGGCAAGGTCTTGATAATTTATTGGATCACCGGAAAGGAAATCAATTTTCTTCGTCAAGTTATTCAAGCCCGAGTTCAAGTTTGATTTCGTTTCGGAGCTTCTTTTCGGAGAGGTTCGAGCTTGTCGTCGGACGACAGGTAGGTTACGGTTTATTTTCCCTAGACTCCGCATATATAGAATAAAATTATATTAATGGGCATCCTTGGGTTGGTTTATTAGGTTGGTACCACAGACCTCGACCGCTTTATTCATGTCCGCCTTCTTTTGTTCCTCTGTTGCTTGTAGTATTTGCCGATATATTTTATTTACCCTTGTGGTCCTGTGAGACCTTGTTGACTCTGGAACATAGAAGGTGGGATTTTGGGAATGTCCGCGAGTCCCGGGCATAGAATTATCCTTCTAGGCTGGTTATGCTTGTTGAGTAGCTGTGGGCCTGTGCAGGGTCGATAGGTTGATTATAAGCTGCTGGGCAGCTATTGTGTTTGATCATACCATTTTCATGCATATAAAGAGGTTTTATACATGTTTTACTATGGTTTGGGCTTCGGACCTACTGACAACATTTTCTAAATCTTGCATGGGCCGGGGGGCCCGTTTTTGATGAAAATAATTTGGAAATGGTTTGATTTAACTTGTGTATATTCTTGGGCAAGAAAGTAAAATTATGTTTTAAATCATCAGTTTTACGATTAACGCTAGACTCGGCAGGGCCGGGGTGCTAGTTTAGTTTTCTTGTTAGTTGAGATGATTTTTAGCCTCGGTCTGACCGAGCACCTGAGATGACTTTCTACTGTTTAGACCCGGTTATACCCGGTTATACCCGGGCACCCTTGGAGGGGTTTTTGAGATATTTTCCTACTATTTTAGTCCTGGACAGGGTCTGGGCATGCATATTAGAGACTAGGTCTCTATCTTGATACCGGACTTACTTCCGGACGACATGTTCTGATACTGAGTTTTAGTATGGGGTCTGGGACCTCCATGGACCTTGCCATCCGGGCCAGGGGCTACGGGCTGCGTGTGCCCGAGGAGGGGTATACGGTGGAGTAGAGCTATACGGGCAGTGTCCTTCCATGGAACCTACCTACTGGGCCGGATCGGCGCCGGAGGAGGTACATACAGAGATACCATGGAACTTGAGATCTTCATGCATCATATCATTCATTGTTTGAGGCTCCACCCTTGTTTGTTGTTTGTTGATTGTACGCTCCGGTAGTATGGGATGCCGGAGGGTTTGTTTTCACTTGTTTGTGTTCCTCGGTTGTATGGGCGGCCGGGGGACTGTAGGTAGACTTTTGCTATTTACTTATAGAATTGTTCTCTATTATAGATAAGTATGAGATTGGTATGATTAGTCGAGTTTGATTTATGTCTCTGAGTATGCCTATCATTACTCTTTCTCCCTTTTTCTACACTTAAGGTTACCGGTATACCTTCCATTTCGTAAACTTATTTTGTATACACTGTTGTTGCAAGGACCCCAGGTGCGTTGTTTCTTACTTTCACCTGTGCCTATGGTGTGTATATTCTGCTTACTAGCCTCACATGTGGTTCTGTTGATTTCCCTCTGGGCTAGTTCCTGTGTACCTTTCGTTGACTTCTGTGACTGCTTGCTTCTATTCTGTCTGTTACTATGCTTTTATCTTATATGTGCCCAGTCGGCCTATGATACCTACTGGGTACCTTATGCTTCGCATTTGGTGCTCACCCCTACCCCCTGCATCTGTGGGTGCAGATCCTAGCGTGGGCCATAGCCGTTAGATCGCTGTGATTCGTGCTTGGAGATCTGTTAGGGACTACTTCAGACTGAGGGTGAGCTCTTGGCGATCAGAGCTTAGCTTTATTTTATCTTTTGCTTCATGTGCTCTATTACCATTCAGAGACATCTGTATACATTGTTTGGATCGTTTGCACTCCATGTATGTAGTTTTGGCTCTATACTATGATACCAGGTCTTGGGGTTTGGTTTAGTTTCCGCATATGTATATATTTATATTCCTTTTATCTGTTCTCTTCGTCTTGTTCTCTTATTTGTTAGATAGTAGCCCATTACTAACTGTTCTGGGCTACGGGGGTTGGTTCACCTATCGGAGGTTGTAGGTGCCATCATGACCGAGAAATTGGATCGTGACACCTCGATCCCTAATCTTGAGCCAAAATTGACCCTTTTTGTTATTTAGCCTATTCACCTTCCCTATTTTCTATGAACCTTTAGTTTGACCCTTGTCCCTTCTTGGACATTGTGCACCTCAACTCAGACAAATTGCCTAAGTTGAGGGTGGCTACTGTGGAGGTAAATGAGAAGTATGGGTTATAAGGAGAAAAGGTTAGTGATTAGAAAGGAGAAAAACAACGGGTGTGGCGTATGTGCTAGAAAAAGAAAAGAAAAAAAATAGAGAAAAGAAAGAAAATAAGAAAATATAATGAAAAAGAGAAGTTGATTCTAAAATAAAAACCGCACCCATCACTTGATGAAAAAAAGAAAAGAGAAAGAATAAGAAAGGGAGAATAAGGGAGGGAAAATGAGTTGGTCTGAAAACGGAAGAAACATAGCGTAGTGTCAAGGAGGGATTAGTAAATATTTTTCATCTATACCATACATATCCCCGAGCCTACGTTACAAGTCGAGTAAAGTCCTATAGTGATCCTAGTCTAACTATTCGAAAGTTGTGGCATAGAAAATAAGGGCAAGCCTATGAGTATTGTGCACACATTTCTTGAATTTCTTTGTGAGTGTGAGTGTTCTAGTTCAGTCCCAGATATTAAATGATTTACTGTGTGATTGGGACTTCTTTGTAGTGAGAGCACTAGAGTAACATTAATTTCTGACTATTAGTGTGAGTGTCACCTGTGTATGCTGAATTGTCTATTGATAGCGTGATGTCATCCATGGATCCTCTTCTGTTGTCTTGATGAACGGTACATGTGAACTTGTTCTATACTGAGAAGGAAGGGTGTATTTGTTGTGAGCTGAACTGTTTTAACGATGTAACTGCTGTAGTTCCTAGTTTTCTTTTACTTAAGCATCAGTCTAGGATAGTTTTGTTTCGTGACCTGAGGACAAGCAACGGTTTTAAGTTGAGGATGTTGATGTGCCGTTGTTTTGAGGAACTTTCGACACTTAAAACATGGAATTAGAGTACGTTCTTTAGAGATTTTTAGTAGATTTGATGTGTTTTGGAGTTGTTTGCAGGAAAACAGGGTTCGAAGGCTAAGTACAGAAAAAAGAGTGCAAAGTAGGCTGGAACTGACTTCCACGACTCAACTCTATGAGCCATGAAAACATCCAGGAGTCGTGGTAGTTAGTCGTGGAAAGACTACTGCAGATAGTGCCTGAAGCCTAAGATCTATGAAAGGTTTCCACGAGTCGTGAACCTTTTTATGAGTCATCATTTTTGTTTGTGGAACTTGATCAGAGGATGAGAAAAAGGTCTGAGGTCCATGAGGCCAATCCACGAGCCGTGGATCAACCCACGAGCTGTGGAATGACTTCGTGAAAGTAAAGCTGCAAGAAGGCAAATACTCTGAGATCCACGAGACCAATCCACGAGACATAAATCAATCCATGAACCGTAGAAGTTTCCACCGTGGATTGTGTCTGTGGAAGTTGCCAAATACAGTTTTCCTTGTTTGTTTAGAATACGATTTCTAATGTCTATAAATACCTTTCCAAGGTTTTCTTTTATGTTTTATGATCTATATTTTGTAGGAGACATATTCGTAAACACTTAGTATTGATTTGTTCTTGGTTTTGAAAGATTAACACATTCATTGGTTCTTGATTCTTGATTCCTTTTCAGTTATTCAAGTTTTTGAATTTCTTTACTTCTACTTGTAAGTATATGATCATGAATGATTCAACAAATTCTAATTGTTTACTTTTGAATATGAGTAGCTAAATCTACAACTAGGGTTGTGGGAACCATTACAGATTAACAAAGTAGGTAACATACTTAGCAATTCTAGGATGATGTTTATTCATATATTGTTCGTCCCTTTGCTTTGGTTGATTTTTAACGGTGGCCAACGTTAGAACTCGCCTTACTCTTACTTGCCAGACCAAAGAGGTAATGAATGGGAAAAGGTTTGGTTACAAGGGAGATTTGAGTCTATCAACCCTCATCTAATAGGTTGACCTTGTCCAGGAATAGCTAATCTGGGATCAAAGGTAAGGGTTAGTAAAGCATACACTCGTAGACGGACCAAGTTGCATGGTGAAATTCACTTATCTAGGGAACCAACCATTTAGGTGAACCTAACTTACTGATCTTGCATGCTAAGCACTAGAATAGATTGCAAGTACAACACCTACTGTATTATGAACTCATGGGGAACACAGTCCTAGTCCATCTTCTCTCTGAATCACAACAATATTGATACTTGCTGAGTAATTGTTACTTAATAATTTACAAACATTAACTGTTACTTAAAACTCCCCCTTTTAGGGAAATAAGACGGCTAAGAGCGCGAATACACACAATTCATCAAGATCCTACCATATTCCCTATGGGATCGACCCTAACATTGGTTAGGTTATATATTTTACCAACAACCGCTTTATACTTTTTTTAGGAGGTGTAATTTAGGCGTATCATAAGGGAACAAATCATTTGTCTGAAGTTTCACTACAGGCCTTCCCTCTTCTTCTAATCTCGACAAGTGATCAGCTACTTGATTTTCACATCCCCTTCGATCTTCTACTTCAAAATCAAATTCTTGGAGTAATAAGACCCAATGAATCAGTCGGGGCTTGGCATCTTTCTTGGTCATCAAGTACCTAATCGCTGCATGATATGTATGCACGATGACTTTGGTCCTCAAAAGGTACGCCTGAAACTTTTCAAAGGCAAAAACCACGTCTAACAACTCTTATTTTGTTATGGTGTAATTCGTTTGGGCTGTATTCAATGTTTTGCATGCATAATAGATTGGGTGAAAGAGTTTCTCTTTTTTTGGCCAAGTACTTCCCCTAAAACTACACCACTGGCATCGCGCACATAAGCTCGAACAATTTTGACCAATCTGGTAAAATAATGATGAGAGTAGTTGTTAACTTCTCTTTCAATGCGAGGAAGGCTGTCATGCAACTACTATCAAAGTTGAATTTGGCTTCTTTTTCAAGCAATTTACACAAGGGATAAGCCACTTTCGAAAAATCCTCGATGAAGCGCCTATAGAACCTGACATTATCCAAAAAACTATGTATTCCTTTTTACAGTCTTTGGAGGGGGTAGCTTGGAGATTACTTCAACTTTAGCTTGGTCAACTTCAAGCCTTTTTTCAGATATTTTATGCCCCAACATTATCCTCTCTTTTACCATGAAATGACACTTCTCCCAATTAAGCACCAATTTGTTTCTTCACACTGTTTAAGCACCTCCTCTAAATGCTCTAAGCAATCATGAAACTTGTCCCCAACCACCGAGAAGTCATCCATAAATATCTCCATAGTATCTTCAACCAAGTCTGAAATGATGGACATCGTGAATCATTGGAATGTAGCTGGGGAATTGCACAATCCAAAAGGCATTCTTTTAAATGCAAAAGTCCCATAGGGGAAAGTGAAGGTTGTTTTCTTTTGGTCTTCTAACGCAATTGAGATATGGTTGTAGCCAGAATATCCATCAAGAAAGCAGTAGAAACCACGGCCAGCCAATTTATCAAGCATCTGATCCATGAAAGGAAGGGGGAAATGATCCTTTTCGGTCCATGAATTCAACTTTTGGTAATCCATACATACCCTCCACCCGATCACGAGTATTAAGGTTATCATCTCATCCTTTTCATTGGGTACGACAGTAATCCCACCCTTTTTTGGCACACATTGAATTGAGCTGACCCAGGTGCTGTCGGATATTGGAAAGATGACTCCAGTGTCTAGCCACTTGATGATCTCTTTTTTAACCACCTCTTGCATAGGAGGATTCATCCTTCATTAATGTTCAATTGACGGTGTGCATTCTTATTGAAGATTGATTTTATGCATGCATATTCCTGGGGGTATGCCTATTATATCGGCAATGATCCACCCCAAGGCCCGGATATGCCTCTTCAAAACCCCGAGTAATGCTTCCACATGTTTTGCACTTAATTTGCTAAAGATGATCACCAACAATGTCTCATTGTCATCCAAATAATCATACTTCAAATGTGATGGTAAAGACTTCAACTCCAATACTGGGGGTTTGACTATGGAAGGTTTTGAAGGGGGTATTTGCCGGTTCTTCAAGTCAAGGTCAAGCTTTTTCAGAGGGTGGGAGTAAGAACCCATCCCCACCAATGCACAACATATTTCATCATACTCTTCTATTCCTTGACAATTATAGTTTAATAACACAGCTTCCAACGCATCCACAAACCCTTCTTTCACATGTACTTCAATGCTCTCCTTAATCTTGTTAATTATAAAAGCCATTTGAAAGTCATTTAGCTATTTCATGGACCTACAAATATTAAAGGTTGTTTTTCCTCATTTACGGAGAATTTAAACTCCCCAAGTTCATTTCATTCAATGTGCGCCCCTATTTTAAGACTTGACTGCCCCAAAACAATTGATATTTCGAAGCCACCCTTGCAATCAAGTACAACAAAGTCCATCGGGTACACAAGCTAACCCGCATTCACCAAAATGTCACATCCAATCCCCACGGGATATTTTGTCAAACGATCCACCATGAGCAATTTCATTTTTGTAATGGGGGGTTGGCCAAGCTCCGACTGTTTAAAGGTAGTGAGCAACATTAAGTTCACACTCACCTTCTTATCACACACCAATCTTGTTGACCTATGCACCCCATTTGCATCACAAAAGGTAAAAACAGCCAGAGTTACCTCATCATTAACTAATTTGCCTAATAGTATTGCACTACTTTAGGGAGACATATGAATGACCTTACAATCTATGAAATTGTTTGTAGTGTACATATCCTTCATTAACTTGGCATACTCGGTCATCTTGTTGAAGGCATCACTTGATGGAATGTTGATGATGATTTTTCTCAACATGGGTTCAAATTCTCCCAATTGCTCCCTTTCCTTCTCTTGCGATAATCGTTGATGAAAGGGAGGTGGACACTTGGGAAAAGGTTTTCAAACCTTGGCCACCTTGTTCAATGATTTAAGTTTCTTTTTAAACCATTTCCCATACTCCTTTTTTTAGTCTTACTCGTGGTTGAAGTTGCATTCTCGATGGAGTCGGGTTGGCCTCTTGTATCATCAACCCCTTTATTACTTTGTATTTGCCTAGATTAAAATTGAGAGGTGAGCCATAACATTCTATCTTCGAGTCGACTGATGGAGACAGAGTGTGAGTGCACAGTTTGAGCTAGATTCCCAAGATCGTATCTCAACTCTCTGATGCCTTCGTTAGTGGACTTCACCTTCTCTAGCACTCTCATAAGCATATTTTCCACCCAAGAACCATCATTATTCATGTTCCAACCTTGACTACCATGAAATTGTCTCCCCAAACTCGGGCTTGCATGGGTTCCAACCAATGCATCTTCACTATTTTCACTAGGACAATCCACACCTTCTACTAAATTCACAGGCCCAACAACACCAATAGTGTTAATCATCTCAAGCGTACGTTTCACCACACTCATGGCCATGAATACAAGAAGTGTTTTAGCGAGTGATAGCTCTCTATCCCTTCGTGTCACACCCATTGCTCCCTCGGCTCCCCACATATTTCACTTATGGTCTACTATAGTCACCTTATCAAGTGCACATGGTCCGAGTAAGAAATATTTGACAGCGGTGCTTGAGGGATTTATGTATGTGACCTGTTCAAACAGTAAAAAACAACAAACAAAGTAAAAATGAACTAAAACTCACAAAGTTATTGCAAACATCAATCAAGAGGCTACTCAAAAACCAATCCCCGACAACGACACCATTTTTGATAACGCTCAAGTAACACTCTCCATACGGAGGTGATATCGATCTTCAGAGCAAAACAAATTTATATTCCCGATGAGTGTCAAAGTTGATCCCATAGAGACTGGTAGAGTTGCCAAAAGATTGTCATATATCAATCACCAATAGAGTATTCATTCAAACAATAATAAAATGTAAAAAGGGGGAAATCAGGGAATTGGGAATCTGTCACAATCGCGATTCAAACAAAACAATAAAGTAAACAATGGGTTTGTATTAAGTGAGAGGAAGACTAGGGGCATGATCTGATGGGATTCAAACGTGGGATAAGTCACTTGTTCAATTATGCAAACTCTTAACAAACGATATGGGTAGCATTGGTTTTAGTTATATTTATTAATCTCTCGATCCAACAGACATATTTCTGATTGTCTCTATTTGAGCACCATGGTTTCAACAACAAACCAACCTATCTTATCTTGGGGAAGTCATACTATTTCTAGAATTAGACTGTTAAAATGGGTATTTTCCAGCGATTGAACTATTTCTAGCCTCAATCTAGATGGAAATCCCAAGTACCCACTAGTGAATTCTTATCTGAAGTCATGAACTTCTTTCTCAAGAAAAAACACAATCAAGTAAGTTCAACCAATGTTTGCAACCATCAATTTTAAAGTTAGAACATGGAGATTCACTATACCCATATCATTTTAGCAATTATAAGCACAATTAAACAAGATCCATACCTAAATTCAAACACCCATCATACACATTCCCCTAGACAAGGAAACTAGCCACTCATGCTAAAGGAATAAGAAATAATACCAATTGGGTAATTCAAATTCCCTTTCATTAATGGAGCTAATATCCAATATCAAAGCTCAATTGTACAATAATGGTGGAATTCCAAGAAAGAAGATGAGAAATAGCAAGTACACCCACTTTCTACCTTGGGAACTCTCTCCAATGGAAAAACTTGTGAAAATCTATGATAACTTCCAAAACTACTGAGTACAATGCCCAAATTGGGTTTTAGAAAGTTCCTAAATCATCACATAAAAGTTGACAAAAAAGCCCTTCGAGAGACATGTGACGCGATGTGCAGATGCACCATGCATTGTGCGCATGGCACGGCTCTGTTCCAACAGACCAGTGACTTTCGTCTATTATGGGTGTCATGCAAAGGGAGGTGCAGAGCGCACCAACCATTGTGCGTGTTGTACGGCGACCGTACCTGTCGATAGAATCTTCTTCTCTTTTAATCACCTTCACACTTCAATTCCTTTAGATTTCTTTTGGGTCCATATCCATGTTTTCTACTTGTGACCATGTGTCACGATCCGATTTCCCAGGTCATGACGGCACCTACAACCCCCTAGTAGGCAAACCAATTCTCATAGACTAAAATGGTTAGTAATGGGCTACTACCTAACCAATACACACGATTAGCAGAAATAAGCGAAAGCAGAATAAGATAGTGATAAGCGGAAGTAATAACCCTAATATATACATAATATAACTACACCAACCCTAAAACTTGGTATCGACAATATATAAGCTTTTAATAGAATAGAAGTTCTAGAAGTAACAAAATATAAGTACAACTGTCTCTGAATATACAAAGAGTAACAATATAATGATGAGATGTGGTCAAGCCCTGACCTCCAGACGCTAACCCTAGTCCCGAAGATCCAAAAGC
This sequence comes from Jaltomata sinuosa, assembly GCA_003996215.1. Lineage (NCBI taxonomy): Eukaryota > Viridiplantae > Streptophyta > Magnoliopsida > Solanales > Solanaceae > Jaltomata > Jaltomata sinuosa. Next base: position 199,760 of record QJPP01007499.1, on the reverse strand, counting down.
TGCATGAGTCTCCACACGATCAACAATGAAAGATCACACTAATGTCTGCACCAAAGAGTGCAGAAGTTTAGTATGAGCACTAATTGCTAAGCAACGGGTACTAAGTAGGCATCATCAGTCGGCTGAGCGCATATAAAATATAAAAGCAGTAATAAGAAGAATACAAGAAAACAATCACTGAAAACTAAGAGGAAGCACAAGGAACTAGCACAAGAGTAATCAACCAAGAGTTACACGTATAACATGCTATCATAGAAGATATATATACACAGAAACACATGTGAAAGAAGGAAGAATGATGCACCTAGGATCCTTGCAACAACACTATATATAAAAGAGAGTTTAAAGAGAAGGGCGGTATACTGGTAACCTCAAAAATAAGAAGAAAGAAGGAAGGCAAGAGAACAATCGAACTAGAAACCATATAATAACAGAAACATGCTTAAGATATCAAATTTCAAGATAAGAATAGACGTACAACAGTCTCACAAGTATAAGCCTAGGATGGAATAACTAAACCGCAAGTACCCAGATCCGCTAAATGAAACCACGACCAGGAATAGAACTCAAACACCCCACAACTGCTCAGAAGGATACACAATCAGTATCTCGACAATGCAAGTCCCACTAGCCTCTCGATAATCATAGTCCCAAAAGTCAGTGCCTCAACAGGCTAAAATCACAAATCCAAATAGTACCCATGGTCATAACAAGACCTGAGAAACAAAGGAGTAATATAATCCACCTGCAGTCCCAATGGCCACCCATACAATCAAGGAACATAATCACGTGAAAACAAACTATCCGGCCACCCATACAATTAGAGCGTACATTGAGCACACAACAAATAAGGGTGGAATCGGAATACCAAATGCATGATGATGATATATGATGAATCCAGGTGTGGTAGTAGCACCGTATGTTACTCTCTTTCGGTGTCCTATAACGCCCAGAAGATAGGATTCATGAAAGGTCACACCCGTATACCGCTACTATGCCGTATACCCCCCCTCCGACACTTGCAGCATGTAGCCTATGGCCCAGAACATCAAGGTACATGGAGGACCTCGTCCAATATACTAGAAGCCCCCCAATCTCAAAAACCCCAAGTAAAGTTGCCCATAGAGTATCCGGGTCTAAATTAGACAGACAAATATAGGTCTAGCGCATGGCCCCGCCGAGTCTAGTATTATCTCAAAGTCATATCGCATAGCCCTGCCGAGTCTAGTATCATCTCAAAGTCATAATAAAATAAGTCTAGCGCCTGGCCCCGCCGAGTCTAGTATAAGTATGAAAATTATGATAAATCCACCTTTTAACTTTTTTACCCTAAGAAGATTGCAAAGACAAGCCCAAACCATTTTAAGGCCACCTCAGCTGAAAATGGGACACTCGGGCTATGCAAAGTTTAGAAAAATAAGTTATAGTAGGCCCAAAGACAAAACAGTAGTAAAGCATTGAGGAAAAACTTTTTTCATGAATGACATGCTCGCAGACAACAAGTTTAGCCCAAAGTGGCTCACAAATATTCTTACCGATCCTGCACAGGCACAAGCAGTTCTACAACACAGATAGCCATCCTAAAGTAAGGTCATGATGTCTGGGACTCACAGACATTCCCAAATATCCCACCGACTATGGTCAATAGTCATAAGCAAAGTCCACACGAGGCCACAATGGTGAAATAGCTACTACACGAGTTCTACAATCAACATATGAATTAAACGGACAGAAAGGAGGACAAGGTCTGGGGTACCAACCTATAACAAACCACCCAAGGATACTAATTAGTGCAGTTACAGTCTATATACGCAGCGTCTAGATAGGGGTAACCATAACCTACCTGCCATCCAATGACTAGCTACAGGGACGACGTTGTCAGAGCTCGAACTACTCCGGGAACCTCCAATTCACAAAAATACTATCAACACAGTAATCTAAACATTGATACGAGACTAACGATACCCAGAATGCTATAAATATAACCGGGTCAAACTCTGGGTTACAAACGGACCTGTGGGTCCTACAATCTAATACTAGAAACAAAAAACACCCATGTTTGCCTTACTATCCCGGGAGCATATGCTCAAAATTTTAGCGGAAACGGAGAACAAATGGGGCTCCAAAACATCCCAACCATTCAAGAATTTAAAGAATAAACAATGGAGAAATCGGGAATTAAAGAGAGGACTTACCTGTTTTAGAAGCCAATTAATGAGCAAGGATCGTCACAACAACACCCTCAAACCAGTAGGGAACAATTATGGAGGAATTTGGAGGTCTTTGGCAATAGAGGGACGAAGTTATTATGTTGGGGGAAATGAAAGAGAAGGAAGGGAAAATGCCAATTTAAGCTGACTGCCTTGGCCTATGTGAACACGGCCAAGGCGTCTCCTAGGCGAAGGCAAAAGAGAGGCGGCCTACCATGGCCAATGCGAATGCGGCCATGGACCGCGTAGGTGAAGGGCAAAATGGGGCGGCTGGCTAAATGTCCTACGCGTAGGCGCCCAAGGCGCTGTGTAGGCGAAGAACAAATGGGGCGGCATGGCTTATTCCTATGAGTAGGCACCCAATTCCTGCATAGGCGAAGGGAAACTGGTGCTATGATAGAAATAAGCTACCAACGGCCCACCAACAAGGATTTGAACTCCGATGGACCCTCAAGAACGCATCCGAGGTCTCACGAACACTAACGACCGAGCTATCCAACTAGAAACAACATTCTGGATCCAATAGAATCGACAAAAATCCCATAGGAGGTCGACTTAACAAAAAGTGGGCCCCAAGCCCAAAATCAACCTTTAGGCCAACTATTCCCAAAATGGAACTCAAGGGCCGAAATCAAGTTCGGAAGACTCAGGACCCGAACCAATGGTCCCTCTAGCCTAAAATCAACATTTTGGAGCTATTAGCACTGGCGAAATTTCCAATCGAGTCCGTCTTCTCCAAATGTTGACCTAAATCAACCAAGTAAGCCCAACTGGCCTAAAAACACAGAATGAGAGGGAATTCCAAGATGAAAATCTCCCGGATCCCGACCAAAGGTCCAACTAGACCAATGTCCATGCTCCGAAGCTTAATGGAACTATCAGAATTTGATTCTTAGCACGTTCATCAAGAATGTTGATTAAAGTCAACATTTTCCAAATTCTAAAGCTCTAAAACATGGAACGACAAAAAATACCAACCAGACGGCCCGGACACCAAACTACCGATCCCAAAAAGCCATAAATGACCTGAGGCCCCTATAGACAAGCTCTAACAGTACAAGAAAGACAAAAATGCGTAAATGACCAGAAGGGTCATTACATCATCCACTACTCAAAAGACTTTCATTCCCAAAAGTCAGGAAAAAAGGAATCACTAGAGATCTAAGAATAATGGATACGAAGCCCGCACTACTCTCTCAGACAACCCAGTAGACTCCTCAATAGGACGACACCCTACACAACGAAACCACAAAAAGTAACCAAGCCTTAACTCCCTGCTAGCCAAGCTAGATTCCAAACATGAACTCCAAAACTCCAAGGGTCTGCCAACCCAAACTGAACCCCGAGAATCTCAACCAGAAAGCACCGACATGAATCCAAAACCAGAGAGCCAAGGCGATCAACAAACAGAGCTCAAATCCTCGAAACCAAAACCAAGTGCACCAAGAAAGCAATCAACCCAAAAACTCTAACTCATGAACTTGCTGATCCGCAAAACCCTTTTTATTCTGAACTGAATCCTTTTGCACCACAAACAGGAAGGTTCACATAAGTCAAACACTCAAAACACCCTGGAAGCATCAACTGACACACCAGAGATCCGTAGTTCCCTCTTATACTCCACCACGAATGCAGTCACCAATTTTTACTTGGACTCCTTCCAAACAAAGCTATATCCTACTAGACTTTTCCATCAAAGATAACAACCCATAGCATATCCTCAAAAACTAGAGTTACTGGTCCTGATTGTCCATCAACCAATGAACGAACACTCTTGCTAACGTCAAACTTGATAACTGAACCCAACTAAAAAACCTATCTGAACCCGACTAAATTTTGCACACCAGGGTTAGGAAAGGCATGTATGAACACCATGTGTGACAGATAAACTCTTGACTATCGAACAAAAACCAACCTCACTGAATCATGCCAAGTATGGCTCAACAGAAAATTAATGAACCAGGACAACCTGCCTACAAGACCCAACCAATACCAAGGCCCTACAAGGAGTGTGGTAAGCCTACCATAAAGTCCGTAGCCATCAACTAAGACCCAAACTCTATGAAACTGCTGCTGCTTCAAACAATCAAAAACTATTTAGATTTGACATCGTCTTACAAAGCTCACCTCGAAAAGAAGTCCACCATGCCGCGAATATCAAGCCAAAACACCCCATATGCAAAGGAGAAGGTGCCTAGGGTTCAAAATCGCCATCTAACTATAGAATTTTTTCCATAACCCAACAACTTACCTCTTGTCTTGAATCAACCACTCTACTGCATTACCACACAAACTAATATTTCCAAAGCATACCACATACCAAACTTCTGGTCCACACTGGTGTAGCCTAACCAATACTGTTACCCTGCATAAAAGACAACCTTTGAAGGATCAACTAAATAAGATTTCTACTCTCGCCAAACAAAGGCAACCATCAATCTCAAGTACTATTAGAACCAAAAATAGCCTCGCTAGTCTTAATCTGCACAACTTTATCATGTATAACACACCACCGCTGATCCCCTACTTACGATATTGAATATGTACAACCAAGGTGGAATGGACCTGGCACTGACGAAGACACTGCTAAAATCTGGAATGTCCAGCTTGATCCAATGGTTAGCCAAGGACTGGATGTCAAAGGCTAACTACCATTCCAAAACTGAAATAGAGAAGCTAAGTTGCCCGCACCCACTGCCTTCTAGCACAAGGATGCTGCAATAAAAGAGAAGCTTCCCTAACCCATCAGATATAACCTGTTAGTCCACAATTATGAAACCCAACTTCAATTTATGAACCAATGCCTCTGTTGAACCCATAAGTAGACCCATACGCTGTCGTTGAATACTTAGAAATCGGAGCCTATTAGGCTCTGAAAATGCAAGTTGTCCAATTTGTAGATACTACTGAAACCTCAAACCAATCAAAGGAAAAGTCACTGCAATCTGTAGTCAGTCGAATCAAGTCACCAATACACAACCCAAAGTAACTCTCAGTAGTCACCTCAGTTAACTACTAAAATGCATAAGCACAAACAAGGAGTCATCTCCCTCTTTTTCAAACTAACCCGAACGTTTCCTTAGCATACACTGAACTCTACAATCTCTTCTCAACTAAGGCTTGGATCCATTTCCCTAGCTCCCACATCTATATCATCAAAACTCAATAAGGCAGGAGGATAATGAGCCAAATTCCCAACTCACCTAAAATGCTACGAATATAACTCAACCACGAGGCTATGATCAACACTTAATCAACAATGCCATAGTCGAAGCTTAACCACAAAATCGCAATCAAAAGCTCAACCAAAGAACTACAATTGAGAAATCATTCCGATTGGAACTAGGGAGAAACAATACGATAACCCAACCAAACAAGAAATTAAAGAAGACTATGGGAACAACCCACATACCTTTCAACCTCCTAAACAAACCAAACAAAGAGGGTCGACTATAAACACCCGAGAAAACCAAACCAATCAATGTACGCTAGCATAACCAACACTTCTCAACTTTAGACAAGAGCTCAAACTCTGGCATAACCACCGGTAACACCAAACCAACACAAGATCTTCTAGAAAATGCTAGATAATAGCATAGGAAATAATCATCTAGGACCACTTAATAAGGAAGACTCAACATAAGGCTAGAGTCACAATGGAATGGGAAGCAAAAACCAACCAGAAAAGAGATTAACAAGAACTACCCACGAGCTACGAATCTGGGTAAACACCTCCCAAGAATAACTCACCCTATCCACTACTAATTAATAAACAACCAAGAAAATAATTCATAAATACTACAACTTAGGTAGTCAAATAACTAAACAAGGAACAGTCAGACATACAAGCATAAATATGAAAAAGGATAGAATCGCAATGTGAATAGTACCACCACTAACTGAAGGTAAAAAAAGCCTTACCTGGAGCAACGATATCGAGAACCTTTACCTTTGGCCCACCAAGAGGGGCATCAGACTGGCGGTGTCTACCACTTGATGGAGTAGTCGACGCTGAAGGCTTAACCATCTCTCGCCAGGGAAAATCCCTAGAATGGTGTCCAATCACCCCATAATCATAATAATCATGCTAACTGGGATACACAACCATGGGGAAATCCCTAGCAAGGTGTCTTCTCTCACCATACTGAAAACAACCTCTACCAGATGAAGCCCGATAGGAAGATCATACTGAACCTGATCAGCCACCATGGACTACACCCTCTGAATGCAAACCTTGAAGAATCTGACCTGTACCCTGTCTACTCTGCTCAACCTTCCCTACTCAAACATCCTCTGGAACCTGTGGAGTAGCTGAAACTGGTCTGCTAAATAAGAAGCAACGAAACTGATCCCTAGCAGAAAATCCCCTAGCCAAGTATGAGAACCTCAGAAACTGCCCTGACAATGATACTTCTTACTACTACCTCCATATGCCTCACGACATAAACCCTTAACATCTTGAGCATGATCCACTACCTGAAGAAAGGTCGTCCCAACTATAACCAAGTGCTCGGTGACCAAATAGAGCGGCAAAATCAAACTCCTAACAAAGCTCTGAATCCTATCCAACTCTGAAGGCACAGCCCTAGAAGTATGTCTAACTATATCATGAAACCTTGCCTCATACTCCAACACCGTCATACTACCCTGCTGAAGAACTGAAAGCTCGACCCTAACTGAAGCAATACTACACGAGTTCTACAATTAATGTATGAAATAAACAGACCAAAAGACAGACAAGGTCTGGGGTACAAACCTATAACAACCCACCTAAGGATACTAATTTGTGCAGTTATAGTCTATATACGCAGAGTCTAGATAGGGGAAACCATAACCTACCTGTCATCCGATGGCTAGCTGCGAGGATGACATCGTCCAAGCTTAAACTGCTCCGGGATCTCCAATTCACAAAAATACTATCAACACAATAATCTACACATTAATACAAGACTAACAATACCCATAATGCTATAAACATAACCAGGTTAAAATTCAAGTCACAAACGGGCCCATGTGCCCCGCAACCTAAAATTAGAAATGAAAAACACCCATGTGTTCCTTATCATCCCGGGAGCACATGCTCAAAATTTGAGTGGAAATGGACAAGAAATGGGGCTCCAAAATAGCCCACCTATTCAAGAATTTAAAGAAGAAACAATGGAGAAATCGGGAATTAAAGAGAGGACTTACCTATTTTAGAAGCCAATTAATGAGCAAGGATCATCACAACAACACCCTCTAACCAGTAGGGAACAATTATGGAGGAATTTGGAGGTCCTTGGCAATGGAGGAACGAAGTTGTTATGTTGGGGAAGTGAAGGAGAAGGAAGGGAAAATGCCAACTTAAGCTGACTGCCTTGGACAATGCGAACGCGGCCAAGGCGTCGCCTATGTGAAGGAAAAAGAGAGGCGTCCTGCCATGGCCTATGAGAACGCGGCCATGGCAGGCATAGGTGAAGGCCAAAATGGGGCGGCTGGCGAAATGCCCTACGCGTAGGCGCCCAAGGCACCGCGTAGGCGAAGAACAAATGGGGCGGCATGGCTTAGGCCTATGAGTAGGCATCCAAGGCCTGCGTAGGCGAAGGAAAACTGGTGCTATGACAACAACCAGTTGCCATCAGCCTACCAACAAGGATTTGAACTCCGATGGACCCTTGGGAACACATCCGAGGTCCCGCAAACACAAACAACCTAAGCTATTCATCTAGAAATGGCATTCCGGATCCAATGGACTCAATAAAAATCCCATCTGAGATTGATTTGATGAAAAATGGCCCCCATTCCCAAAATCAACCTTTAGACCAACTATTCCCAAAATGGAATTCAAGGGCCAAAATCAAGTTAGGAAGCCTCGGGACCCAAACTAATAGTCCTTCTAGCCTAAACTCAACATTTTAGAGCTAACAACACTGACGGATTTTCCATGCTAGGCCGTCTTCTCCAAATGTTGACCAAAGTCAACTAAGCAAGCCCAACTGGCCTAAAAACACAGAACGAGAGAGAATTCTAAGCTGAAAAGCTTCCAAATCCCGATCAAAGATCCAACTAGACCAAAGTCCACTCTCTGAAGCTAACGTAACTATTGAAATTCAATTCCAAGCATGTTCACCAAGAATGTTGATTAAGTCAACGATTTTCAAAGTCTAAAGCTCTAAAACAAAGAACAACCAAAAAGACCAACCAGACGACTTGGGCATCAAACTACCATTCCCAGAAATCCATAAATGACTTAGGGCCACTATAGGCAAACTCTAATAGTACAAGAAAGACGAAAATGCGTAAATGACCTGAAGGGTCATTACACCATGAGTACCTGCATTTGCATCAATAAAGGTAATAAGTACCTCCAAATCTTATCCAAGCATGACAATAATTCATAAATAAAGGCTTAATAAGTTAGAGATTACCAACTTATAAAATACTACATCAAGCAATTCTTGTTCGATCACAGTGTAGCTTTTTTGGGTTGCGTTCAAGGTTTTGCTAGATGATAGATGGGGTGAAAATTCTTCTCCCTTCGTTGACCAAGCATTGTCACCAAGGCTATCCCACTGGCATCATACATTAGCTCAAATGGTTTCTACCAGTTGGGTGCGATGATGATGGGGGCTGATGTTAGCTTCTCCTTCAATTTGAGAAAGGCTGTCATACAACTATAATCAAAATTGAATTTGGCCCCTTTCTCAAGAAATTTACACAAAGGATAGGCCACCTTTGAAAAATCTTTGATGAACCACCTATAGAATCTGGAATGACCCAAAAAGCTTCATACTCTTTTGACAGTCTTCGGAGGAGGTATCTGGGAAATGACCTCGATTTTAGCTTGGTCAACTTCGATGCCTTTCTCTGATATCTTATTTCCTAACATGATCCCATCCTTCACCATAAAATGACATTTCTCCCAATGTAGGACCAAGTTAGTTTCCTCACACTTTTGAGTACATCCTCCAAATGGGATAAGCAATATTCAAAGGCATCCCGAGTAACAGAGTCATCCATGAAGATTTCCATGGTGTCTTCTACCATGTCTGGAAATATAGACATCATGCACCTTTGAAAAGTGGCTGGAGCATTGCATAGAACAAATGACATTCTTTTGAATGCAAAGGTCCCATAGGGACAAGTGAGTTTTTTTCTCTTGATCCTCGAGGGCAATAGAGATTTGGTTATATCCTGAATATCCATCAAGAAAGAAATAGTAACCATGCACTGCCAATTGATCGAGCATATGATCCATGAATGGGAGAGGGAAATGGTCTTTTTTCGTCCATGAATTTAGCTTCCTATAATCCATGCACACTATCTACCTGATCACCGGCCTGAGAGCTATTATTTCATCCTTTTCATTTGGTATAATCGTGATCCCACCTTTCTTGGGTACACAATAGACTGGACTAACCCATGTACCATCAGATATTGGGAAGACAGCCCCTGCATCTAATCACTTGATGATTTCTTTATTAACCACCTCTTGCATATGAGGATTCAACCTTCTCCGATAATCATTTTAAAGAATGCAATTTTCTTGAAGGTTGATCTTATATGTGCATACCCTCGGAGGTATGCCAATTATGTTTGCAATGGTCTAACCAAGAGCTCGAATATGCTTATTCAAAACCTTGAGTAGTGCTTGCACTTGTTCTTTATTTAATTTGTTGGAGATGATTACCGGTAATGTCTCATTAGTGCCCTAATTGGCATTCTTTAAGTGCGATGGCAAGGGTTTGAGATCCAAAACTTGGGGTTCAGTAATGGAAGGTTTGGATAGAGGAGTCTGTCAATTCTTTAAATCAAGATCAAGTTTCTTAGGATAGGAATAAGATCCCAGTCCTACCAAAACACTACATATTTCTTCACTCTTCTATTCCTTCACAATCATAGTTCAATAAAATGGCTTCCAACGCTTCATCCACTAACCCTTCTTTCGCATGTAGTTTGACACTCTCCTCAATTTTATTAATTACAAACACCATCTGGAGGTCATTTGGTTGTTAATGGATCTACAAACATCAAAAGACATCTCTTTCTCATTCATGGAGAATTTAAATTCCCCCATTTTCACCTCATTCAATGTGTGCCCCATTTTCAAACTTGGATTCCCCAAAATAATTGGTATTTCAAAGCCACCAGTGCAATCAAGTATCACAAAATCTACTAAGTACATAAGTTGATCCACTTTTACTAGCATGTCATTCTAAATTCCCATGGGGAATTTCATTGAACGGTCTGTCATGAGTAATTTCATCTTTGTAATGGTGGGATGGACAAGTTCCAACCGTTTAAAGGTTTCAAGAGAAATCAAATTCACACTAGCACTTTCATCACACACAATTCTTGTTGATCTATGTAACCCCTTCGAATCATAAATGGTGAAAACACTAGGGGTGTCCTCTTCCTTAGTGAACTTGCCCGATATTATAGCACTACTTTGAGGGGATATGTGGATAACCCCATACTCCATAAAGTTGTTTGGGTGATGGCACAACTCAATGAAACATTGACAATGATTTTCTTCAATATCGATTCAAACTCTCTAGGTTATTCCTTTTCTTTTGCTTGCAATAATCATTGAGGGAATGGAAGTGGACATTTAGAAAAGGTCTTACAAACTTTGGGTACCTTGTTTTGATGATCTTGATTAGCCACAAAACCATTTCCCATAGCCTTTTTGTTGCTAGGCTTGCTTGTATCTAGATTTGCATTTTCTATGAGACTTGGTTGGTCTCTTTTATCACCAACTCCCCCATATCTTTTTATTTACTCTGATTCAAATTAAGAGGTGAGCCATAGAATTCTATCTTCGAGATGTTTGATGGCGACATAGTGTTAATATACCATTTGAGCGCGGCTCTCGAGTTCATATCTCAACTCCCTGATGCCCTTCTCAGTGGACTCCACCTTCTTTAGTACCCTCACAAGCATGCTTTCGACTATAGAGCTATCATTCTCTTTGTTCCAACCTTGATTTCCATGTTCTTGTCTCCCAAAACTTGAACTTGCTTTTTGGAGACTTGCATGGGAACCCATCTTATAGTTCTCAACCACTTCCTCTTCACTATTTTCACAATAATAATGCACGTCTTCTACTAACTTCATAGCCCCAACAACACCAATGGTGTTAACACTCTCGAACATTTGATTTACCACACTCATAACCATGAATTCAAGGAGAGTTTTGATGATTGATAACACTCTATTCCTTTGCACACCATTCTTCTTCCATTCATTAAATGTTTTAGTGGAGTTAGAATCCATTGCCACCTCGTCTCCCCAAGTATTCAAATCACAATCTACTTAGTCACCTTTTCAAATGAAAATGGGGGGGGGGGGGGGAGGGGGTTGAATAGTAGGTACTAGAAGCCATGTTTGAGGGGTTCACACCACCTGTTCAACATCATAAATAACAAAGAAGTAAAAGAAAACAATACTCAACAAAGTGAACTTAAGCGATAATCAAATGGCAAAATAAAAAATCATTCCCCGGCAATGACACCATTTTTAATGACGTTCAAAAGCACTCTCCGTAGGAGGTGGTAACGATCGTTGTAAAAAATAATGAATATATACCCAACGGATGGTCAGGGTCGTATCATGGAGAATGGAGTGATGATTTACAAAGAAATCATCGAGTAGTAATCACTAAGCCGAGTAGACGGTCAAGTAATTTAAAAGAAAAAGTTGGGGGAAAAAGGAATGGGAATTAACTAAATCATGATTTCAATAAGAGAGTAATGTAAACACGATTTACTTATCAATGAGAAGGAAGACTAGGAGCATGATGGGATTCTACAATGGGTTAGGGGATTGATTAATCATTCAAATTCTCGATTGAAGGTATGAGTAGCATTAGTTTGAGCTATATTTGATAGTCTTTCGACCAGTCAAACATATGTACCATGTTCTATATTCAAGCACCATAGCTGTACCTTAAACCAACTAATTTGTGGTTGGGTGAATCTTACTATTTCTAGCTTAGATTCTTAGATGGGAATTTCCTTCGATCAAGCTATTTCTAGCCTTAATCTATGGTGAAAATCCCAAATTCCTACTATTGAATTCCTATCCAAATTATCAACTTCTATTTCAAGTAAGAACACAATTAAGAAACTCAATATTTGCAACCATCAATTTAATAATTAAATTATGAAGAATTCAATAGACCCATACTAATTCAGCAATAATAAGCACAATTAATCAATACCCAACACCCAAATTCAAATACCCATCATTTACATACCCCTAGATAAGAAAATTAGCTGCTCATATTAATGAAATAAGAAGATATATGTCACGACCCGATTTCTCGGTCATGATGGCGCCTACAACCCCCCCAGTAGGCGAACCAATTCCCGTAGCCCAGGACAGTTAGTAATGGGCTACTGTCTAACAAACAAGCGAAAGAATAGATAACAGGAGTATATATATATATACATATGCGGAAATTAAATCAATCCCAAGACCTGGTATCATAGTATAGAGCCCAACTACATACATGGAGTGCAAATAAACCAAAACTATATATACAGATGTCTCTGAATGGTAATAGAGTACATGAAGCAAAAGATAAACTAAAGCTAAGCTCCGATCGCCAAGAGCTCACCCTCAGTCTGAAGTAGTCCCCAACAGATCTCCAAGCACGAATCACAGCGATCTAACGGCAATGGCCCACGCTAGGATCTGCACCCAAAGATGCAGGGGGTAGGGGTGAGCACCAAATGCGAAGCATAAGGTACCTAGTAGGTATCATAGGCCGACTGGGCACATATAAGATAAAAGCGCAGTAATAGACAGAATAGAAGCAAGTAGTCACAGAAATCAACGAAAGGTACACAGGAAACTAGCCCAGAGGGAAAACAACAGAACCACAGATGAGGCTAGTAAGCAGAATATACACACCAAAGGCACAGGTGAAAGTAAGAAACAACGCACCTGGGATCCTTGCAACAACAGTGTATACAAAATAAGTTTACGGAATGGACGGTATACCGGTAACCTCAAGTGTAAGGAGAAGAGAGAAAGAGTAATAATAGGCATTCTCAGAGACATGAATCAAACTCAACTAATCATATCAATCTCAATCCAGAAACTAACAGTCCAGCAGTGACCAACCTCATACTATCCATAATAGAGAACAACTCTGTAAGTAAATAACAAAAGTCTACCTACAGTCCCCCGGCCGCCCATACAACCGAGGAACATAAACAAGTGAAAACAAACCCTCCGGCATCCCATACTACCGGAGCGTACAATCAGCAAAAAACAAACAAGGGTGGAGCCTCAAACAATGAATGATATGATGCATGAAGATCTCAAGTGCCATGGTATCTTTGTATGTACCTCCTCCGGCGCCGATCCGGCCCAGCAGGTAGGTTCCATGGAAGGACACTGCCCGTATACCTCTACTCCACCGTATACCCCTCCTCTGGCACACGCAGCCCGTAGCCCCTGGCCCGGATGGCAAGGTCCATGGAGGTCCCATACCCCATACTAAAACTCAGTATCACAACATGTCGTCCGAAAGCAAGTCCGGTATCAGGATAGAGACCCAGTCTCGAATATGCAATGCCCAGACCCTGTCCAGGACTAAAGTAGTAGGAAAATATCTCAAAAACCCCTCCAAGGGTGCCCGGTCATAACCGGGTCTAAACAGTAAAAAGTCATCTCAGGTGCTCGGTCCGACCGAGGCTAAAATCATCTCAAGTGGCAAGAAAACTCAACTAGCACTCCGGCCCTGCCGAGTCTAGCGTGAATCGTAAAACTGGTGATTTAAAACATAATTTTACTTTCTTGCCCAAGAATATACACAAGTTAAATCAAACCATTTCCAAATTATTTCCATCGAAAACGGGCCCCCCGGGCCATGCAAGGTTTAGAAAATGGTGTCAGTAGGCCCGAAGCCCAACCATAGTAAAACATGGATAAAACCTCTTTATATGCATGGAAATAGTATGATCACACACAATAGCTGCCCAGCAGCTCACAATCAACATATCGACCCTGCACAGGCCCACAACTACTCAGCAAACATAACCAGCCTAGAAGGATAATTCTATGTCCGGGACTCGCGGACATTCCCAAAATCCCACCTTCTATGTTTCAGAGTCAGCAAGGCCTCACAGGACCACAAGGGTAAATAAAATATATCGGCAAATACTACAAACAACAGAGGAACAAAAGTAGGCGGACATGAATAAAGCGGTCGAGGTCTGTGGTACCAACCTAATAAACCAACCCAAGGATGCCCATTAATACAATTTTATTCTATATATGCGGAGTCTAGGGAAAATAAACCGTAACCTACCTGTCGTCCGATGACAAGCTGCTAAGATGATGTCCGAGCTCGAACCACTACGAGAAAATCCAAAACTAAATCAGAATCGGATTTGGGCTTGAATAACTTGACGTCGATAATTGATTTTCTTTTCAGAAATTGAATAATTAACAAAAAGTTTTCCTCTCACAATACTCCTCACGTAATAAGTTCATATGTACAGTACCAAAGTTGCCTTTGGACAAGATGATGTAAAGTGGGCTTATATATACCCAGCACTAGTGAATCATTTCAAAATTGGTTTTATTCAATTGAGAAAGTGCCACCAACACTGTTAGTGATTGCTGGCCACCCCCTCCACCTACATGTGGAGTGGAGGTGCCACTTGCAAGGCAACAAAACACTATTCCTATCCCGTTATTAATATACTCGGGTATTGCATAAATTCATGGTAAAATAAATATAATATTTTAAATATACCATAATTCATAGAAAATTATTTTAAACAAAACCTACTATATTATAATAATAAATTTCAACATAACTAAATTTACTATCTCCGTTAAAATATTACAATGTATAAAAACTTTATAAAATAAATACATATACAATTATCTCGTAATAAATTTTTTTTCATAAACCCTTAAAATATTTTGAAAAGGCAATAATAATATAATTTTTACCAAATTCAACTTTTAAATAAAATATTATCAAATACACGCACGATGCTAATAAAATTCTTAAGCTTAGGCTCGTAATTCACCAACGCACGATTTTGATACTCAAGAATTCTCTCAGGATCCTCCCTTATATTTTATCACTGTTTCGGAACTGAAATGGCATTTTAAAACGTGAAGTTGAGGCTTAAATCGAGTTTAACCCGACCCGATTCGCGACCCGGTTCGCAACCCGTTTTCTGCCAGACAGGCCGCGGTAAAATAGTCATAACGTTTTACTCCGAGATCCGTTGGACGTGAGGTTTTGTGCGTTGGAAACTAGACTCGTAGACCTTCGATTTGGTATTTTGGGGGACTTCTAACTCTTCATATATTGAGAGAAAAGCCCTCAGACATTTTACCCAAAGTTCAGGAAATTTGTTAAAGAACTTACGATAACTTTTGTCGATTTGCTTGACTTCAAAACTTATACGTGGAAATGACCGGAAGGGTCATTACATCATCCACTACAAAAAAGGGCTTTCGTCCTCGAAAGTCAAGGTCAAGGGGGTACTTGAAGGCTAAAATAGCTGCGGATACTGATCCCGCATATCTCTCTCGGTCTCCCAGGTAGCCTCCTCGACTGGACGGTGCCTCCACTGAACCTTAACAACCGGGATCTATCGAGACCTCAATCTCCTGACATTTATGGCCAAAATAGTTGTCGGCTCCTCAACAAAGGCTAAATCCACACCCAACTGAACTGAATCCCACTGCAACACATGAGACTCATCTGGGACATACCGACGCAACATCGAAACATGAAATACATGATGTATAGCTGAAAACATCGGAGGCAAGGCTAGCTGATAGGCAACGCTACCAACCCTCTGAAGAATCTCAAATGGCCCAATGTACCTGGGGCTAAGCTTGCCCCGCCTACCAAATCTCATCACGCCCTTCATGGGAGATACACGGAGAAACACCAAGTCACCGATGCTAAACTCCAAGGCACGAATCGTACGATCAGCATAACTCTTCTGCCTGCTCTAAGCTGCCCGAAGTCTATCCTGAATCACTCGGACTCGGTCTAAGGAATCTCGAAGCAAATCTGTGCTCTGTGGCCCAGAACCAAAACCATCAAACCAACCTACCGGTGATCTGCAACGCCTGCCATATAACGCCTCAAAAGGTGCCATGCCGATACTCGAATGAAAGCTGTTATTATAAGCAAACTCTGCCAAGGGGACAAACTGATCCCATGAACCTCCAAAGTCAAGAACACAAGCCCGAAGCATGTCCTCAAGGACCTGAATGGTCCTCTCGGACTGGCCATCTATCTGAGGGTGGAAAGCGGTACTAAGATGAACCTCTGTACCCAAATCTCGCTGAATAGCCCTCCAGAACTGGGATGTGAAATGAGTGCCCCGGTCTGAAATAATAGAAGCTGGGACCGCGTGCAACCGAACAATCTAACGAAGGTAGATCTGAGCTAACCTCTCTGCGCCATAAGAAGTCTGAACCGGCAAGAAATGTGCTGACTTAGTCAGCCTATCAACAATCACCCATATGGAATCAAACCCATGAGAAGTACGAGGCAAACTAACAACGAAGTCCATAGTAATCCCTTTCCACTTCCACTCAGGAATGAGAAGTCGCTGCATCAAACCACCAGGTCTCATGTGCTCGAACTTAACCTACTGACAGTTCAAGCACCGAGATACGAAATCCGCTATATCCCGCTTCATCCCACTCCACCAGTAAAGCTGTCTCAAGTCCCTATACATCCTGCTGTGCCAGGGTGAATGGAGTATCTAGTACAATGTGCCTCGTGAAGTATCAACTGAATCAAATCGCTAATCCTCGGAACACAAAGGCGACTATCAAATCTCAGAACCCCATCTGAATCTAGAGTAGCCCGACTGGTCTCACCCTGAATGACCCGATCACGAAGGTCACACAACTGCTGATCCTCAAACTGACGGTTCTGAATCTGATCAATCAAAGTAGAACGAACCTCAACACTGGCGAGAACTCTGCTAGGATTCGACAAGTCAAGCCTAACCAAACGGTTAGCCAAGGACTGGATGTCCAAGGCCAATGGTCGCTCTGAAACTGAAAGAGAAGCTAGGCTACCCATACTCACTGCCTTTCGGCTCAAGGCATCCGCTACCACGTTTGCCTTGCCCGGATGATACAGAATAGTGAAGTCATAGTCCTTCAGTAACTCGACCCATCTCCTCTGTCTCGAGTTCAACTCTCGCTGACTCGTGATATACTGAAGACTACGGTGATCGGTGAAGATATCACAGTGAACTCCATATAGGTAATGCCTTCAGATCTTGAGAGCGGAAACTACTGCCGCCAACTCTAAGTCATGAGTGGGGTAGTTGCGCTCGTGAACCTTCAGCTGCCTCGACGCATATGCTATTACTCGACCCTGCTGTATCCACACACAACCAAGACCAACCCCAGAAGCATCACAATACACGGAGAAGCTCTGACCCTCAACCGGCAAAGTCAAAACTGGAGCTGAAGTCAATAAGGCCTTAAGCCTCAGGAAGCTATCCTCACACTGATCCGACCACTGAAATGGGATATCCTTCCTAGTCAGCATAGTCAAGGGTGCTGCTATGGAAGAAAATCCCTCAACGAACCGTCTGTAGTAACCTGCTAACCCAATAAAGCTGCGAACCTCAGTAATAGTAGTAGGTCTAGGCCACTCACAAACCGCTGAAATCTTTCCCGGATCAACCCTAATCCCATCCTTAGACACCACGTGCCCTAGGAATGCAACTGACTCAAGCCAAAACTCGCACTTTGAGAACTTGGCATAAAGCCGATGATCTCTCAAAGTCTGGAGTATAACCCTCAAGTGCTGCTCATGCTTATCTCTACTACGCGAGTATACCAAGATGTCGTCTATAAAAACTATCACAAATGAGTCCAAATACGGGCCAGGAACCCTGTGCATCAAGTTCATAAAGGCTGCGGGGGCATTAGTCAACCCAAAAGACACCACCAGGAACTCATAATGGCCATAATGTGTCCTGAATGCTATTTTAGGGATGTCCTCCGCCCTAATCCTCAACTGATGGTAGCCAGACCTCAAATCAATCTTCGAAAACACGACTAAACCCCGAAGCTGGTCAAACAAATCATCAATCCTCGGCATCGGATACCTATTCTTCACTGTCACCCTATTCAGCTGCCGATAATCAATACACATGCGCATCGACCCATCCTTCTTCTTTACGGAGAGAACAGGAGCACCCCAAGGTGACACACTAGGTCTAATAAACCCCTTAGCTAACAAATCCTGGAGCTGCTCCTTAAGCTCCCTCAACTCAGCAGGAGCCATACGGTAAGGAGAAATAGAAATGGGCCTAGTGCCCAGCTCCAACTCAATAGCAAAATCAATATCTCTCTCAGGTGGAAGGCCTGGCAGGTCGGTAGGAAACACATCGAGGAAGTCTCTAACCACAGGAACAGACTCAAGAGAAGTGGGGTCAGCACTAACATCTCGGACATATGCTAGATAAGCTAAACACCCACGGGCAATCAACTTCCTAGCTCGAAGGCAAGAGATGATCCCAGATGGTGCATGGCTAACAGAACCCTGCCACACAACCGGGGATACACCGGGCACAGCTATGGTAATGGTCTTGGCATAACAATCCAAAACCACACGGTGAGGGGATAAGCAGTCCATGCCCAGTATCACATCAAAATCTAGCATATCAAGAATCATCAAATCACCCCAAGTCTCTGAATCACCAATAGATAACATACAGGATCTCACAATCCGATCCACTACTAAAGAATCTCCTACTGGGGTCAAAACAGAAACAGGAACAAATAATGGCTCACTAGCCAACCCCAAACAAGGCACAAAGTAGGCAGATACATATGAACAAGTGGATCCAGGATCAAATAAAGCCATAGCAGACTGATGGCACACAGAAATCGTACCTGTAATCATAGCATCTGAGGCCTCTGCCTCTGGTCTCCTAGGGACTGCGTAAAACTGACGACGACCTCCACCTGCCCGACCGCCATCCCTACCACCTGTTCTGCCGCGCGGAGCACTACCTCTACTCTGACGACCACCCCCTCGAGCTGGGGGATGAACTACTCGTAAAAGCTCAGCCAATTGAACTGTACCCTGCTGAGGGCAATCTCTAGCAAAATGACCTATCGCACCACAAGTAAAACAAGCCCCTAATGGCCTACTCAGTCGAGATAAACCAGCAGATTCCGTATGACCACCGCGACCTGATGCCCCAGAAACTATACCCGTCGAAGACTGGCCGCCATAGCCCTGATGGCTGCTCTGACCCTGCTCAAACTGAGTACTACCGAAAGTCTGAAGGGAAGCCTGAACCGGTCGGCTGGACTGACCCTGGTACTGCTATGGCTGATAACTCCGGATCCACTGGCCAGGACCTCTACCACCATATCTGGAACCACTATAGACACCCTGATGTCGAGGCCTCTTATCTCTGGACCCCTGATCCTGTCGCTGTAAGTCCTCCACAGTGCGGGCATACTCTACAATAGCCTGGAATGACCGACCACTGGCAACCAATATCTCAGCTGGCTGCCTGATCTCTGGCCTTTAACCCCATACAAATCTGCGAATCCTATCTACCTCGCTAGGAATGATCATAGCTCCGAACGGTGCTAGCTGATGAAAACGGGTCTCATACTCCGAGATAGTCGTAGATCCCTGCATAAGGTGAGTAAATTGTTCCCTGCGACGCTCACGATCACTCTGTGGTAGGAACTTGGCCATAAAGGCCTCATAAAACTCAGACCAGGTCAGAGGAGGTGACGATGGTGGTCTACAAGCAACCTGGGCCCTCCACCATAACTTCGCTGGGCCCTTCAACTGATAGGTAGTATAACCAACCCCGTGAGTCTCCAACAAACCCAGATGATGCAACATCTCCTCACAGGTAGTAATAAAGTCATGTGGATCCTGTCCAGAAGTACCAGCAAATCTCGGAGGTGCTAACCTCAAAAACCTACCCAACGCCTTCTGCTCTAACTCTGTCATAGCTGGGCGAGGAGCAAGAGGCTGTGCAACAGATGGAACTGGAATGACCTCCGCACGGGGAGCCATAGTAGCCGGCTGCGTTCCTGAGCTCTGTGCACCCAGGGCTGCCCCCTGAGCGGATGTCTGCACTACCTCAGAAGGCCGCTCTCCAATCACACCCAAAAGCTGTAATAGTAATCCCCGAATATCTGGAGACTGAGTTGCGGCTGGAGCTGGCACAAAAATGGGCACTGGGGCTGGTACTGGAGCTGGCGCTGGAGCTGGTGGTACCTGGGCTGCCCCCTGATCCACATGCTGCTCGGGCTCTATCTCCACCCTAGCAGCTCTAGCAGGTGCCACTGATCGAGGGCGTCCTCGACCTCTAGCTGGAGTGGGAGGCTCATCTTCGCGTGATGCCGATGATCTCATACGAACCATCTGCGGAAGAATGAGGTAGAATAAATGAGATTTCCAGAAACTTCAAGGGTTGTACGCACGATACAGAAGCAATGAAAGAGTCAAATTCCTAAAATGTCACTGTAGCCTCCCAAAGATTGAGTACGGATGTCTCCGCCCTGATCCGCAGGACTCTACTAGACATTGGCTCCTATACCGATGACACCGGTGAACCTAAAGCTCTGATACCAAGTTGTCACGACCCGATTCTCGGTCATGATGGCGCCTACAACCCCCAGTAGGCGAACTAATTCCCGTAGCCCAGGACAGTTAGTAATGGGCTACTGTCTAACAAACAAGCGAAAGAATAGATAACAGGAGTATATATATATACATATGCGGAAATTAAATCAACCCCAAGACCTGGTATCATAGTATGGAGCCAAACTACATACATGGAGTGCAAATAAACCAAAACTATATATACAGATGTCTCTGAATGGTAATAGAGTACATGAAGCAAAAGATAAACTAAAGCTAAGCTCCGATCGCCAAGAGCTCACCCTCAGTCTGAAGTAGTCCCCAACAGATCTCCAAGCACGAATCACAATGATCTAACGGCGATGGCCCACGCTAGGATCTGCACCCAAAGATGCAGGGGGTAGGGGTAAGCACCAAATGCGAAGCATAAGGCACCCAGTAGGTATCATCGGCCGACTGGGCACATATAAGATAAAAGCGTAGTAATAGACAGAATAGAAGCAAGTAGTCACATAAATCAATGAAAGGTACACAGGAACTAGCCCAGAGGGAAATCAACAGAACCACATGTGAGGCTAGTAAGCAGAATATACACACCATAGGCACAGTGAAAGTAAGAAATAACGCACCTGGGGTCCTTGCAATAACAGTGTATACAAAATAAGTTTACGAAATGGACGGTATACCGGTAACCTCAAGTGTAAGAAGAAGAGAGAAAGAGTAATGATAGGCATGCTCAGAGACATGAATCAAACTCAACTAATCATATCAATCTCAAACCAGAAACTAACAGTCTAGCAGTGACCAACCTCATACTTATCCATAATAGAGAACAACTCTGTAAGTAAATAACAAAAGTCTACCTACAGTCCCCCGGCCGCCCATACAACCGAGGAACACAACAAGTGAAAACAAACCCTCCGGCATCCCATACTACCGGAGCGTACAATCAGCAAACAACAAACAAGGGTGGAGCCTCAAACAATGAATGATATGATGCATGAAGATCTCAAGTGCCATGGTATCTCTGTATGTACCTCCTCCGGCACCGATCCGGCCCAGCAGGTAGGTTCCATGGAAGGACACTGCCCGTATACCTCTACTCCACCGTATACCCCTCCTCCGGCACATGCAGCCCGTAGTCCCTGGCCCGGATGGCAAGGTCCATGGAGGTCCCAGACCCCATACTAAAACTCAGTATCACAACATGTCGTCCGAAAGCAAGTCCGGTATCAGGATAGAGACCTAGTCTCGAATATGCAATGCCCAGACCCTGTCCAGGACTAAAGTAGTAGGAAAATATCTCAAAAACCCCTCCAAGGGTGCCCGGGCATAACCGGGTCTAAACAGTAAAAAGTCATCTCAGGTGCTCGGTCCGACCGAGGCTAAAATCATCTCAAGTGGCAAGAAAACTCAACTAGCACTCCGGCCCTGCCGAGTCTAGCGTGAATCGTAAAACTGGTGATTTAAAACATAATTTTACTTTCTTGCCCAAGAATATACACAAGTTAAATCAAACCATTTCCAAATTATTTCCATCGAAAATGGGCCCCCCGGGCCATGCAAGGTTTAGAAAATGGTGCCAGTAGGCCCGAAGCCCAACCATAGTAAAACATGGATAAAACCTCTTTATATGCATGGAAATGGTATGATCACACACAATAGCTGCCCAGCAGCTCACAATCAACCTATCGACCCTGCACAGGCCCACAACTACTCAGCAAGCATAACCAGCCTAGAAGGATAATTCTATGTCCGGGACTCGCGGACATTCCCAAAATCCCACCTTCTATGTTCCAGAGTCAGCAAGGCCTCACAGGACCACAAGGGTAAATAAAATATATCGGCAAATACTACAAACAACGGAGGAACAAAAGTAGGCGGACATGAATAAAGCGGTCGAGGTCTGTGGTACCAACCTAATAAACCAACCCAAGGATGCCCATTAATACAATTTTATTCTATATATGCGGAGTCTAGGGAAAATAAACCGTAACCTACCTGTCGTCCGATGACAAGCTGCTAAGATGATGTCCGAGCTCGAACCACTCCGAGAAAATCCAAAACTAAATCAGAATCGGATTTGGGCTTGAATAACTTGACGTCGATAATTGATTTTCTTTTCAGAAATTTAATAATTAACAAAAAGTTTTCCTCTCACAATACTCCTCACGTAATAAGTTCATATGTGGAGTACCAAAGTTGCCTTTGGACAAGATGGTGTAAAGTGGGCTTATATATACCCAGCACTAGTGAATCATTTCACAATTGGTTTTATTCAATTGAGAAAGTGCCACCAAAACTGTTAGTGATTGCTAGCCACCCCCTCCACCTACACGTGGAGTGGAGGTGGCACTTACAAGGCAACAAAACACTATTCCTATCCCGTTATTTATATACTCGGGTATTGCATAAATTCGTGATAAAATAAATATAATATTTTAAATATACGATAATTCATAGAAAATTATTTCAAACAAAACCTACTATATTATAATAATAAATTTCAACATAACTAAATTTACTATCTCCGTTAAAATATTACAATGTATAAAAACTTTATAAAATAAATACATATACAATTATCTCGTAACAAAATATTTATCATAAACCCTTAAAATATTTTGAAAAGGCAATAATAATATAATTTTTACCAATTCAACTTTTAAATAAAATATTTTCAAATACACGCACGATGCTAATAAAATTCTTAAGCTTAGGCTCGTAATTCACCAACGCACGATTTTGATACTCAAGAATTCTCTCGGGATCCTCCCTTATATTTTATCACTGTTTCGGAACTGAAATGGCATTTTAAAACGTGAAGTTGAGGCTTAAATCGAGTTTAACCCGACCCGATTCGCGACCCGGTTCGCAACCCGTTTTCTGCCAGACAGTCCGTGGTAAAACAGTCATAACTTTTTACTCCGAGATCCGTTGGACGTGACGTTTTGTGCGTTTGAAACTAGACTCGTAGACCTTCGATTTGGTATTTTGGGGGACTTCTAACTCTTCATATATTGAGAGAAAAGTACTGAGACATTTTACCCAAAGTTCAGGAAATTTGTTAAAGAACTTACGATAACTTTTGTCGATTTGCTTGACTTCAAAACTTATACGTGGAAATGACCGGAAGGTCATTACAAGAATTAATCCAGAACCCCGTGCAGTAAACGAAATATGCTACGCTACTAAAATGACATTTTAGAATAAATGAAATTGATGAAATTCCTAATGGAGATTGGTCTGATGAAAAGTGGGTCCCCCACCTAAAACCTCCATTTTAACCAAAAGCCAACCAATAGTTCAAAATGAGTCTAGAAGCCTGGGGATCCAAATTAAAAGTCCCACTAGCCCAAAGTCCACGCTATGGAGCTAACTGATAAGTTGGTAATTTACCAACTTACTGAGCCTTTGTTCATGAATTATTGCCATGTTTTGATTAGAATTAGATGTACTTATTGCCTTTATTGATATAATTGCAGGTACTCTTGATCAAATAAAGAAAGCAAAGGAATTGAACCCAAAGAGCTTTAAAATAAAGTTAAAGTATGAAGGTGATCAAAAAGGGGAAGAATCTGCAAAGAGATGCGAGATAACATGAGAGACACAAAGGGCCACCTACATCTAGCAGGTGCCATCGCACATGGAAGATAAAAAATTGCCTGAGCAGTTACCAACATGCGTGCCGCACAATGCAATGGGCGATCGCCCTCCCTTTTGCACCAAAATTGCACAAGCTGATGGACTTTACTGTTTGAAGATAAAGGCACCTACAATCCGCAAAACTCAAGGTGCGATCGCAGGTAATTTCGCACATCAATCGCATATGCTCTGAAGGGAATTTTTTTCCAATTAAGTATGATGTATTTGGGAAGGTTCTAAAACCCTTTTTAGGATCTGTACTTGATATACAATGTAGTTTTTACTTTCCCTAGGGAGATAGCATAAAGAGTACTCTTTTCTCTTCTTCTTCCCCATTGAAAAACACAAACTTGTAAATATTTTGAGCTTGGAATTGAACTTAGCTTTCAATATGAATGGAATTTTGGGAAACCCATTTGGTATCTTCTCTTTTTCCTTTAATATGAGCAGCTAAATTCTATTCTAGGGGTATGTGAATGATGGGTGTTTGAATTTGGGTATGGGTATTGATTAAATGTGCTTATAATTAATTATTTAGTATGGGTCTATTGAATTCTTCATGGTTTAATTATAAAATTTATGGTTGCAAACACTGATTGAGTTTACTAATTTTGTACTTGCTTGAAAGAGGAGCTCATAAATTGGGTAAGAATTCAATAGTGGGAATTTGGGATTTTCACCATAGATTAAGGCTAGAAATAACTTGATTGATGGAAATTCCCATATAAGAATCAAATCTAGAGATAGTTTGATTCACCCAAGTATTAATTGGTTAGTTAAGTTAAAGCTATGGTACTTGGGTAAACACCATGGTACATATGTTTGGAGGGTCGAAAGACTACCAAATATAGCTCGAACCAAGGTACCTATACCTTTGAACGAAAGTTTGCATAATTAATCAATTCCCTAACTCATTGTAGAACACCATCGAAAGCATACCCCTAGTCTTCCTTCTTTTGATCATCAAATTGTGTTTATATTGTTCTCCTATTGAAATTGTGATTCGTTAATTTTCAAACCTTGTCCCCCAATTTTACTTTTGTTGCTTGAACCCTTACTCGCTCTAGTGATTGTTATTCGACAATTTATTAGTTATTCATCATCCCATTCTCTATGGATTCAACCTCGACATTCATTGGGTTATTGTCATGACCCAATTTCTCGGTCATGAAGGCAACTACAACCCCCAGTAGGTGAATCAATCCCCGTAGCCTAGAATGGTTAGTAATGGGCTACCATCTAACAATCTAAGCGGAAGAAATAGTTTAATAAGCGGAAGCAAGGGAACAAGATGAAGAGAAATAGATAACAGGAATAATATATACAATGCAGAAGCTAAACCAAACCCAAAACCTGGTATCATAGCGTATAAGATTTGGATCTACATAAGGAGTACAACGGGTCCAAAATAATATATACATCATGTCTCCAAAGCTAAGAGAGTACAAAATATACAAAAGACAAACTAAAGTCAAGCTCCGGTCAACAAGAGCTCACCCTTAGTCCGAGACAGTCCTAAATCTTGAAGCACGAGTCTCTCACGCACTAGCAGCGATGGCTCACACTAGGATCTGCACCAGAAGATGCAAAGTGCAGTATGAGCACCAAATGCAAAGCATAAGGTACCCAGTAGGTATCAAAGGCTGACTGGGAGCATATAAGATAAAAGCGTTGTAACAGACAGAATAGAAGAAAGTAGTCACAGAAATCAACAAAAAAGTACACAGGAACTAGCCCAGAGGGAAGACAACAGAAATAACATACAAGGCTAGCAAGTAGAATATATACACAATAGACACATGTGAAGGTAAGAAATGGCGCACCTAGGATCCTTGCAATAACAGTGTATACGTAATCAGTTTTAGAAGTGGATGGTATATCGGTAACCTCAAGTACAACGGAAGAGAGAGAAGAGTAAAGATAGACATGCTCGGAAATAGGAATCAATAACCCAACTAATCATACCAATCCCAAATCCAACAAGTAACAACTTAGACGCGTGTAATCTTATAAGTATAACCGTAACAGGGGATAATAACGCGATAAGTAACAAGAGTCTACCTACAGTCCCTCGGTTGCCCATACAATCGAGGAATGCAAACAAGTGAAAACAAACCCTCTGGTCGCCCATACAATTGGAGCGTACACTCAACAAAAAACAAACTAGGGTGGAATCTCAAACAATGAATGATTTGATGCATGAAGATCTCAGGGTGAAATGGTAACTCTGTATGTACCCCCTCTGATGCCGATCCGGTCCAGCAGGTAGGTTCAATGGAAGGACACTGCCCGTATAGCTCTACTACGTCATATACCCTCCCTCTGGCACATGCAACCCTAGTCCCCAAATCCAGAGCGGGAAGGTCCATGGAGGTCTCGGACCCTATACTAAAACTCAGTATCAAAACATATCATCCAGAAGCAAGTACGGGTTCAAGATAGAGACCCAGTCTCGAATATGCATGACCAGACCTTTCCAGAACTAAAGGAGTGGGAAAAATATCTCAAAAACCCCTCCAAGGGTTCCCGGGCATAACCGGGTCTAAACAGTAGAAAGTCATCTCAGGTGCTCAGTCTGACCGAGGCTAAAATCATCCCAATCCGGTAAGAAAAATCAACTAGCACCCCAACCCTGCCTAGTCTAGAGTTAATAGTAAAACTGGTAATAGAAATCATTATTTAACTTTATTTTACCCCAAAAAGATCCACATGATAAGTCAAACCATTTCCCATCCATTTCCGTCGAATACGGGCCCAGGGCCTTGCAAAGTTTATAAAATTAGTTCCAGCAGGACCGAAGCCAAAACTGTAGTAAAAACATGGATAAATCCTCTCTATATGCATGGAATGATATTATTAAACACAAATAGCCACCCAGCAGCCCACAATCAACCTATCGGCCCTGCACAAGCCCCAATTGCTCTACAACATAGATAGCCAGCATAGTATCACAATAACATTGCCCGGGACTCACGGGCACCCCCGAATAACCCACCATCTATGGTATAGAGTCAAACAAGGCCACAAAGGACCATAAGTGCGATAATATCAACTACAGAGAATACTACACACAACGGAGGAAAGAAACGAGGGCGAATCGTGGAAAAGCGGTCAGGGTCTGTGGTACCAACCTAATAACCTAACCTAAGGATGCCAGCTAGTATAATTTTATCAGATATATGCTAAGTCTAGGGAGTTTAGACCACAACCTACCTATCATTAGATGATAAGTTGCCCTAATAATAGCGTCCAAGCCTGAATCACTCTGAGAGATCCCGAATGATAATCAAACTATCCAAAAAACATAGATAAAATGTTAAAATGAATCTAACGATACCCATAATGCTACAATTATGCACTATATGTTGTAGGAAACACATTCGTAACTTTGTGATATTGGTTTGTTCTTGATTTTTGAGAGTTATACACATTCATAGTTCATTGTTCTTACTTCCATCTTCATCCATTCAAGATTCCGGATTTCTTTAACTCTTATTGTAAGTATATGATCATGAACACACCAGTAACTCTTGATTGTTTACTTATGAACATGAGTAGCTAAATCCACAACTAGGGTTGTGGGAACCATGAAGGATTAGCAAAGTAGGAAAAGTACTTGGGTACTCTAGGGCAGTGTTTATGCATGTATTGTTCTTCCTTTCGCTTTGATTGCTTTTTAACGAGGCGTAACGTTAAAACTCGCCTTATCCTTACTTGTCAGACCAAAGAGGTAACGGATGGGAAAAGGGTTGTTTAACAACAAAGATTTGAGGCTACCAACCCTCATGTAATAGCTTGACCTTGTCCGGGAATAGCTAATCTGGGATCCAGGGTAAGGATTAGTACAACACACACCCGCGGTCGGACCAAGGCATGTGGTGAAATTCATCTATCTGCCAGACCAAGGATTTAGGTAAACCTAACTTACCGATTGTACATGCTAAGCACCAAACTAGTTTACTAAGTACAAAGCCTTACTAAGTTATGATCTCATGGGGAACACTACCCTAGTCATCTCACCCACTGATTACAACTCTTAAAATTGTCATGTGTTACTTGTTTACATTCTAGTTACAATTACTACTTGTTACTTTAAAACCCCCTCTTTTGAGGGAAATAAATGACTAAAAGCGTGAGTAAACATTAATCGACTATAGTCCTACCATATTCCCTGTGGGATCGACCCTAACCTTCGTTGGGTTCTATAATTGATCAGCGACCACTTACGTTTCTAAAAGGAGGTGTAATTTGAGCGTATCAAACATCCTTCCTAATCAGCATAGTCAAGGGTACTGCTATGGAAGAAAATCCCTGAACGAACCTCCTGTAGTAACCTGCTCATCCAATAATGCTACAAACCTCGGTAACAGTAGTGGGTCTAGGACAATCACGAACCGCAAAAATCTTACCCGAATCAACTCTAATCCCATCCTTAGACACCATGTGTCCTAGGAATGCAACTAACTCAAGCCAAAACTCACACTTTGAAAACTTGGCATAAAGACGATGATCTCTCAAAGTCTGAAGTACAGTCCTCAAGTGCTGCTCATGCTCATCTCTACTCCGAGAGTATACCAGTATATCATCAATGAAAATTATCACGAACATAACCAAGTACGGGCTAAGAACCCTATGCATAAAGTCCATGAAGGCTGCGGGGGCAGTAGTCAACCCAAAAGACATCACCAGGAACTCATAGTGGCCATAACGTGTCCTGAATGCTTTCTTAGGGATGTCCTCTGCCCTAATCCTCAACTGATAGTAGCCAGACCTCAAATCAATCTTCGAAAACACGGCTGAACCCTGAAGCTAATCAAACATGTCATCAATCCTCGGCATCGGATACCTATTCTTCACTGTCACCTCTTTCAACTACCGATAATCAATACACATCCACATCGACCCATCCTTTTTCTTCACAAAGAGGACAGGAGCACCCCCAGTAGACACAAATGGTCTAATGAACCCCTTAGCTAACAAATCTTGGAGCTGCTCCTTAAGCTCTCTCAACTCAGCAGGAGCCATAAGGTAGGGAGGAATAGAAATGGTCCTGGTGCCCGGCTCTAACTCAATGGCAAAATCAACATCTCCCTCAAGTGGAAGGCCTGGCAGGTCGGTAGGGAACACATCTAGGAAGTCTCTAACCACAGGAATAGACTCAGGAGATGAAGGGTCAACACTAGCATCTCGGACATATGCTAGATAAGCTAATCACCCAGGGGAAATCAACTTCCTATCTCAAAGACAAAAGATGATCCTAGACGGTGCATGGCTAACAGAACCCTGCCACACAACCAGGGATACACTGGGAACGGCTATGGTGACAATCTTGGCATAACAATCCAAAACCACACGGTGAGGGGATAACCAGTCCATGCCTAGTATAACATCAAAGTCTAACATATCAAGTATCATCAAATCAGCCCAAGTATCCAAATCGCCAACAGATATCATGAAAGATCTCACAATCCGATCCACTACTAAAGAATATCCTATTGGGGTCGAAATAGAAATAGGAATAGAGAATGGCTCACTAGCCAACCCCAAACAAGGCATAAAGTAGGCAGATACATATGAATATGTGGATCCAAGATCAAATAAAGCATAAGCTAGTTGACAACATACAAAAATCGTAACTATGATCACAACATCCGAGGCCTGTGCTTTCGATCTCCTAGGGACCATATAGAACTGATGATGAGCCCCACCTGCCAGACCGACATCCCTACCACCTGCTCTACCATGTGGAGAACCCCCTCTACCCTGACCACCACCTCCTCAATCTGGTGGCTGAACTGAGAGAATAGGTTGAGCCAGCGGGGTGGCTGGCTGTACTGTACCCTGCTGAGGGGTAATATCTAGTAAAATGACCAACCACACCACAAGTAAAATGAGCCCCCGATGAACTACTCGATCAGGATGAACCGGAAGAAGCCATATGGCCACCACGACCTGATTCCCTAGAAGTTGTACCCCTAAAAGACTGATCACTGTAGCCCTGATGGTTGCTCTGACCCTGCTCAAACTGAGTACTACCGAATGTCTGAAGTGAAGCCTGAACTGGTCGGCTGGACTGACCCTGGTTCTGCTGTGGCTGATAACCCTGGCCTCATTGGCCTGAACCTCTACCACCATGTCTAGAACCACTATACCCACCCGGATGTCGAGGCCTCTTATCTCTGTCCCCTAATCATGTCGCTGTAAATCCTTCATAGTACGGGTGTAGTCTGCGATAGACTGAAATGACTGACCACCGGCAACTAATATCTCAGCTGGCTGTCTAATCTCTAGCCTCAAACCCCATACAAATCTGTGAATCCTATCTTCCTCGGTAGGAATGATCATAGCTCAAAATGGTGCTAGCTGAAAAAAATAGGTCACATACTCAGAGATAGTCATAGATCCCTACATAAGCCGAGTAAACTGCTCTGTGCGACGCTCACGATCACTTTGAGGAAAGAACATAGACATAAAGGCCTTATAGAACTCAGACCAAGACAACTGAGGTGATGTAGAAGGTCTGCAAGGAACCTGTGCCCTCCACCATAGGTTCGCCTGGCCCTCCAGCTGATAAGTGGTATAACCGACTCCGTGAGTCTCCAACAAACCCAGATGGTGCAATATCTCCACACATGTAGTAATAAAATCATGCGGGTCCTGACCCGATGTACCAACAAACCTCGGCAGTGCCAATCTCAGAAATCTACTCAAGGCCTTCTGCTCCCCATCTGTCATAGCTGGGCGAGGAGTAAGAAGCTGTGCAATCGCAAGAATCGGGATAACCTCAGAATGGGGAGCCACAGTAGTAGGCTGCGCTCTTGAACTCGGAACAGCCTGGGCTGCCTACTGAGCGTATGTCTATGCTATCTTCGAAGGCCTCTCTCCAATCATACCCAAAAGCTAAATAAGTAAACCCCGAATATCTGAGGACTGAGCTGGGGCTGAAGATGGCACAGAAACTCGTGCTGGCTCTAGTGGTACCTGGGATGTCCCCGGGTCTACGTGCTGCTTCTCCATGACCCCTACCTCTACCCCTATGGCTGCCCCAGCCCCTAGCTAGAGTCGGAGGTGCAGGGGCAGGAGGCTCTCCTCTGCCTGAAGCCGAATATCTCATACGAACTATCTGCGGAAGTGTGAACCAGAAAAAGTGAGATTTCCAGAAAATTTCAAAGGTACTACACACAAGATAGAAACAAGAAAAGTCTAATTTTCTTAAGATGTCGTTATAGCCTCCCAAAGATTGAGTACGAATGTCTCCGCCCTGATCCGCAGGACTCTACTAGATATTGGCTCCTTTACCGATGACACCAGTGAACCTAGAGCTCTGCTACCAAGCTGTCACGACCTGATATCTTGATCATCTTGGCACCTACAACCCCCAAAATAGGAAAACCAATCCCCGTAGCCCATAACGGTCAGTAATGGGCTACCATATAACAATTTAAACAGAAGAAACAGTTTAATAAGTGGAAGAAATGGAACAAGATGAAGAGAAATAGATAACAGGAATAATATATACAATACGGAAGCTAAACTAAACCCAAAACCTGGCATCATAGCGTATAAGAGCCGAATCTACATAAGGAGTACAAAGGGTCCAAAATAATATATACATCATGTCTATGAAGCTAAGAGAGTACAAAATATACAAAAGACAAACTAAAGTAAAGCTCCGGTTGCCAAGAGCTCACCCTCTATCCGGGACAGTCCCAAATCTCCGAGCACGAGTCTCCCACGCTCTAGCGGTGATGGCTCACACTAGGATCTGCACCAGAAGGTTGATGTGCTGCCAATTTACGGCACTTTCGACTCCTTTTAACTAAGAACAATCGTACGTTTTCAAGCAACCGTCGTTGTTTTTGATGGTTTTATGTTATATTTGTAGGAAATGGAGACAAACATGGAAACGGAAGGAAATACGTGAAAAAGAGCATTCTGGATAAGAGTGACGGTTCAGGTGACGGTCCGTCAAGGGTGTGATGGTCCGTCAACCAAACCTTCACACCAAGGCAGCAGCCAAGGCCGAACCACTGCCTAAGGGTGACGGTCCAGGCGACGGTCCGTCAACCCTATGACGGTCCGTCACCCTGGCCGTCACACTTAGGCAGTCCGCTACGCGGAATCCGGACTTTTTTGGGATTGGTTTCCTAGACTCCTATAAATACCCTATGTTAGGTTTATTTTAGATTATTACCTTTCCAATAGTTTTTACATACATTACCCAATAATTGTAGGAGAGTTTTGAGCGAGTTTTGCGAGAGGAAACGCGCTACACACGGTTTCCTTCTCCTCAATCTTGTTCTGGATTGTTCTTGGGATCTTTGTTTTTCTTGTTCTTGGATACTTGAAGATTGTCCTCATTATATTGTAAGAATCTTTTCTTGTTATTATGAATACGACTTTCTTCTCTTCTTCTTCTAGCATGATTAACTAAACTCCCACAACTAGGGTTGTGGGAGCCATGGCAAACGTAGCGATATAGATTCCGGGTAGCGTTGGGTTCAATATATGTATTGTCACGTTGTTAATCATTCGTTATTTAACGTTTTCTAGTGGTTGCAAACATTAGAACATGCCTAGGTTTAATTTGCTTGAGTAAAGAGATTAAAACTGGGAAACTTGATTAACAACAAGGATTCGAGACTACTAACTCTCGTCTAATGATTAATGTTGTAACTAGATTAATCTACTTGATGTTTAAGGTTGAAATCTAAAAAGCACATCTTTTCGAGGTCGAGAGAATAGAAAAGGAAATTTGTTTATTTGGTCGAGAGACGTTTAGACGATACCATTACTTCAATCACATCATGACACGCATATAAAAAGAACCCGATTAAGCCTAGAATCGACATTGTTACTAACGCCATGGTAAACACTTCCCTAGTTCATTCTCCTACTGATTATTTCGCATACATTATTGTTTGTTTTGTTTACAATTTGATTTCACAAAACCCCCCCTTTTCCGGAAACTATTGACTATTAGTCATCTACTTCACTAAACGACTTAATTCTCACCATATTCTCTGTGGGATTCGACCCCAACCTAGTTGGGTTTTATATTTGACTACGACCGCTTACGCTTCGTTAATTCGAGGTGTAGTTTGGGCGTTATCAAAAAGTGGCGCCGTTGCCGGGGAATACGGTTGTTTATTAAGCCCGGTGTGTTTATTTGACTCTTAGTCATACTTTCCCGCTTTTACTTTTATTTGTTGTTTTTGTTTATTATAGGGTATATAGTTGTGCATACGGTTGTTTATTAAGTCTGGGGTATCTTGATGAAGTCTGAGTAATCAAGACACCCGCGTCGTGCCGCGACGTTAAATTAGGCGCTGTATGGGAGGCAACCCATAAATTGTTGTTGTATTATAGTCTAATTAATTCATGGGGAAACCTGTGAGTCACCACCGAGGGTTTTTGTTGCCATGTTTCTTTTCCCTCCGGTGTGCTATCTAGTAGAACCGGCATGTTTAGGTTGTTATTTTAAATTTTTTAGTGTCTATAGTGATGAGCATGGCATTTTTGTTAACTAAAACGAGGCCCCTTTAAAAAAATTTTCTGGTTTTGTACTTATGTTGAAACGATTGACTGTCTAGATCCTTGAATGTCATTGTGTTGTTATGATTAGAATGAGTATGCTTAAGCCGAGCGGTTGTTTGATAGTTTGTAGCGATATAGTTTCTTGGTGCCAAGTGAGTGTGAGATTATTGATAGAAATTCTTACTCTGTGCATGCATCTAGAACTTGCCTGGTCTATTTTGTTAAGTTCGAAGTTTGGTTGCTTAGGAAAGGATCACAGGCCCTTTTTGTGTGCAGTCCAGTTAACCTATAAGACCGTCCAAATGCAAATACTCCCTTTGATCCCTGTTTGAGCCATAATTGACCTTGTTCTTTCAATAACCTGTCACCGTTCCTGTTTAACTTTGAATCCCTATTTTGGCCCTGGTCCTTCCTTGGACATCGTGCACCTCAACCCAGGCAAACAGCCTAAGTTGAGGGTGGCTACTATAGAGGTAAACCCTATTTTGGCCCTGGTCCTCCCTAGGACATCGTGCACCTCACTTCAGGCAATCAGCCTAAGTTGAGGGTGGCTACTATAGAGGTGAATGATAAGAAAAAGAGGATGGAGAAGATTGGTTGTGAATAGAGTGAAAATTCAGGTGTGTGCCTAAGAAAAAAAAAGAGAAAAAAAAAGAGATGAAAAAGATCGAAAAAGAATAAAAAGAATTGTCAAAATAAAGAGGCCGCATCTGTAGCTAGAAACAAGGAAATAAAAAAAGGTGAAAAAGGATGGACAAAGTAAAGTTATGTGGTAATATGATGTCAATGGTTCCAAGGAGGGCTTAGTCACTAACCCCTAAATGTATCATACCTGCACCTGAAGCCTCATTACAAGCCTAAACAAGTCCTGTAGTGATCCTGAGCGGCTTTCTGAAGAACTAAAATAGAATAGTAAGGGCAAGCCTATGGTATCGCATGTGCATTGTTTGAAATCGTTTGTGAGTGTGAGCGCTTACCTAGTCCCAAATATTGTGTGAGGGATTTCTTTGTGGTGAGGTCACCAAGATGTCTGTATTGTCTATTGATTGTTAGGATAGCTGCGCGTGTGTATGTAGAATGTTCTATCATATCAGAATGACATGTTTGGATCCTTGCAAGTTAGTGTTTCATACATTCGTGTGCTACGAGGGAGCTTGATTTAATTGAATAAGTTTTGAATGACCATGAGTTGCTAGAGACATGAGTTTGTGTTCTTAGTTGAGTCGTCTTATTGTTTTTATGTTATGTTGCTTGAGGACAAGCGAACATTTTAAGTTGAGGGTGTTGATGTGCCGCCAATTTACGGCACTTTCGACTCCTTTTAACTAAGAACAATCGTACGTTTTCAAGCACCCGTCGTCGTTTTTGATGTTTTTATGTTATATTTGTAGGAAATGGAGACAAACATGGAAACGGAAGGAAATACGCGAAAAAGAGCATTCTGGATAAGAGTGACGGTTCAGGTGACGGTCCGTCAAGGGTGTGACGGTCCGTCACCCAAACCATCACACCAAGGCAGCAGCCAAGGCAGCACCACTGCCTAAGGGTGACGGTCCAGGCGACGGCCGTCAACCCTGTGACGGTCGGTCACCCTGGCCGTCACACTTAGGCAGTCCGCTACGCGGAATCCGGACGTTTTTGGGATTGGTTTCCTAGACTCCTATAAATACCCTATGTTAGGTTTATTTTAGATTATTACCTTTCCAATAGTTTTTACATACATTACCCAATAATTGTAGGAGTTTTGAGCGAGTTTTGCGAGAGAAAACGCGCTACACACGGTTTCCTTCTCCTCAATCTTGTTCTTGATTGTTCTTGGGATCTTTGGTTTCTTGTTCTTGGATACTTGAAGATTGTCCTCATTATATTGTAAGAATCTTTTCTCTTATTATGAATATGACTTTCTTCTCTTCTTCTTCTAGCATGATTAACTAAACTCCCACAACTAGGGTTGTGGGAGCCATGGCAAAAGTAGCATATAGATTCCGGGTAGCGTTGGGTTCAATATATGTATTGTCACGTTGTTAATCATTCGTTATTTAACGTTTTCTAGTGGTTGCAAACATTAGAACATGCCTAGGTTTAATTTGCTTGAGTAAAGAGATTAAAACCGGGAAACTTGATTAACAACAAGGATTCGAGACTACTAACTCTCGTCTAATGATTAATGCTGTAACTAGATTAATCTACTTGATGTTTAGGATTGAAATCTAAAAAGCACATCTTTTCGAGGTCGAGAGAATAGAAAAGGAAATTTGTTTATTTGGTCGAGAGACGTTTATACGATACCATTACTTCAATCACATCGTGACACGCATATAAAAAGAACCCGATTAAGCCTAGAATCGACATTGTTACTAACGCCATGGTAAACACTTCCCTAGTTCATTCTCCTATTGATTATTTCGCATACATTATTGTTTGTTTTGTTTACAATTTGATCACACAAAACCCCCCTTTTTCCTGAAACTATTGACGACTAGTCACATACTTCACTAAAGGCTTAATCTTCACCATATTCTCTGTGGGATTCGACCCCAACCTAGTTGGGTTCTATATTTGACTACGACCGCTTACGCTTCGTTAATTCGAGGTGTAGTTTGGGCGTTATCAAAGGTGCAGAGTGTAGTATGAGCACGAAATGCAAAGCATAAGTTACCCAATAGGTAGCATAGGCTGACTGGGCACATATAAGATAAAAGCATAGTAACAGACAAAATAAAAGCAAGTAGTCACAGAAATCAACAAAAAAGTACACAAGAACTAGCCCAGAGGGAAGACATGTATGATCATTATGGATTTCAGTGGATGAGTCAGCCGGGTGGCCCATACAACCCGGTGCTGGTCCGTGAATTCTATGTATCCTACGCAGCCACATTGATAAACATGTGTGAAAATGGTAAGAGTCTGAAGTCACAGCCGGCCCTGGAGAGAGTGCAGATAAGGGGGGTCCAAGTTGATATTTTGGAACGCACCATTTAGCGTTTCATTTATGGACCAAACTTTGTAGCACCAATATCCCAGCCAGAGTTTGATGCACGCATGGAGTAGTTTAGACAAAAGAAAATACCTAACAGGTGGATTGCCTCAGCTATCACCAACAGAAATCCATCATGGTTGACGACAAATATTATAAAGATCACTAAGGCATCACTGAGTATCGCTGGAAAGTTCTGGTGGTCCGTGGTTAGGCATCGGTTGTTACCCACTAAAGAAGATAACACACTCACTCCAGATAGGGCCATCTTGGTTGCAGCCATCATGTCGAGATATGACATTATTATTGCCCGCATCATTGTAGAGGTAATTAGAGAAAGGGCGCTGTGGCCATCCACAACCATTCCATTTCCTTGTTTGATAACTCAGCTATGTCAAGCAGCTAAGGTTCCCGAGATGATAGGGATAGACCGGTTTGTGAAAGCAACTAGCTTCCAGGACATAGCTCTTATTCGAGATACGACAAACCTGGTGGAAAGGGCAAGAGCTTATGCAACAGCATCTGATATTCCTGAGCCTAGTGGAGACTTGCCACCAGATTCCTTGGTTGTGTTTGATGAGCATGCTTCACCAGCTTCTGGCCCATCAAGTTCCTCACCAGGACCATCTTCATCCGCTCAGTTCGGTGCATCTAGTGAGCAGGGTTAGTCCTATTTCTTCACCAGTGAGGTGTTCAGCAAGGTTGCTAAAGCAGCCTTCTATGCGGATGAGCAAATTAAGAGGTTCTCAAACTCCGTGAAGCCGCTGATCCAAAGAGAAATAGTTGATGCTATGGTTCTGGTCCAAAAATCAATTGACAGTCTGAATGCAAGATTGGATACCATAGAGATAAGGGTGAATGACAGGATTTGGGATTTGACCATTCCAGACCTCACCCCCATTTTTATAGAGCTTGCAAAGGTCCAAGCGGATGTAGATGTGATCCAAAAGAGACAAGTATCAGATATTCAGTTACCATAGCTCGGGACCGCGGAGGATGAGTTCATTGATTTGCTAGCACATTCCCATCCTCATGACCCAACCAGAACAACTAAAACTGAGCCTGAACCCACAACAAAGAGAAAGAAAATAGATAAGAGGGTTCGGGACGAGAATGACCCTTTGAGTCCTAAATCACAGAAGAAAAAGGAAGAGAAAGCTAAAAAGAAGAGGCGGAAGAAAGAAACTGAGGTAGCAAAAGAGTCTCTAGCCATCCATCAAATTCGAATCAACTCCATTGGTATGGGTGGCTCAGGAAGTGGTGTAGCGGGTGCCACGATTGATGAAGCTGACCAAGCAGTGAATATTATTGTTGAGAGGACTGAGGAGGCAGTTCGTGTGGGAGAGATGACTACGGGCACCGATACAGCAGGCCCGACTTATGATACACCCAATGACCGTGCTTAGTCACCACAGGTATGCCTAGTATCCTTTTCTTATCATTTTTAGTGCATTAGGGACAATGCACAAATTGTTAGATGGGGTGGGGGCAGCTTGTGGTCATCTGGTATTGTAATATAGTGTTCTAGCAAAGTCTAGTAACAAAAACACTCGCATCGTGTCGCGAAATTAAATCAGGCGCTGCATGGGAGGCAACCCATGAGGGTACTCATAAAGTACCCGAGTCCTTGGGGTTTTCTTGCCTGTGTTCTTTCCCTAAAGATTTTTAACTTCTGTTGAACTGGCTCGGTTAGTATAGGTTGTGTTTAGTAAAAGAAGAAATGAAACTTAGTGCAGTCTATGGTGTGATTTTGAACTGGATTTTGAGTTATAATTGATTGAAAAAATGGAGACCCCTCCAAAATTTTGTGTGATATAATAGTATCTGTTCTTGATAGACTAACCGTTATGGATCTTTGCATGACATTGTATTAATCGATCTGATGAATGGCTTAAGCTAGTGTATGAACCTGATAGCTAGCATGTGATTATTTGACTCTGTGCCATGTGTGTGTGAGCTGATTTTGCATTGTTCTTGCTTTGTGTGCCAATCTAGAACTTGACCGGTTAGTCTTGCCTAGGTTGTAGGATAGTTGGTTAGGAAAGGATCATAGGCCGTTTTTGAAATAGTCCACTTCATCCCAAATGACAGACCAAATGATGTGAATACCCTTTGATCCCTGATTTTGAGCTTGAATTGACCCTTTTTGTTGTTTAGCCTAATCACCTTCCCTCTTTTCCCTGAACCTTTAGTTTGGCCCTGGTCCCTCCTTAGACATTGTGTACCTCAACTCAGGAAAATCGCCTAAGTTGAGGGTGGCTACTGTAGAGGCAAGTGAGAAATATGGGTATGAAAAGAAGAGGTTAGTAATAAAAAGGAGAGATAAAGGGTGTGGCGGATATGCTAAAAAGAGAAAAAGAAAACAAAAGAGAAAAAGAAAAAGAAAAAGAGAAAGAAAAAGAAAAGAGAGAGATGTGTGATGAAAAGTTTAGTTAGAAATAAAATCCGCACCCGTCACTTGACTAAAAAGAAGAAATAAAAAGGAATAAAAAGGGATAAGAAAGGAAAGAAGGAATGGAGTTGTTCTGGAAAGGTGGAAGAAACATAGTGTAGTGTCAAGGAGGGCTTAGTCACTATTTCCCATATCTATCACACCCGTCCCTGAGCCTACGTTACAAGACGAGCAAAGTTCTATAGTGATCCTAACCCAACCATTTGAAAACCAAGGCGTAGAAAATAAGGGCAAGCCATAGGCATTATGCACATATTGCTTGAATATCTTTGAGAGTGTGAGTGTTTTAGTTTAGTCCCTGAAATTTGACTGTGTTATTATGCGATTGGGACTTTCTTGTGGTGAGGGCACTAGAGGAACTTTGACTGCTGACTGTTAGTGTGAGTCTCACATGTGTATGCTAGGTCGTCTATTGATAGCATAATGTCATCCATGGATCCTATTATGTTGTCTTGATAAACGAAACATATGCACTGGTTTTGTATTGAAAAGGGAGGGGGATACTTGTTATGAGTTGAATTGCTAAATCATATGACTGCCGTAGTTCCTGGTTTTCTTTTGCTAATGCATCATTTTAGGATGGTTTTCTGTTGTTGCTTGAGGACAAGCAACAATCTTAAGTTGAGGGTGTTGATGTGACGTAGAAATACGTCACTTTCGATGCTTAATACTTAGGATTTTCACAAGTTTTTTAGCAATTTATTGGTAGATTTGATGTTGTTTGTTAAGTGTGCAGGAAGAATGGATCCTAGAACAAAGTGCAGGAAATTCGGCTGAAACTGGAAAGCTATAGAGATGATGAATCACTTGACAGTCCATGATTTGAAACCACAGATCCATCACAGTGACTCGTCGTCCAAAGATCAAAAAGTGTGCAAGTCTAGAAGAAAAGCACGACTCACTCGATGGTCCATGGTTCAAAACCACGGACCCATCCCTGTGACACGTACACCAAAGATTAGAGTCCATACAAAAACTGGAGAAAAGCATGAATCAGTCTACGAATTATGGTTTCAAACCATGACCCGTCCCTGCGACTCGTAGAATGGAGATACGGCAGATGGGAAAAAGGAGTAGCAAGAAGCACAAATTGGTGAACAAATCGTACTTCTAAATTATAGTCCGTCTCTGTGACTCGTAGTCACTGATCAGAGAAAGCACAAAAATGGATCAAGAAACCACGAGTCAAGAGATGAGCCGTCATCCAGAAGCATGACTCATGGTTCCAACCGTAATTTCTCAAAGAAAAACACGTTGACCAGCCAGGACCACGACTGACCTTAGAAGACTATAGACCATCATTATAAATGACGGGTCGTCATCCAACCTGTGGTCCCCGCCAAGCTCAGTTTCCTAGTTTTGTTAGGACAGGATTTCCATTGTCTATAAATACTTTTCCTAGGTTTTATTTTATGGATTATGCACTATATTTTTTAGGAAACACATTCGTAAATTTGTGATATTGGTTTGTTCTTGATTTTTGAGAGTTATACACATTCATAGTTCATTGTTCTTACTTCCATCTTCATCCATTCAAGATTCCGGATTTCTTTAACTCTTATTGTAAGCATATGATCACGAACACACCAATAACTCTTGATTGTTTACTTATGAACATGAGTAGCTAAATCTACAAGTAGGGTTGTGGGAACCATGAAGGATTAACAAAGTAGGCAAAGTACTTGGGTACTCTAGGGCATTGTTTATGCATGTATTGTTATTCCCTTCGCTTTGATTGCTTTTTAACAGTGCGTAACGTTAAAACTCGCCTTATCCTTACTTGTCGGACCAAGGAGGTAACGGATGGGAAAAGGGTTGTTTAACAACAAACATTTTAGGCTACCAACCCTCATCTAATAGCTTGACCTTGTCCGGGAATAGCTAATATAGGATCCAGGGTAAGGGTTAGTACAACATACACCCGCGGCCGGACCAAGGCGTGTGGTGAAATTCATTTATCTGCCGGACCAAGGATTTAGATGAACCTAACTTACCGATTCTACATGCTAAGCACCAAACTAGTTTACTAAGTACAAAGCCTTACTAAGTTATGATCTCATGGGGAACACTACCATAGTCATCTCACCCACTGATTACAACTCTTAATATTGTCACGTGTTACTTGTTTACATTCTAGTTACAATTACTACTTGTTACTTTAAAACCCACTCTTTTGAGGGAAATAAATGAATAAAAGCATGAGTAAACATTAATCGACTATAGTCCTACCATATTCCCTGTGGAATCGACCCTAACCTTCGTTGGGTTCTATATTTGATCAGCGACCACTTACGCTTCTAAAAGGAGGTGTAATTTGGGCGTATCAAACATCCTTCCTAATAAGCATAGTCAAGGGTGCTGCTATGGAAGAAAATCCCTGAACGAACCTCCTGTAGTAACTTGCTAACCCAATAAATCTACAAACCTAGGTAACAGTAGTGGGTCTAGACCAATCAGGAACCGCAGAAATCTACCCCGATCAACTCTAATCCCATCCTTAGACACCACGTGTCCTAGGAATGCACCTGACTCAAGCCAAAACTCACACTTTGAGAACTTGGCATAAAGACGATGATCTCTCAAAGTCTGAAGTGCAGTCCTCAAGTGTTGCTCATGTTCATCTCTACTCGAGAGTATACCAGGATATCATCTATGAAAACTATCACTAACATAACCAATTATGGGCTAAGAACCCTATGCATCAAGTCTATGAAGGCTGCGGGGGTAGTAGTCAACCCAAAAGACATCACCAGGAACTCATAGTGGCTATAACGTGTCTTGAATACTGTCTTAGGGATGTCCTCTGTACTAATCCTCAACTGATGGTAGCCGGACCTCAAATTAATCTTCAAAAACACGGCTGAACCCTGAAGCTGATCAAACAAGTCATCAATCCTCGGCATCGGATACCTATTCTTCACTGTCACCATATTCAGCTACCGATAATTAATACACATCCACATCGGCCCATCCTTTTTCTTCACAAAGAGGACAGGAGCACCCCAATGAGACACACTCGGTCTAATTAACCCCTTAGCTAACAAATCCTAGAGTTTCTTCTTAAGCTCTCTCAACTCAGCAGGAGCCATAAGGTAGGGAGGAATAGAAATGGGCCTGGTGCCCTGCTCTAACTCAATGGAAAAATCAACATCTCCCTCAGGTGGAAGGCCTAGCAGGTCGGTAGGGAACACATCTATGAATTCTATAACCACAGGAACAGACTCAGGAGATGAAGGGTCATCATTAGCATCTCAGACATATGCTAGATAAGTTAAGCACCCATGGGAAATAAACTTCCTATCTCGAAGACAAAAGATGATCCCAGACGGTGCATGGCTAACAAAACTCTGCCACACAATCGGGGATACACTGGGCACGGCTATGGTAACAATCTTGGCATAATAATCCAAAACAACACGGTGAGGGGATAACCAGTCCATGCCTAGTATAACATCAATGTCTAACATATCAAGTATCATCAAATCATCCCAAGTATCCAAATCACCAACATATATCATGGAAGATCTCACAATCTAATCCACTACTAAAGAATCTCCTACTGGGGTCGAAACAGAAACAAGAACAGATAATGGCTCACAAGCCAACCCTAAACAAGGCAGAACCTCTGAATACGATTTTTAGGACAGGAGGGAAATCGACAGCTCGACGGAGAGCTTGCCTGGCCGCCATGGATGACTTGGGGAACCTTTATGTCGTCGTTCGCCTTTGAAATCCCGGGTTTTTGAAAACGAATTTCTTGAATTTTCATATATCTATTTTTCATATAGATCTATGGGTACACTGATCTCAGTGTGAGATTTTTTTTTCATTTTCTTTATACTCAATTTCTACTCATCAGCTTGAAAAGAAGATAAACTAGGCAGATACATATGACTATATGGATCCAAGATCAAATAAAGCATAAGCTGGCTGACGACATACATAAATCGTACCTGTGATCACGACATCCGAGGCCTCTGCTTTTGATCTCCCAAGGACCATATAGAACTGATGACGAACCCTACCTGCCTGACCGCCATCCCTACCACCTGCTCTACCATATGGAGCACCCCCTCTACCCTGACCACCACCTCCTCGATCTGGTGGATAAATTGAGTTAATAGGTTGAGCCGACAGAGTGACTGGCTGTACTATACCCTGCTGGGGGAAATATCTAGTAAAATGACCAACTACACCACAAGTAAAACAAGCCCCCGATGAACTACTCGGTCAGAATGAACCGTAAGAACCCATATGGCCATAACGGCCTGATGCCCCAGAAGTTGTACCCCTAGAAGACTCATCACTGTAGCCCTGATGGCTGCTCTGACCCTGCTCAAACTGAGTACTATTGGATGTCTGAAGTTAATCCTGAACTGGTCGGCTGGACTGACCC
This sequence comes from Jaltomata sinuosa, assembly GCA_003996215.1. Classification (NCBI taxonomy): domain Eukaryota; kingdom Viridiplantae; phylum Streptophyta; class Magnoliopsida; order Solanales; family Solanaceae; genus Jaltomata; species Jaltomata sinuosa. Next base: position 155,921 of record QJPP01007499.1, on the reverse strand, counting down.
TGGTGCTGCTGTGGCTGATAACCTTGGCCCCATTGGCCTGAACCTCTACCACCATGTCTGGAACCACTATACCCACTCGGATGTCGAGGCCACTTATCTATGTCACCCTGATTATGTCACCGTAAATCCTTCATAGTACGGGCATAGTCTGCGATAGACTGAAATGACCGACCACCGGCAACTAATATCTCAGTTGGGTGTCTAATCTCTAGCCTCAAACCCTATACAAATCTATGAATACTATCTGCCTCGGTAGGAATGATCATAGCTCAAAATGGTGCTAGCTAATGAAAACGGGTCTCATACTCACATATAGTCATAGATCCCTGTATAACCCGAGTAAACTTCTCTGTGCGACGCTCACGATTACTCTGAGTCAAGAACTTAGCCATAAAGGTCTCATATAACTCAGACCAAGACAACTGAGGTGATGTAGAAGGTCTGCAAGCAAACTGTGCCCTCCACCATAGGTTCACTGGGCCCTCCAGCTGATAGGTGGTATAACCGACTTCGTAAGTGTCTTTAACAAACCCAGATGGTGCAATATCTCCTCACATGTAGTAATAAAATCATGCGGGTCCTGACCCGATGTACCAGCAAACCTCGGCAGTGCCAATCTCAGAAATCTACTCAAGGCCTTCTGCTCCCCATCTATCATAGCTGGGCAAGGAGCAAGAGGCTGTGCAACCGCAAGAACTGGGATAACCTCAGCACGGGGAGCTGCAGTAGTAGGCTGCGTTCTTGAACTCGGAACACCCAGGGCTGCCCCCTGAGCGGATGTCTGTGCTATCTCCGAAGGCCTCTCTCCAATCATACCCAAAAGCTGAATAAGTAAACCCCAAATATCTGAGGACTGAGCTAGGGCTGAAGCTGGCACAGAAAATGGTGCTGGCGCTGGTGGTACCTGGGCTGTCCCCGTGTCTACGTGCTGCTTCTCCACGACCCCTACCTTTACCCCTATGACTACCCCAACCCCTAGCTAGAGTAAGAGGTGTAGGGGCAGGAGGCTCTACTCCGCCCGAAGCCGAAGATCTCATACGAACTATCTGTGGAAGAGTGAACCAGAACAAGTGAGATTTCCAGAAAATTTCAAAGGTACTACACACAAGATAGAAATAAGAAAAGACCAATTTTCTAAGATGTTGCTATAGCCTCCCAAAGATTGAGTACGGACGTCTCCGCCTTATCCTCAAGACTCTACTAGACATTGGCTTCTTTACCGATGACACCAGTGAACCTAGAGCTCTGATACCAAGCTATCACGACCCAATTTCTTGATCATAATGGCACCTACAACCCTCAAATAGGTGAACCAATCCCCGTAGCCCAGAACGGTCAGTAATGGGCTACCATCAAACAATTTAAGCGGAAGAAACAGTTTAATAAGTGGAAGCAAGGGAACAAGATGAATAGAAATAGATAACAGGAATAATATATACAATGCGTAAGCTAAATCAAACCCAAAACGTGGTATCATAGCGTATAAGAGCCGAATCTACATAAGGAGTACAAAGGGTCCAAAATAATATATACATCATGTCTATGAAGTTAAGAGAGTACAAAATATACAAAAGACAAACTAAAGTAAAGCTCCGGTCACCAAGAGCTCACCCTCAGTCCAAGACAGTCCCAAATCTCCAAGCATAAGTCTCCCATGCGCTAGCGGTGATGGCTCACACTAGGATCTGCACCAGAAGATGCAGAGTGCAGTATGAGCACCAAATGCAAAGCATAAGGTACTGAATCGGTATCATAGGCCGACTGGGCACATATAAGATAAAAGCATAGTAACAGACAGAATAAAAGCAAGTAGTCATTGAAATCTACAAAAAAGTACACAGAAACTAGCCCAGAGGGAAGATAATAGAAATAACATACAAGGCTAGCAAGTAGAATATATACACAACAGGCACAGGTGAAGGTAAGAAATGGTGCACCTGGGAATCCTTGCAATAACAATATATACGTAATAAGTTTTAGAAGTGGACGGTATACCGGTAACCTTAAGTAGAAGGTAAGGGAGAGAAGAGTAAAGATAGACATGCTAGAAAATAGGAATAAATACCCCAACTAATCATACCAATCCCAAATCCAACAAGTAACAACTTAGCCGCGTGTAATCTTATAAGTATAACCATAACAGGGGATAATAATGTGATAAGTAACAAGAGTCTACCTATAGTCCCTCGGCCGCCTATACAACCGAGGAACACAAACAAGTGAAAACAAACCCTCTGGCCGCCCATACACCGGAGCATACACTCAACAAACAAGGGTGGAATCTCAAACAATGAATGATATGATGCATGAAGATCTCAAGGTGAAATGGTAACTCTGTATGAACCCCTCCGGTGCCGATCGGGCCCAACAGGTAGGTTCCATGGGAGGACATTACCCGTATACCTCTACTCCACCGTATACCCTCCCTCCGGCACACCCAACCCTAGGCCCCAGGTCTGGAGCATCAAGGTCCATGGAGGTCTCGAACCCCATGCTAAAACTCAGTATCAAAACATGTCATCCGAAAGCAAGTCCGGGTTCAATATAAAGACCCAGTCTTGAATATGTATGCCCAGACCCTGTGCAAGACTAAAGGAGTGGGAAAGTGTTTCAAAAACCCCTCCAAGGGTGCTCGGGCGTAACCGGGTCTAAACAGTAGAAAGTTATTTCATGTGCTCGGTCCAACCGAGGCTAAAATCATCCCAATCTAGTAAGAAAACTTTACTAGCACCCCGACCCTGCTGAGTCTAGTGTTAATAGTAAAACTGGTGATAGAAATCATAATGTAACTTTCTTTTACCTTTAGAAGATCCACATGATAAGTCAAACTATTTCAAATCCATTTCCGTCGAAAATGGGCCCCCAGGGCCATGCAAAGTTTATAAAATCTATTCCAGTAGGCTAGAAGCCAAAACAGTAGTAAAAATATAGATAAATCCTCTCTAAATTCATGGAATGATATGACTAAACACAATTAGCCGCCAAACAGCTCACAATCAACCTATCGGCCCAGCACAAGCCCCGATCGCTCTACAGCATAGATAGCCAGCATAATATCATGATAACAATGCCTGAAACTCACAAGAACCACCAAATAACCCACCATCTATGGTCCAGAGACAAAAAAGGCTGCACATGACCGTAAGGGTGATAATATCAACTACAGAGAATACTACACACAACGGAGGAAAAACATTAGGGCGAATCATGGAAAAATGGTCAGGGTCTGTGGTACCAACCTAATAACCCAACCCAAGAATGCTAGCTAGTACAATTTTATCTGATATATGCTAAGTCTAGGGAGTTTAGACCGTAACCTAGCAGTCGTCCAATGACAAGCTGCCCGAATAATAGTATCCAAGGCCGAATTGCTCTGAGATATCCTGAATGATAATCAAACTATCCAAAAACATAAATAAAACATTAAAATGAATCTAACGATACCCATAATGCTATAATTGTAGCCAGGCCAAAATTTGGGTCACCAGCGGGCTCGTGGGCTCCGCAACCCGAAACCGAAAAGGAAAATGCACAATATGATCACCGAGACCATAGGAGTATATGCCCGAAAAATCAAGGAAATTGGGCAACAATTTTGGGCTAAAACATCCCCTAATAATCAAGAATCCAACTTAAGGATTTAAGGAAAGGAAACCGGAAATTAGGCAGGAATTACCTACCAAGAAGCTGGAATTTAAGCCAAGACGGAGAATTCTTCAAACCCACGAACATGCACGATCTAGGAGGCAGAATCTACCACAAATTCCAAGCTTTGGGTATGAGCAACAATGGAGGATTTTTCAAGAAAACAAAAGGAAAAGCATGTTGGGTAAGAAGCTTACTAATAATCGAAGAACCACAGATAATTAAAGAGTAAAAGATTTCCTAAGTCTAGGATTGATATTGGAGCAATTTGGGAGAGTGTATAAATGTTTTAGAGTGAGAAAGTTGAGAAAGAAATGGCTGGAAAAATGAAGAAGAAGACTTAAATAGCTGCTGGTCGCTGGTCAGCGTCATTGGCGCTAAACCCGTGCCATCGTGCACAAGGAATCCAGGAGCCATCACGCCTAAAGGGTGCCATCGCGCCTGAAGGGCGCCATCACGTTGGCCGGCTACAGGTGCTGAGGCGCGATCGCGCTGGCCTTGGCGCGATTGCGCTGGCCTTGGCGCGATTGCGCTGGCCTTGGCGCGATTGCGCTGAAGGCCTGGCCTGCACTAAAAATCTGCAACATTTTTAAAACTCCATGAGGCATTCCGGGCACAATCGAAAACTGATATTCAAAAACCAATAATGCTAATAGAGTGGAAATGACATTCCGAAATCAACAAAATCGACGAAACTTCCATATGAGGTCATTTTGGAGAAATGTTGACCCAAGTCAACACTAGCGAATAGAAACCCAAAGTCTCAAAATGAGCCCGGCTCCAGAACTCAAACCAACCACCTTCCCAACCCAAACTCATCATTCTGGAGCTGATGGAATTGTTGGATTTCCAATCCGAGTCTCCGATCATCAAAAGCCACCCAAAGTTACACTTTCAACTCCAAATAGCCTGAAAACAGAGAAAACCCCACAAACCCCACACCGAAAGTTCTCAGGCCTCAATTGAAGGTAAAACTAGACCAAACTCAATGCTCCAGAGCTAACAGAACTATCAGAATTCAATTCTGAGTACGTTAGCTAAGAGTGTTGACTAAAGTCAATGATATTCTAAGTTAAAGATCTAAAATAGGCAAATGACCAAAATGACCAAACGAATGACTAGAGTAACAAACTACCGGTCTCAGCAAGCCATAAATTACTTGGGGCCACTACAAGAAAGATCTAACAACATAAATGAATGCGTAAACGCAAAGATGACCGAAAGGGTCATCCCAGTTATTTATTGTTTTATGTGAGGTTCGTTACCACCTGCTTTGGGAGAGTGTTTTTGAACGTCATAAAAATAGCGCCATTTCTAGGGAATGGTTTTTAATTTTCCATTTTATTGTTATTTAATTCACTTTTGTTGAGTGTTTGTGATTTTTTAGCTTTTTTTTGTTATTTGTGTTCTATTGAATAGGTTGCCCATGAGCCAAGTGGGTAATCAAGAAAGTATTGACAGATTCATGGACGTGGAAGATGGACCAGTTGGTCATGCTCCTATGTGTGCCATCCGAATACCTCAGATCATTGACAACACCATCTTCCACATCACAAGCACCATATTTCACTTGATCCAGATGAAGGGAATCTTTGGAGGGTTGGCCTACAAAGATTCAAATTGACATGTCCAAAATTTTGTCAAAATTTTCCAACCCTTCATTATTCAGAACATAACTCAAGAGTTGATCCAACTTTGGTTGTTCCCATTCTCTCTTACAGGTGAGACAACCACGTGGCTTGAAGAGCTCCTTGAGGGCTCCATTACAACTTGGAATGGATTGGTTGAAGCCTTTTTGACTAGATTTTTTCCACCTTTTCGTATGATGCAATTGCGTGATGAGATTACCAATTTTTGGCAATTACTGGATGAGCCATTGTACGAGGTATGGCTGAGGTTCAAGACAAAGTTATTATTATGTACAAACTATGGCTTACTTGACAATGTTCTCCTTCAAAGCTTCTATAGAGAACTAGACTCTATGAACAAATTGGTCACCAACAACATCGCAGGAGGATCTTTTATGGACCAAGCTTATGGACTTGCTCCGACTCTCCTTGATCGAATGACAAAAACTAATAAGGCATGACATACTAGAGATGCTGAAGTATGATCCAATGTTACTTCCCTCATAATGACTAATGAGATGGGGAACTATGAGGAGGAAAGAGGAGAGACCATGGCCAAAATGATGACTCAAATTGATTTGTTGGCCAAACATATGTTGGGTGCCGAAACCAAAAGTGCTAATGTTGTGGGTACTTATGGTTCAAAAGATCATGATGAAGTTTTACTCATACATCGAGAGATAGAGAGCTTTGTTATTTTTTGATGGGTTCTCTCCCAGGGTATCAAGGTGCCAATCAAGGCACTTGGTGACCATGAGATGAGAATCAGGGTCAGAGAGACTATGAGAGAGATCGTAAAAGGGAAAGTGATAGATATAACCACCAAAGCAATAATCCCTCTATGCCTCTATCAAAGGAAAATACTTCTCCTTATCAACCAAGTGTAAGTGACCCGACCAACTCTAAAATCGAGGTTATGTTGTCAAGAGTGCTACAAAGAGTGGAGTCTATGGATAACAAAGTAATAGATCTCAAGAGTGATGTATCTACTCTTTATCAAATCGTGAACTTCCATTCATCATCTATTAAGCACTTAGAAGCTCAAGTGAACCACCTCTCTTCTCAAATAAACCCTCATTTAAAGGGTACTCTTCCTAGTGACACTCTTGCAAGCTCAAAGAATGATGGCCATGTAATGGAAATTGTTACTAGAAGTGGAAAGAGGTTAGATGAAGTGAGAAAACCAATCAATGAAGCTGTGGTTGACTTGAATAAAACAGTTGCACAATAGGTCATGATTAACAAGAGTGATAATGTGAATCCAAATATTGGGGTGAAGCCTTGTGCACCCAATATATTTGTTGAAGATAATATCCCACAAGAGAAGAAGGATGAAAGTGAGTTGCCTTCTTAAATTGCTATTGAGATCGAGGAGGAAGCTCTAAGTGTGCCAAGGCCATTGCCTAAAAATCCTTCTCCATATCCTCAGAGGTTGATTAAGAAGAAGGAAGATAATCAATTCAAGAAATTTTTAGACATGTTCAGCAAACTATCTATCAATATTCCTTTGCTTGACACTCTAATGCAAATGCCAGGATATGCCAAGTTTTTTGAAAGAATTGCTAAATAAGAAATGAGTGATTGATGTGGGGACTTTTGAAGTATCCTATAGTTGTAGTGCTATGATGACGAGAAATATTTCTCCCAAATAGGAGGATTCAGGAGCTTTCACCATCCCATGTACCATTGGTGTGTTCTTGTTCAAGAAACATTTATGTGACCTCGGGGCAAGTATCAACTTGATGCCCCATGTAATTTTCAGAAAGTTGGGTCTAGGTCCTCCTAAACCTACACCGATGAGTATACCTATGGCTTACCATTCAATTAAGCACCTAGTGGGAATATTGTTTGATGTATTAGTGAAGGTAGACAAGTTCATCTTGCCGGCTGATTTTGTAGTCTTGGATTATGATGTTGATCTTGAAGTTCCTATTTTCCTCGGACATCCATTCTTAGCTACAGGGAGGGACCTAGTTGATGTTGAGTTGGGAGAACTCAAGTTCTGAGTAGGAAGCGAGGAGGTCACATTCAATGTTTTCCAACCAATGAAATCTCCGGATGAGTATAGAGTGGTTTCCGTAATTGCTACCACGAAAGAGATGGTTGAAGGTCCATGGGGAGATGAAAATGGTGATAAACCATTAAACAATCAGCTGGTTACCTACAATGATGGTGAAAAGAAGGACCCCGAGAGGTTGACAATGACTAAACCACCAATTTTGGAAAGAGTGGACTTGGGTCCTAATGAAAACCTCAAATTGTCTGTGTCTATGGTGTTGTCAACTTGTCACCGTGAAGAGGTGATGAAGATATTGAAGAAGAACTTCTGTCTCTTTGGTTGGGATCGTGTCCATCATTTTGGCTTGACCCTAGGCTATGATTGATCCATGATGTACTATTGTCATGCCACGATATAAAATCAAGCGCTTCTTGGTAGGCAACCCAAGTGTTTTGAGTTGATTTCTTTTACCTTTTGTTATTTTTTGTGTGTTTTAGGAATGCATGGTAATTGAAAAAATGTATAAGTGGAAAAATCTTGGAGAGCATGTGTGATGGACCATGTATTTTGCATGTATCATTATGCAGATGCAGGTGGCGTCGCCCATGAAAAATAGTGCACTGTGAAGAAAACTAGAAAGTTGAGGGCAGGTGCGAGCAGAGATGCAAATCACACCCACCGATGTGCGCATCACATGCCAAAGTAGAAAATAAGCAAAAATTCGATTAAAAAAATGTCACTAGCAAAGTGACATGTGAGACGCACATTATCATGTGAGAATTACACATCGCGATGCAAGCACATGTATGTTTAAATAATTGTTTGACCTACCTGTTGACCGACCTGACCCAGACTTTGACCCACGTCTCTTCCACTTCCTTCTCCTTTTTAAACTGTCACCTTCTTCCTTTTTCTCCCACAACTCTCTCAAAAACCTCCATTACTCTCAACCCAAACTCCCCAAATCTTCCAAACTTTCCCCAACATCTCCTTCTCCTTAAATATTACTTCAGCACTACCACTAAATCACCGGCGCACTACTTTTTTTCTGGCAAAAAAGGTGGATCTCCATTGTTAAGCACCAAAGCTTCAAGTTTTTGCTTTTTAATCTCTCATCTTTTCTTATGGTAAGTTTTCCAATGTTAAATTCTTATTTTTAAGTAGATTGAGAACTTTATTTGTGAAGTATGATAGTTTAATCGTCCATGTTGATTTTTGGTGAGATCTGATTTTTGAGACTACAATTTTTGGGCTTATTGTCGATTTTACTTGACAAAAACTTGGTAAATCATGTTTTTAGGATAATGCAAACATCTTGTGTTAATTTTTAGCTCTAAATTTCGGGTTTTTGGATAAAGTCTGAGTAACCCACTTGCGATGATGCATGGTTTGGCCCAATGATAGACTGGGTGACATTATTTTTAAGGTAAAATCATCGTCATTGCAAGATTTTGGTTGAATTTTGATGTGTGGGATGAAGTTTTATATACCACTGCACCCTGGTGTTATTTCAATTGATTGTAATTGTTCGGTGATCACTTTGGTTGAGGGGAGTGAACTCTTGTTACATTGAATGTTCTTGATTGATTTTTATAAATGCTTAATGTTCCCAATGATAGATAGGGTAACATCCTTCTTAAGGGAAGTCGTTAAGCAATTCTTTCATAATGTATGGATCTTATTAGTTTTTAAAGTTTTCCAGGCAAGTTTGAGTACCCAGATAACGTGGTAATGAGTCACATAGTGCTGGTAATGCTTGAGATTTGTTAAATTTTATGTTTATAAGCCTTGTTTGCACGTGCATTCCACATGTATTGCTCTACGATTCACATACGCAACACATATGAAAATGAGGAATTGAAAATTTTCTACTATTTCCATATGCATTTCACATGGACACGCATATCTTCACCTGCAAAATGCATAAAACATCGCATGTCGGTGCTACGTGTGCCAGTGTACTACCTGAAAGGGAGAAGGCACATGCGATGCACAAACTGGCTGAGGTATTTTGCACATGCCTTCACACCTTTCTTGTGTTGTTACCCAAGGTTTTTCCACCATGGGCGAAGCCACATGCAACATGTAGTTCTTTATATATGTTTTGCATGTGAGTCGCACATGTCAGCAGTTACCTGAGGCCTTTTTCTTCTCCTATGCATTCAACTTCATTTTAGTTCATTAACTTCTTGTAGTATTTTCTTCTTTTATTATTCCAAAAATACAAAAAAAAATTGCTATTTCTTTTGAGTACTCACAATCTCCTTGTGCATAAAATATCTTCTAGCAGGGGTAACTCAGGTTGTAGCACAAGAAGGCCCCCAACTCCTCCTACCTCCACTACCAAGCCCAAAGGAAAGAAGAAATACCCTGCTGCTTCTCCAACACCGCCTCCTGTGCAAGTCACGGAGGAGGAGAGGATTTGCTTTGGGGTAGAGGGAATGAAAGCCCTCTAAAATAGGGACAAGGCAAGGACCTTCACCCTAGAGTGGAGCTTTAACCTTGCAGTGGTGGAGGCTGATTTGCCTGATATCCACCATCAATTCACCACACACCACTGGTTCCCCTTCATAGATGTGACAGAATATTATCACGCCGAGGTGGTCCATGAAATTTATACATCCTACCAGACCAACTAGGACTCGATTAATTACACAGGCAGTGTTGAGAATTTCCCTTGCTTGGACTCAGTGATAGTTTGGGTTTAAGAAGTTCACATTACACCGGATACTATCAACTTCATATACTGGGTTGACCTGATTGAGCCTACACTAAAATATTGGGCTAAGGACCTTCCAAAGGACAAACCACTATGCCGGGCTGTGATTCATGGTGAAATACTAGATGTCACCGAGCTTGGAAGATGACCTTAGACCCTTTGTGAATAGTCACTTTACCCAAATTGACTTCCCTTGACATTGACCCTAGTAAACCCCTGTGATCTTGTGACCTTTCTTTGACACCTTGTTAGACACATTCACTAAATTCTATCATCATATAATACATAATAATCATAAACGAACCAGAATATGACAACACATTATCCCAACTCAACCCTTTTCTAATTCCAAATAGTTCAACCATAACAATCCTCTAGACTCCATGCCTGACGGCCTAATCATGAGCTCTCATTTCCATTTATACAATAACATGAAAATAAAAATAGGACAATCTAATCAATGGGTAGAATCTAGCCTACCTGGATGCCAACAGCTGCACGATGCATTTTCTGGCTCCATGAAGGCCTTCCCTGATGATTGACAAGCTTGAATCTATGGTTTCACACCCTTCTAGCTGGAATCCCTCCTCCCAATAGCTCCTAAGCCTTGGAGCAGCCTAGAAGGGTTTTTGGAGTAACCTTCATATCTTTTCCAACTGGGGAGGAGAAGTTCTTTTATTAAATTGCGTCATTGAGATACTATTTTCCATCATTCCACTATAGCGGACATCCGTCCACTACAGCGGTAGTGCTATAGCGGAAATAAATCTTGCTATGGCAGAGTGATGTCATCCCAGACCAATTTTAAAAATTGTAAATTTTTTCTGTCATGTCAACCCTACTAAATTCAAATGTATTTTTAATTGCTCCAAAAATTTATGATATCGTGATTTCTAAAATAACAACGGATCCGGTCATTAGAATAGAAACCATCGTTCATCCTTGAATGATCAAGTGGAAATAGAAGAAATTAGCCCAGGACTCTAATAGTACCTTGTGACCGTGTATTAAAAACTTATGCGAAATGTCAAACCTCTCCTTTTTAATCAGATACGACCCAATATGACAATATTACACTCCCGCTCTGATGAGGAATTCTCCCTCTCTAGAGCTATCCAGAGAATTTAGATGTGATCCTTCCCAAGTACCCAAGAAGTCTGGGGCCTCATAGAATGTCAGAGCGAAAGAATTAAAAAAAGACCAGGGAGAAACCTTTCCTATCCCAAAAGTGACTGATGTCTGCTATAGAAGACATTATACCGCTATAGCGAGGTGATGACCACTATAGTAATTAGAAACAGTTGAAATAAGGGAGAAATGGGTTTTCATCCCTATTATCCTCTATTTCCCTTCGAAAAACACTCTTTTCCTCCCGATCACCCCACTCCCGATGTTGGAAATTCCAGTTAACAATCGCTCTTACTTGATACTTTACTTCCCTACACAAATTTAGATAGGATTGGGGTAGAAAATAACAATTTGGGGTACATATTGTGGTTGGTTCTACGGAATCATGAGTTGGTTTTATGGACCGTGGTTCAAACCATGGGTCCATCCTATTGACTCGTTGAACCAGATTAGAGGGATGACAAGTTCCCTAGGTTTCACGACTGGGTTGACGACCCGCCATCCATTCTACGAGTCCATCCTGTTGACCCGTAGGATTGCGTTCTGCAGCATGAATGGTTGGCTAGGAACCATGAGTTGGAACCACGGGTCGTGGTTCAAATGATGACCCATAGAACTGACCCGTGATTCCTGAAGCCGGCCCATTTTCCAACTTTTTCTTAATTAAATCGTAGGGGTATTTTAGTCATTACCCACCCTTTTAACTCCTAAATTATGTTGTTTTGGATATTTCTAGTAGGGTTTTCACTCTCATTAGCCTAAGTTCCTTCTCAAATCTTCATTCTTCCCCCAAAAAGGAAAAGTTCTTCTCCAAGCTCCAAGTCTCAAGCTCCAAGTTCAAGTCTCCTAAGTCTTTTCCATTCAAGTGGGTTAGCTTCAATCAAGGTATGTGGGTAGTCAACAATGGGTTCCTTTCACCCTTGTGCCCAAAACCCCCAATTCTCAAAATGATTTATGAACTTGTGAATTTAGGGTTTTGATCTAAATTAGGGAAAACTTATTAAATTAGTTTCTATGTTTAAGTTCATGGCTTCTTATTGCTTATTTATGATTTGATCATGATTCCTCCATTGGTTTTAAAAGCCCAAGCATTAAAGTTACTTTCTAGCATGATCCCATTGAATTTCATGTTTTCAAGAGAAATTTGACATGATTAGATATCATGACCTTTCTTGTATTTATGAAATTGCATGCTTAATTCTTCAAGTATGAAATTAGAAAGGTAAAGCGTGATTTGAATTATAGTATAGTTATGCTAAGTCTTTAAAAGTATGAATTTGAATTGCATGGCATCATATATGTCTTATTGCTTTTCAAATAGTTTTGACATCAGATATGTCATCAGTTATGATCAGTTTTGGCATCAGATATGCCCCAGTATTATATGAGCTATATGTATGTTTTGGGAGTAGTATTTAGCACCGAGTTGGACAGGATGAGAGTACCCTTAGTCCTAGAATTACATGCCTACATAGGTTTGTAAGTCCCCTATGTTGGGCATTAGATTTAGTGATCATGCCACAATCATGCCTTTATACCCAGACAAGATATATTGGTTCCTCTTGATGGGGCGTATACATCAGATTCCATGTAGCTCAAATGGTCTATGTCGGTTAGAGAACCTCCCTCAAAAATAGTTTATGCTTTAAATGTATTTGACTCTTATTTAGATTTCAGACTCTTTGTTTATGATCATGTTTTCAGCTTGTGGTATTTCATAGAGTCATTTGCATCCAGTTCTACCTTTAAAGTATGATTTCAATTATTAAAGCATACTTAGCATGTTTTTGTCATGTTCATGCATATCTCATATACTCGGTACATTCCATAGTACTGACGCTTATCTTGCGCTGCATCCTTTTATGATGAAGATTCAGGTGTTCCTTCTCAGACCCGTGGCTAGAGCTTCCAGGCCACTTTCTGTCAGCTGTTGGTGAGTCCTCTTAGATCGAGGACTAGTTATATTCTTAGTCAGTGTTAGCTATTGTATTTTCTACATTTCGAGTTAGCTAGTGTCTTGTCCTAGCAACTCTTTATGTCATGAGTAGAGGATTTTCAGACATAGACAACTTTTGAGTCTCTTTCTGGATTTTGTATTCCCATTTGACTTGATTATCCATTTATGTGATTCCAAATTTATCTATTATGCTTCCGCTTGTCTTTTTTTATGCTTGAGAATGCTACGACCAAGGTTTAGCTTGGGACACTTTTGGTCCCAAGTCCCGTGTTACATCTAGGGGGTAACCTCGGGGCATGACAAACTTTGTATCAGAGCCTCAGGTTCAAGAGTCCTAGGATGTCTGAAAGCCGCATCAAGTAGAGTCTCTTTAATGTGTGTGAAGCACGCCACACATATGAGAGGGAAGCTATGAGATGTCTTAGAAAACTTCACTTCATTCATGATCATATCGTGCAATAGAGCTTAACTCTAATGTTTCTCTAATCCTTACCTTGTACGTTTCAGATCATGCCTCGACATGCTATGTCTCACCGAGTTGCTCGAAATGCCGCTCCTCCAGTTTTGGCCCCCGAGGTCACGAATAAGGAGTTTAGGAACACCATCCATTTGCTAGCCCAGACCTTAGCTGCTCAGTCCAATCAGCAGGCTCCTGCCCCTGTCCACCTTCAAGGTGGGGTAGCGGCCTGAGTTCATGATTTTGTCCATATGAACCCGCTGAAGTTTTGGGGTTCGAAGGTGAATGAAGATCCGCTAAATTTTATTGATGAACTAAAGAAGATATTTGATGTAATGCAAGTGGTTGGTGCTGATTGTGTAGAGCTAGCATCCTACCACCTCAAGGATATAGCTCATGTCTGGTTTACCCAATGGAAGAAGACTAGAGCTAGGGACGTGGTCCCTATGACTTGGGAGTGTTTCGAGAGGGCTTTCCTCGACTGGTTCTTTCCCTGTGAGTTGAGGCAAGCGAAGACTGAGGAGTTTGTGAACTTGAGATAGGAATCTATGACTGTTCAGGAGTACAGTTTGAAGTTTACTCAGTTGTCTAGGTATGCCCCCTATATGGTAGCAGACCCGCATGATCAGATGAGCAAGTTTATCTTTGGGGTTTCAGATTTGGTGAAAAACGAGTGTAGGTATGTTATGATGTTGAGTGATATGAACATTTCAAGACTCATGACCCATGCTCACCAGATCGAGGGAGACATTCTTAGGGAGATGGCAAGGGAGAATAAGAGGGATAGATTCGAGGGTTGAGGTTTTGGCCATCAGAATTCCAAAGGCGGACATCGCTCTTCCTTTCAGAAGAGGTCATCAGAACCCATGCATTCTTTGGCCAATACTCCTTCTCAGGCCTCCAGGCCCCGTCATGATCAGTTCGATAGAGGTGCAGGCTCTTATTCTCAGAGTAGTGGTGCAAAGGGGCCTTCTTTTCCCGTTTGTGCCAAGTGTGGGAAGAATCACCCCGGTGAGTGTTTGGCTGGTAGAGAGGGTTGGTTTAGTTGTGGTCAGGTTAGATATCATATCAGAGATTGCTCTTCAGCTAAGAAAGGGTAGGGAGGTGTTAGGGCTCAGTCTGCTCCAGCATCCCCAGGAGGTCGACCAGCCCAGTAGGGCAAAGCTTCTAGTTCTGGTGGTCCACGCCAGAAATGCCTTTATGCTATGTCCTCTTGTCAAGACCAGGAGGGTTCCCTAGATGTTGTTACTGGTATGTTGAAAGTCTTCTCTTTTGATGTGTATGCTTTGTTGGACCCCGGTGCCTCCTTATCTTTTGTGACCCCTTATATAGCATGCAAATTCAAAGTATGTCTTGAATTGATTTTAGAACCCTTTTGTGTTTCTACTCTTATTAGTGAGTCAGTCTTAGCCAAAAGAATATACAAAAAATTCCCTATCTAAGTCCTTCATAGAGTCACTTCAGCGGATTTAGTAGAGTTTGAGATGACTGATTTTGATGTTATTCTTGGTATAGATTGGTTACATGTGTGTTATGCTTTGGTTGATTGTCGTACTCAGGTAGTCAGTTTCAAGTTTCCAAATGAACCCATCTTAGAATGGCAAGGTAGTCCCCCATCCTCGAAAGGTCGTTTCATATCGTATCTTAAGACTAGGAAGATAATTTCAAAGGGGTATGTTTATCACATAGTATAGGTTATGGACATGGAGTCCGAAATCCCATCCCTTTAGTCTGTCCCTATTGTGAATGAGTTTTTAGAAGTGTTTCCCGAGGATTTACTTGGAGTCCCTCCCGAGCGAGAGATCGACTTTGGGATAGATCTTCTTCCAGATACGAATCCTATCTCTATTCCTCCCTATAGAATAGCTCCCGCGAAGCTTAAAGAGTTAAAGGATCAGTTGAAGGATCTTCTTGATAAGGGTTTCATCAGGCCTAGCATTTCTGCATGGGGTACTCCCATCTTATTTGTTCGAAAGAAAGATGGTTCTCTTAGAATGTGTATTGACTACCGTCAGTTGAACAAGGTCACAATCAAGAATAAATATCCCATTCCTATGATTGATGAATTGTTCAATCAGCTTCAGGGTGCTAGTTTCTTCTATAAAATTAACCTTAGATTCGGTTATCATCAGATTCGTGTTAGAGAGTGTGATATTCCGAAGACAACCTTCAGAACTCGGTATGGTCATTATGAATTTGTTA
Organism: Jaltomata sinuosa; assembly: GCA_003996215.1. Classification (NCBI taxonomy): domain Eukaryota; kingdom Viridiplantae; phylum Streptophyta; class Magnoliopsida; order Solanales; family Solanaceae; genus Jaltomata; species Jaltomata sinuosa. The sequence goes on along the minus strand of QJPP01007499.1, from coordinate 140,186 downwards.
TGATGTCTTTTGGTCTAACGAATGCTCCTGCAGCCTTTATGGATTTGATGAATCGTGTATTCAAACAGTACCTAGATATGTTTGTGATTGTTTTCATTAATGATATCCTCATCTACACTCGGAGTGAGGAGCAGCATGCGGACCATTTGAGAGTTGTGTTGCAAACTCTCAAGGATCGGCAGTTATTTGCTAAGTTTAGCAAGTGTGAGTTTTGGATGCAGTTTATTGCTTTTCTGGGTCATATTATGACTAAAGATGATATCCGGGTTGATTCTCAAAATATAGAGGGAGTAAAGAACTGGCCAAGACACACTTCCCCGTCTGATATTAGAAGCTTTTTGGGTTTGGTTGGATACTACAAGAGGTTTGTGGAAGGATTTTCTTCCATTCCTGCCCCTTTGACCCAATTGACTTAGATAAGGTAAAATTTCAGTGGTATGATTTATGCGAGAAGAACTTTCAGGAATTGAAGACTAGATTGACCATAACTTTAGTGTTAGCTCTACCCGAGGGCCTAGATGATTTTGTTATATATTGTGATGCTTCTAAGATTGGTTTGGATTGTGTTTTAATGCAGTGTGGTAAGGTAATTGCTTATGCCTCTAGGCATCTTAAAACTCATTAGAAAAACTACCCTACTTATGATCTTGAGTTAGCAGTCGTGGTCTTTGCTTTGAAGATTTGGAGACATTACTTGTATGGGGTACATGTGGATGTATTCACCAATCGTAAGAGTCTTCAATATGTGTTCACTCAGAAGGAATTGAATTTGCAACAAAGAAGATGTCTTGAACTTCTTAAGGATTATGACATGAGTGTGCTTTACCATTCGGGTAAGGCCAATGTTGTGGCGGATGCACTTAGTAGATTGTTGATGGGTAGTGTGTCTTTAGTCAAAGAAGAAAAGAAGGAACTGGTTAAGGAGGTTCATAGGCTAGCTCAGTTGGGTGTTCGCCTTATGGACTCGACGGAAGGTGGTGTTATTGTTCAGAATGGTTCCGAATCATCCTTGGTAACAGAAGTGAAGGCAAAGCAAGACAGTGATCCCATTTTACTTCATCTTAAGGATGCAGTCCATCAGCAAAAGGTGGAGGTGTCTTCCTATGGGGGAGATGGTGTACTCCGTTATCAGGGTCGACTATGTGTGGCAGATATAGATGGGTTGAGACAGAAAATTTTGACTGAGGCTCACATATACAGATATTCCATCCACCCTGGTGCCACAAAGATATACCGTGATTTACGTGAAGTCTATTGGTGGAATGGTATGAAAAGGGACATAGCCAGCAAGTGAAGGTAGAACACCAATGACTGGGTGGCATAATTCAGGATATTGAACTTCCCACTTGGAAGTGGGAGGCGATCAATATGGACTTCATTACAGGTTTGCCTCGTACTCGAAGGCAACATGATTCTATTTGGGTGATTGTCAATTGGATGACTAAATCATTCCATTTCTTGGCTGTTAAGACTACGGATTCAGCAGACGAATATGCCAGACTCTACATTCGGGAGATAGTTTGATTGCATGGTGTTCCTTCGTCCATCATTTCTGATAGGGGTACTCAGTTTACTTCTCAGTTTTGGAGATCATTTTAGAGAGGTCTTGGTACTTAGGTGAAGCTTAGCACTACTTTTCACCCTCAGACAGATGGCCAGAAAGAGCGTACTATTAAGACTTTGGAGGATATGTTGAGAGTTTGCGTGATTGATTTCAAAGGTAATTGGGATGATCACTTACCTCTTATAGAGTTTACCTACAACAAAAACTTTCACTCTAGCATCCAGATGGCTCCTTATGAGACACTTTATGGTTAGAGATATAGTTCTCCTATTGGTTGGTTTGAGGTAGGTGAGGCAGCCTTGATTGGTCCAGATTAGGTTCATGAGACTATGAAAAAAGTTCAGCTTATTAGAGAGAGGTTAAAGACCACTCAGAGTCAACCGAAATCATATGCGGATGTGAGGAAAAGGTAATTAGAGTTTGAAGTTGATGATTGGGTTTTTTCTAAAGGTGTCACCCATGAAGAGTGTGATGAGATTTGGCAAGAAAGGGAAGCTTAGTCCCCGTTTTATAGGTCTTTATCAGATTCTGAGGAAGGTTGGTAAGGTTGCTTATGAGTTGGATTTTCCATCGGATTTTGAAGCGGTTCATCCAGTCTTCCATGTTTCCTTATTGAAGAAGTATGTTGGTGATCCGACCTTGATTATTCCTTTGGAGGATGTAGGTGTGAAGGATAGTCTCGCCTATGAGGAGGTCCCCATAGAAATCCTTGACCGTCAGATTCGGATGTTGAGAAACAAAGAAGTCACTTCGGTAAAAGTTCTTTGGAGAAATCATCTTGTTGAAGGAGCTACTTGGGAAGCGGAATCAGCCATGAAAGCCAAGTACCCTCATATCTTTCCTTCTGATTTTGTTCCATCTTGAAGTAATAGTTTTATCCTTAGTATGTTCCTCCCATCCTATTCCATCAGTTACTCTCATGATCCTAGCATGCTTTCATGTTTTCGAAGTTGATTTAACCATGTTTTATGTTGAAAAGTTCAGTTTTCATGTTTATTCCTTGGTTTCCATGTTTTGTTGCTGGTTGGGCTATTTTCTCTTCTGTTTCCCTTGCTAAGTCTTCATTCGAGGATGAATGAACCCAAGAGGGAGCTATTGTAACACCTCAAAAATTGAACCAGTTATCTAAGTCTGAAACTCAAAAACATTTCATGTTCCAAGAATGATGGGTCCAAACCACGGACCGTGGTTTGAACCTGTCATTTCCGGAACATGAAAATTTTCTACGTTTCAGACTTAGATAGCTGGTTTGATTTCCGAGGTGTTACAATAGTGGAACTCAACCACTATAGCAGAGAAATTTCTGCTATAGCAGTTCTGCCATAGCATACGGTCGTCCATTATAGCGGAAGATCGAAAAATAGTAGCCTCCCCAGGCTCACTTAGAAAAATTTCCTTTTTTTAAAAAACTCATTCCCTTATTCCTTATCAAGTTCTAATCCCCCCTTGCTATATTGTAGGTTATCACACCCAATGGCTGAAGGACAATTACCCGAGTATCCCTATGAGCGGTTCCCCGATGATGCTAGTCGAGAGAGGTTCATGGACTACCAGAGGTTAGGCTTTTGCCATGATAGGGGTTGCAAAATATTAGGGGAAGATGGAAAAGCAGGTGCCTTCCATCGCAGACTTCAAGAGTTCAACTAGGGTTTGTTGGCGGTGGCTCCCTCTCCCCCACATACAAGTTGGGTGCGGGAGTTCAACGCCATACTTCTCACCATTCGTTGGGATGATCCCAACTCCACTATCTAAATTCGAGGGGTAGATGTCCCTGTGAACTCTCAGACTATCAATTAGGTGTTAGGAGTGCCTCACCTTTCAAATGCAACATATGAGTCTAAGGATCGACTATGGGGTATGACTTGGATGAGAGATACCTTGGTGGATGAGGAGTTCAGGAGTCAGGTCTACTAGCCCAGTCCCGAGAGCATCACCAAAGCTTTTTTTTTCTGCAGATTCCAGGAGGTGGTTAAATTTGGTGTCCCAGAGAATTTGACCGTCGGGCAACACCACTGACGTGACTTATGTTAGGGCCCTAGTGATTGATTTTGCTATATAGGGGATCATTATGAATGTTGGGGACTAGGTCATCTCAAAGTGGAAGGACTTCTACCGGTGTCATAGGAAGGGACCCTATCTTCCGGGTTTCTTATCCGAATTGTGCAGGAGGTTTGGGGTGCCTGAGGATCATAATGATTTTGAGGTAGCTATGGATGATGCCTTCAATCCTCTCTAAGTGAAAGTGGTCACCTCCAAGAAGAAGAGGAAATTAGATGAAGCAGGAAGCAGCCAACCTATTGAGGATGGTGCTGCTGCAGATGAGGATGACACTCCCGCCCCTTCCCAGCCTTAACCCCCGATCACTAGCCTCCAACTTGAGGAGAATCTGGCCGCTGTCAGGAGGTTCATGGAGGACACTGTTGCTGCTGGAGGTACATCCCCGACCACCTCTGCTCAAGACTTTGCAGCACTCCGCAGGGAGATAGAGAAAGAGAAGAAGAAGAGGCGCTCCCGGGACCATATGTTTGCCCAGATGTGGAAGACCATAAAGTTCATGTTCACTTGCATTAACCCTGGTCAGGATCATCCACCCTTGAGCCCGAGGATAGGTAGCAGTTCCCCTTCCTGAGCAATAATGAGGCCTAGGACCTCCCCTTTCCCCTTTTATTAAGAACTTCACTATTTTTTGAGTTTTTCCCCTGTTTGGGGCATGTACTAGAGAATGTTCCCTTTCCCCTTTCCCTTCGTTTTTAAGCACAGGGATGCTAGTTTTCAGACAATTTCCCTTATATACATACTATATTAGTGTCCCGACCCGATTTCTCGGTCATGATGGCACCTACAACCCCCGGTAGGTGAACCAATCCCTGTAGCCCAGAACAGTTAGTAATGGGCTACTATCCAACAAATAAGAGAACAAGACGAATAAAATAGATAACAGGTATATAAGTATATACATATGCGGAAACTAAACCAAACCCCAAGACCTGGTATCATAGTACAGAGCCAAAACTACATATATGGAGTGCAAAATAAACCAAAACTATATATACAAATGTCTCTGAATGGTAATAGAGCACGTGAAGCAAAAGATAAACTAAAGCTAAGCTCCGATCGCCAAGAGCTCACCCTCAGCCTGAAGTGGTCTCCACCGATCTCCCAGCACGAATCACAGCGATCTAACGGCGATGGCCCACGCTAGGATCTGCACCCAAAGATGCAGGGGGTAGGGGTGAGCACCAAATGCGAAGCATAAGGTACCCAGTAGGTATCATAGGCCGACTGGGCACATATAAGACAAAAATGTAGTAACAGACAGAATAGAAGCAAGTAGTCACAGAAATAAACGACAGGTACACAGGAACTAGCCCAGAGGGAAATCAACAGAACCACATATGAGGCTAGCAAGCAGAATATACACACCAAAGGCATAGGTGAAAGTAAGCAATAACGCACCTGGGATCCTTGCAATAACAGTGTATTTAAAATAAGTTTACGAAGTGGACGGTATACCGGTAACCTCAAGTGTAAGAAGAAGGGAGAAAGAGTAAATATAGGCATGCTCAGAGAAATGAATCAAACTCAACTAATCATAGCAATCTCATACTTATCCATAATAGAGGACAATCCTGTAAGTAAAAAGTAAAAGTCTACCTACAGTCCCCCGGCCGCCCATACAACCGAGGAACACAAACAAGTGAAAACAAACCCTCCGGCATCCCATACTACCAGAGCGTACAATCAGCAAACAGCAAACAAGGGTGGAACCTCGAACCATGAATGATATGATGCATGAAGATCTCAAGTGCCATAGTATCTCTGTATGTACCTCCTCCGGCGCCGATCCGGCCCAGCAGGTAGTTCCATGGAAGGACTCTGCCCGTATACCTCTACTCCCCCGTATACCCCTCTTCCGGCACACGCAGCCCGTAGCCCCTGGCCCGGATAGCAAGGTCCATGGAGGTCCCAGACCCCATACTAAATCTCAGTATCAGAACATGTATCAAGATAGAGACCTAGTCTCGATATCAAGATAGAGACCCAGTCTCGAATATGCATGCCCAGACCCTGTCCAGGACTAAAATAGTAGGAAAATATCTCAAAAACCCCTCCAAGGGTGCCCGGGCGTAGCCGGGTCTAAACAATAAAAAGTCATCTCAGGTGCTCGGTCCAACCGAGACTAAAAATCATCTCAAGTAACAAGAAAACTCAACTAGCACCCCGGCCCTGCCGAGTCTAGCGATAATTATAAAACTGATGATTTTAAACATAATTTTACTTTCTTGCCCAAAAATCTCCGCAAGTGAAATCAACCATTTCCAAATCATTTCCATAAAAAAGGGCCCCCCGGGCCATGCAAGGTTTAGAAAACAGTGCCAGTAGGCCCGAAGCCAAAACCACAGTAAAACCTGAATAAAACCTCTTTATATGCATGGAAATGGTATGATCACACACAATAGCTGCCCCGCAGCTCACAATCAACCTATCGACCCTGCACAGGCCCACAGCTACTCAGCAAGCATAACCAGCCTAGAAGGATAATACTATGCCCGGGACTCGCGGACATTCCCAAAATCCCACCTTCTATGTTCCAGAGTCAACAAGGCCTCGCAGGACCACAAGGGTAAATAAAATATATCGGCAAATACTACAAGCAACGGAGGAATAAAAATAGGCGGACATGAATAAAGCGGTCAAGGTCTGTGGTACCAACCTAATAAACCAACCCAAGGATGCCCATTAATACAATTTTATTCTATATATGCGGAGTCTAGGGAAATTAAACCGTAACCTACCTGTCGTCCGACGACAAGCTGCTGGAACAACGATGTCCGAGCTCGAACCACTCCGAGAAAACCCAAAACTAAATCGGAATCGGATTCGGATTTGGGATGGAACAACTTGACGTAGATAATTGATTACTTTATCAAATATATTTTTCTCACGACAAAACCTCTCACGTGAATGAGTATTTAATACTGTGCATAGTCGTATGCAACAGTAATGTACATATATGTATCATAACTTTCAGCAAGTCATGACTTAAATATATATAAGTATGCAATTATGATTGCTGCCAACTTTCCCAAAAAGGTGCCACCTATCCACTTGCTTATGCGCTGCACTAGCCCTCCACTTCCACGTGGAAGTGGAGGTGGCAACCAACTCGACCCGATAAGTATATACTCGGGTATTGCATAAATTCGTGGTAAAATAAATATAATATTGTAAATATACCATAATTTATAGAAAATTATTTCAAACAAAACCTACTATATTATAATAATAAATTTCAACATAACTAGATTTACTATCTCCGTTAAAATATTACGGAGTATAAAAACTTTATAAAATAAATACGTATACAATTATAACGTATCAAAAATATCTTCCATAAACCTTTAAAATATTTGAAAGGGTAATAATAATATAATTTTTTTACCAATTTCAACTTTTAAATAAATATTTCAAATACACGCACGATGCTAATAAAGTTCTTAAGTTTAGGCTCGTAATTCGCCTACGCACGATTTCGATATTCAAGAATTCTCTCGGGATCCTCCCTTATATTTTATCACTGTTTCGGAACTGAAATGGCATTTTAAAACGTGAAATTGAAGCTTAAATCGGGTTAAACCCGACCCAATTCACGACCCGGTTCGCAACCCGTTTTCTGCCAGACAGTCCGCGGTAAAACAGTCATAACTCTTTGCTCCGAGATCCGTTGGACGTGAGGTTTTGTGCGTTGGAAACTAGACTCGTAGACCTTCGATTTGGTATTTCGGGGGACTTCTAACTCTTTATATATTGGGAGAAAAGTCCCGAGACATTTGACCCAAAGTTCAGAAAATTTGTTAAAGGTCTTATGATATCTTTCGTCGATTTGCTGGACTTCAAAACTTAAACGTGGAAATGACCGGAAGGGTCATTACATCATCCACTACTAAAAAGGGCTTTCGTCCTCGAAAGTCAAGGTCAAGGGGGTACCTGAAGGCTAAAATAGCTGCGGATACTGATCCCGCATATCTCTCTCGGTCTCCCAGGTAGCCTCCTCGACTGGACGGTGCCTCCACTGAACCTTAACAACTGGGATCTCTCGAGACCTCAATCTCCTGACGTCTCTGGCCAAAATAGCTGCCGGCTCCTCAACAAAGGCTAAATCCTCACCCAACTGAACTGAATCCCACTGCAACACATGAGACTCATCTGGTACATACCGACGCAGCATCGAAACATGAAACACAGGATGTATAGCTGAAAACATCGGAGGTAAGGCTAACTGATAGGCAACGCTACCAACCCTCTGCAGAATCTCAAACGGCCCAATGTACCTGGGGCTAAGCTTGCCCCGCCTACCAAATCTCATCACGCCCTTCATGGGCGATACACGGAGAAACACCAAGTCACCGACACTAAACTCCAAGGCACGAAGCCTACGATCAGCATAACTCTTCTGCCTGCTCTGAGCTGCCCGAAGTCTGTCCTGAATCACTCGGACTCGGTCTAAGGAATCTCGAAGCAAATCTGTGCTCTGTGGCCCAGCACTAAAACCATCAAACCAACCTACCGGTGATCTGCAACGCCTGCCATACAAAGCCTCAAAAGGTGCCATGCCGATACTCGAATGGAAGCTGTTATTATAAGCAAACTCTGCCAAGGGAACAAACTGATCCCAAGAACCTCCAAAGTCAAGAACACAGGCCCGAAGCATGTCCTCCAAAATCTGAATGGTCCTCTCGGACTGGCCATCTGTCTGAGGGTGGAAAGCGGTACTAAGATGAACCTCTGTACCTAAATCTCGCTGAATAGCCCTCCAGAACTGAGATGTGAACTGAGTGCCGCGGTCTGAAATGATAGAAGCTGGGACCCCATGCAACCGAACAATCTCACGAAGGTAGATCTGAGCTAACCTCTCTGCACCATAAGAAGTCTGAACCGGCAAGAAATGTGCTGACTTAGTCAGCCTATCAACAATCACCCATATGGAATCAAACCCACGAGAAGTACGGGGCAAACCAACAACGAAGTCCATAGTAATCCCTTCCCACTTCCACTCAGGAATGGGAAGTCGCTGCATCACACCACCAGGTCTCATGTGCTCGAACTTAACCTGCTGACAGCTCAAGCACCGAGATACAAACTCTGCTATATCCCGCTTCATACCACTCCACCAGTAAAGCTGCCTCAAGTCTCTATACATCTTCGCTGTGCCAGGGTGAATGGAATATCTAGTACAATGTGGCTCACGAAGTATCATACTGGAATCAAATCCACTAACCCTCAGAACACAAAGGCGTCTATCATACCTCAGAACCCCATCTGAATCTAGAGTAGCCCGACTGGTCTCACCCTGAACAACCCGATCACGAAGGTCACACAACTGCTGATCCTCAAACTGATGGCTCTGAATCTGATCAATCAAAGTAGAACGAACCTCAACACTGGTGAGAACTCTGCTAGGATCCGACAAGTCAAGCCAACCAAACGGATTAGCCAAGGACTGATGTCCAAGGCCAACGGACGCGTCTGAAACTGAAAGAGAAGCTAGGCTACCCATACTCACTGTCGTCCGACTCAAGGCATCCGCTACCACGTTTGCCTTGCCCGGATGATACAGAATAGTGAAGTCATAGTCCTTCAGTAACTCAACCCATCTCCTCTGTCTCGAGTTCAACTCCCGCTGACTCGTGATATACTGAAGACTACGGTGATCGGTGAAGATATCACAGTGAACTCCATATAAGTAATGCCTCCCGATCTTGAGCGCGAAAACTACTGCCGCCAACTCTAAGTCATGAGTGGGGTAGTTGCGCTCGTGAACCTTCAGCTGCCTCGACGCATAGGCTACTACTCGACCCTGCTGCATCAACACACAACCAAGACCAACCCAGAAGCATCACAATACACGGAGAAGCTCTGACCCTCAACCGGCAAAGTCAACACTGGAGCTGAAGTCAATAAGGCCTTAAGCCTCTTGAAGCTATCCTCACACTGATCCGACCACTGAAATGGGATATCCTTCCTAGTCAGCATAGTCAAGGGTGCTGCTATGGAAGAAAACCCCTCAACGAACCGTCTGTAGTAACCCGCTAGCCCAATAAAGCTACGAACCTCGGTAACAGTAGTAGGTCATGGCCACTCACAAACCGCTGAAATCTTTCCCGGATCAACCCTAATCCCATCCTTAGACCACCACGTGCCCTAGGAATCACACTGAACTCAAGCCAAAACTCACACTTTGAGAACTTGGCATAACAGTCCGTATGCTCTCTCAGAGTCTGGAGTATAACCCTCAAGTGTTGCTCATGCTCATCTCTACTACGCAAGTATACTAAGATGTCGTCTATAAAAACTATCACAAATGAGTCCAAATACGGGCCAAGAACCCTGTGCATCAAGTTCATAAAGGCTGCCGGGGCATTAGTCAACCCAAAAGACATCACCAGGAACTCATAATGGCCATAACGTGTCCTGAATGCTGTCTTAGGGATGTCCTCCGCCCTAATCCTCAACTGATGGTAGCCGGACCTCAAATCAATCTTCGAAACACGACTGAACCCTGAAGCTGGTCAAACAAATTATCAATCCTCGGCAACGGATACCTATTCTTCACTGTCACCCTATTCAGCTGCCGATAATCAATACACATGCGCATCGACCCATCCTTCTTCTTCACGAAGAGAACAGGAGCACCCCAAGGCGACACACTAGGTCTAATAAACCCCTTAGCTAACAGATCCTGGAGCTGCTCCTTAAGCTCCCTCAACTCAGCAGGAGCCATACGGTAAGGAGAAATAGAAATGGGCCTAGTGCCCGGCTCCAACTCAATAGCAAAATCAATACCTCTCTCAGGTGGAAGGCCTGGCAGGTCGGTAGGAAATACATCGAGGAAGTCTCTCACCACAAGAACAGACTCAGGAGAAGTAGGGTCAGCACTAACATCTCGGACATATGCTAGATAAGCTAAACACCCACGGCCAATCAACTTCCTAGCTCGAAGACAAGAGATGATCCCAGATGGTGCATGGCTAACCGAACCCTGCCACACAACTGGGGATACACCGGGCACAGCTATGGTAATGGTCTTGGCATAACAATCCAAAACCACACGGTGAGGGGATAACCAGTCCATGCCCAGTATCACATCAAAATCTAGCATATCAAGAATCCTCAAGTCTCCCCAAGTCTCTGAATCACCAATAGATAACATACATGATCTCACAATCCGATCCACTACTAAAGAATCTCCTACTGGGGTCGAAACAGAAACAGGAACAGATAATGGCTCACTAGCCAACCCCAAACAAGGCACAAAGTAGGAAGATACATATGAACAAGTGGATCCAGGATCAAATAAAGCCATAGCAGACTGATGGCACACAGAAATCATACCTGTAATCACAGCATCTGAGGCCTCTGCCTCTGGTCTCCTAGGGACCGCGTAAAACTGACGACGACCTCCACCTGCCCGGCCGCCATCCCTACCACCTGCTCTGCTACGTGGCGCACCACCTCTACTCTGACGACCACCCCCTCTAACCGGGGTCTGAACTACCCGTAAAGGCTCGGCCAACTGGACTGTACCCTGTTGAGGGCAATATCTAGCAAAGTGACCTATCGCACCACAAGTAAAATAAGCCCCTAACGGCCTGCTCAGTCGAGATGAACCCGCAAATCCCGAATGACCACCATGACCTGATGCCCCAGAAACTGTACCCCTCGAAGACTGGTCGCTATAGCCCTGATGGCTGCCCTGACCCTGCTCGAACTGGGTACTACCGAAAGTCTGAAGGGAAGCCTGAACCGGTCGGCTGGACTGACCCTGATACTGCTGTGGCTGATAACTCCGACTCCACTGGCCAGGACCTCTACCGCCATATCTGGAACCACTATAGATACCCTGATGCCGAGGCCTCTTATCTCTGGACCCCTGATCATGTCGCTGTAAGTCCTCCACAGTGCGGGCATAGTCTACAATAGCCTGGAATGACCGACCACTGGCAATCAATATCTCAGCTGGCTGTCTGATCTCTGGCCTCAAACCTCATACAAATCTGCGAATCCTATCAGCCTCAGTAGGAATGATCATAGCTCCGAATGGTGCTAGCTGATAAAAACGGGTCTCATACTCCGAGATAGTCATAGACCCCTGTACAAGGTGAGTAAACTGCTCCCTGCGACGCTCCCGATCACTCTGGGGTAGGAACTTGGCCATAAAGGCCTCATAAAACTCAGACCAGGTCAAAGGAGGTAACGACGGTGGTCTACAAGCAACCTGAGCCCTCCACCATAACTTCGCTGGGCCCTCCAACTGGTAGGTAGTATAACCAACCCCGTGAGTCTCCAACAAACCTAGATGATGCAATATCTCCTCACAAGTGGTAATAAAGTCATGTGGATCCTGTCCAGAAGCACCCGCAAATCTCGGAGGTGCTAACCTCAAAAACCTACCCAATGCCTTCTGCTCTGACTCTGTCATAGCTGGGCGATGAGCAAGAGGCTGTGCAACAGATGGAACTGGAATAACCTCTACACGGGGAGCCATAGTAGTCGACTGCGCTCCTAAGCTCTGTGCACCCAGGGCTGCCCCCTGAGCGGATGTCTGCGCTACCTCAGAAGGCCGCTCTCCAATCACACCCAAAAGCTGTAAAAGTAATCCCCAAATATCTGGAGACTGAGCTGCGACTGGAGCTGGCACAGAAGTGGGCACTGGAGCTGGTACCGGAGCTGGCGCTGGAGCTGGCACTGGAGCTGGTGGTACCTGGGTTGCCCCCTGAACCACATGCTGCTCGGGCTCTATCTCCACGCTAGCAGCTCTAGCAGGTGCCACTGATCGAGGGCGTCCTCGACCCTTAACTGGAGTGGGAGGCTCATCCTCGCGTGCTGCCGATGATTTCGTACGAACCATCTGCGGAAGAATGAAGTAGAACAAATGAGATCTCCAGAAACTTCAAGGGTTGTACGCACGACACAGAAGCAAGTTCATACGGTTTAGATTTAGAAGCGGTTCATACGGTTTTCCATGTTTTTATGTTGAAGAAGTGTGTTGGTGATTCGACCTTGATTGTTTCTTTGGAAGATGTGATTGTAAAGGATAGCCTCACTTATTAGTAAGTTCCCATGGAGATTATTGATCTTCAGACTCGGAGGTTGAGAAAACAAAGAAGTCATTTTGGTGAAAGTCCTTTGGAGAAACCAGCTAGTTGACGGAGCTACTTGGGAAGCAGAAGCAGCCATTAGAGCCAAGTACCCTCATCTCTTTCCTTCTGACTCAGTTTCAGCTTGAGGTATTAGTTTCCTCCTTAGTATGTCCCACTGTTTCTAGTCCATCAATTTCTCTCATGATCCTAGCAGGCATTCATGTTTCCCGAAGTTAGTTCAATCATGTTTTAAGTTTAAAAGCTCAGTTTTCATATTTATTCTTGAGTTTTATGTTTTGTTGGTTGGTTGGGCTATTTTCTCTCTAGTTTTCCTTGCTTAGTGTTCATTCGACGATGAATGATCCCAAGGGAGAGATATTGTAACACCCTGGAATTCGATCCAGCTTTCAAACTTAGAAAATCTAAAAAAATTGTTCATCTCAGGAATTACGGGTCCAAACCACGGGCCGTGGTTTGAACCACGAGCCATGGAATGAACCCGTGGTTTGTATCTGCTGGTTCAGTCTCTGGTATGAGAACTACAAGTTGGTTTTATAGACCGTGGTTCAGTCTACGGCCCGTCCTGTCCACTCGTGGAATCAGATCAGAGGTTCAACAGTTTCCCTAGAAACCACGAGTGGCTTCTATGGCCCGTAGTTTGAACTTTGGACCATACTGCTAACTCGTGGAACTTGATCTATGGTCTGCCAAGTTCTCCAAGAACTACGAATTGGTTGATGGACCGTAGTTCTTGTTGACTCATAAAACACCTTCTGCAGTTGATCATTTGGGCTAGGAACCATGAGTGGAAACCACAAGTCGTGGTTCAGTCTATGACTCGTGGATTGCACCCGTGATTCCTGAATCCGAGATTTTTAACAGTTTTTCTTTAATTAAATTGCAAAGGTATTTTTGTAATTTCCCACCCTTTCAACTCTTAAGTGAGGCTGTTTTGGCCATTTTTAGTGGGGTATCTACTCCTAATAGCCTAAGTCATTCATTAGTCCTTATTCATCTACCAAAAGAGCAAAAGAACTCCTTCAAGCTCCAAGTTCAAGCCTCCATTTCATTTCATCTAAGATCAATCAAGCTTCAATAAGATATATGGGTATTCATTAAGGGATTCCTTTCACCCTTATGCCTAAAACCCCATGTTTTACTTTGATTTATGAATGTATGAAATTAGGTTCGTACCCAAATTCGGGGAAAAGTTATGGGTTTTGTTTTAAAGTATCAATTCATGATTTCCTATTCATTACCCATGCTTTAATTAAGATTCCTTGCATAATTTTAAAATCACATATGTTGATGATGAATTTTAGCATGATTCCATTGATTTGCATGTTTTCAAGTAAAATTGGCATGTTAGATAACATGGCCTCTATTATCATGCAATTGCATGTCAAATTCTTTAAGTTATAAATTTAGAAAGAAAAGTATGTTTTGAATTATGGCTATGCTAAGTCTTAAGGATTTTGAAGTATGAATTGCATGACATTAGATATGTCCCTATGTTTTATGAAAGGTTTGGCATCTAGATATGTCTACCTAAGCTATCTGAATTGCATGGTATTAGATATACCCCTATGCTTTTCAAACAGATTTAGCATTAGATATGTCACGAGTACAATTGAGCTATAAGTATGTTTTGGGAGTTGTATTGAGCACCGAATTGGGTTGGGTTTTAGCTTAACCCTTGTATTGTCACGACCCGATTTCTCGGTCATGATGGCACCTACAACCCCCGGTAGGTGAACCAATCCCCATAGCCCAGAACAGTTAGTAATGGGCTACTATCTAGCAAATAAGGGAATAAGACGAATAAAATAGATAACAGGGATAAAAATATATACCTATGCGGAACTAAACCAAACCCCAAGACCTGGTATCATAGTATCGAGCCAAACTACATACATGGAGTGCAAATAAACTAAAACTATATATACAGATGTCTCTGAATGGTAATAGAGTACATGAAGCAAAAGATAAACTAAAGCTAAGCTCCGATCGCCAAGAGCTCACCCTCAGTCTGAAGTAGTCCCCAACAGATCTCCAAGCACGAATCACAGCGATCTAACGGCGATGGCCCACGCTAGGATCTGCACCCAAAGATGCAGGGGGTAGGGGTGAGCACCAAATGCGAAGCATAAGGTACCCAGTAGGTATCATAGGCCGACTGGGCACATATAAGATAAAAGTGTAGTAATAGACAGAGTAGAAGCAATCAGTCACAGAAATCAACGAAAGGTACACAGGAACTAGCCCAGAGGGAAATCAACAGAACCACATGTGAGGCTACAAGCAGAATATACACACCAAAGGCACAGGTGAAAGTAAGAACGCATAACGCACCTGGGGTCCTTGCAATAACAGTGTATACAAAATAAGTTTACGAAATGGACGGTATACCGGTAACCTCAAGTGTAAGAAAAAGAGAGAAAGAGTAATAATAGGCATGCTCAGAGACATGAATCAAACTCAACTAATCATACCAATGTCATACTTATCCATAATAGAGAACAATTCTATAAGTAAAAAGCGAAAGTCTACCTACAGTCCCCCGGCCGCCCATACAACTGATAGCGCCCAAACTACACCTCAATTTAACGAAGCGTAAGCGGTCGTAGTCAAATATAGAACCCAACTAGGTTGGGGTCGAATCCCACAGAGAATATGGTGAGAATTAAGTCTTTAGTGAATTAAGTGACTAGTCGTCAATAGTTTTCGGTAAAAAGGGGGGGTTTTGTGTGATCAAATTGTAAACAAAACAAGCAATAATGTATGAGAAATAATCAGTAGAAGAATGAACTAGGGAAGTGTTTACCATGGCGTTGGTAACAATGTCGATTCTAGGCTTAATCGGGTTCTTTTTATATGCGTGTCACGATGTGATTGAATTAATGGTATCGTCTAAACGTCTCTCAACCAAATAGACGAATTTCCTTTTATCTTCTCTCGATCTCAAAAAGGTATGCTTTTAGATTTCAATCCTAAACATCAAGTAGATTAATCTAGTTACAGCATTAATCATAAGATGAGAGTTGGTAGTCTCGAACCCTCGTCGTTAATCAAGTTTCCCGGTTTTAATCTCTTTACTCAAGCAAATTAAACCTAGGCATGTTCTAATGTTTTCAACCACTAGAAAACGTTACACAATGTATGATTAACAACGTGACAACATATATATTGAACCCGACGCTACTCGGAATCTATCTTGCTACGTTTGTCATGGCTCCCACAACCCTAGTTGTGGGAGTTTAGTTAATCATGCTATAAAGAAAAGAGAAGAGAATTGTATTCATAATAAAGAGAAGGGATTCTTACAATATAATGAGAACAATCTTCAATAATCCAAGAACACGAAAAACCAAGATCCCAAGAACAATTCAAGAACACGAATTCAAGAAGAGAAAAACGTGTTTCTTGCTCTCAAAGTTTCGCTCAAATCTCTCCTAAAATTATTGTAAAAACGTGATTTGCATAATGAATAAAATAAACCTAACATAGGGTATTTATAGGAGTCTAGGAAACACAATCCCAAACGCATTAGGAATCCGAGAAACCAAATCCCAAACGCATTAGGAATCCGAGAAACCAAATCCCAAACGCATTAGGAATCCGAGAAACCAAATCCCAAACGCATTAGGAATCCGAGAAACCAAATCCCAAACACGGTAGGAATCCTAATCGCGGGCTGCCTTGGTGCGACACTGCTTTGGTGTGACGGTTAATCGCGGGCTGCCTTGGTGCGACACTGCTTTGGTGTGACGGTTTGGGTGACGGACCGTCACCACCTTGTTGGCTTGGGCTTGACGGTCCGTCACGAGCTTGACGGTCCGTCACTCTTATCCAGAATGCTCTTTTTGCTCGTATTTCCTTCCGTTTCCATGTTTGTCCCTATTTCCTGAAAACATAACATAAAACCATCAAAAACGACAATGGTTGCTTGAAAATGCACGATTGTTCTTAGTTAAAAGGAGTCGAAAGTGCCGTAAAATGGCGGCACATCAACACCCTCAACTTAAAACGTTCGCTTGTCCTCAAGCAACATGACACAAAAACAATAAGACGACTCAACTAAGAAAACAAACTCGTGTCTCTAGCAACTCATGGTCATTCAACATCTTATTCAATTTTAAATCAAGCTCCCTCGTAGCACACAAATGTATGAAACACTAACTTGCAAGGATCCAAACATGTCATTCCGATATGATAGAACATTCTACATACACACGCGCAGCTATCCTAACAATCAATAGACAATACAGAAATCTTGGTGCCCTCACCACAAAGAAATCCCACACACAAGATTTGGGACTAGGTAAGCGCTCACACTCACAAACGATTTCAAACAATGCACATGCGATACCATAGGCTTGCCCTTACTATTCTATTTCAGTTCTTCAGAAAGCCGCTCAAGATCACTACAGGACTTGTTTTGGCTTGTAATGAGGCTTCAGGTGCAGATAGGATACATTTAGGGGTTAGTGACTAAGCCCTCCTTGGAACCATTGACATCATATTACCACACAACTTTACTTTGTCCATCCTTATTCACCTTTTTTATTTCCTCGTTTCTAGCTACAGATGCGGCCTCTTTGTTTTGACAATTCTTTTTATTTCTTTTTTCGATCTTTTTTTTTTTCTCTTTTTTCTTTCTTTTCTTAGGCACACACCCGCATTTTCACTCTACTCATAACCAATCTCTTCCGTCCTCTTTTTCTTATCATTCACCTCTATAGTAGCCACCCTCAACTTAGGTTGATTGCCTGAGTTGAGGTGCACGATGTCCTAGGGAGGACCAGGGCCAAAACAGGGTTTACCTCTATAGTAGCCACCCTCAACTTAGGTTGATTGCCTGAGTTGAGGAGCACGATGTCCAAGGAAGGACCAGGGCCAAAATAGGGATTCAAAGTTAAACATGAATGGTGACAGGTTATTGAAAGAACAAGGTCAATTATGGCTCAAACAGGGATCAAAGGGGTTATTTATATTTGGACGGTCTTTTAGGTTAAGTGGACTGCACACAAAAAGGGCCTGTGATCCTTTCCTAAGCAACCAAACTTCAAACTTAACAAAATAGACCGGGCAAGTTCTAGATGCATGCACAGAGTAAGAATTTATAACAATAAGCTCACACACTCTTGGCACCAAGAAACTATATCGCTACCAACTATCAAACAACCGCTCGGCTTAAGCATACTTATTCTAATCATAATCACACAATGACATTCAAAGATCCAGACAGTCAATCGTTTCATCATAAGTACAAACTCAGAAAATTTTTAGAAGGGCTCGTTTTAGTTAACAAAAACGCCATGCTCATCACTATAGACACTAAAAAATTTAAAATAACAACCTAAACATGCCGGTTCTACTAGATAGCACACCGGAGGAAAAAGAAACACGGCAACAAAAACCCTCGGTGGTGACTCACAGGTTTCCCCACGAATTAATTAGACTATAATACAACAACAATTTATGGGTTGCCTCCCATACAGCGCCTGATTAAACGTCGCGGCACGACGCGGGTGTCTTGATTACTCAGACTTCATCAAGACACCCCAGACTTAATAAACAACCGTATGCACAACTATATACCCTATAATAAACAAAAACAACAAATAAAAGTAAAAGCAGGAAAGTATGACTAAGAGTCAAATAAACACACCAGACTTAATTAACAACCGTATTCCCCGGCAACGGCGCCACTATTTGATAGCGCCCAAACTACACCTCAAATTAACGAAGCGTAAGCGGTCGTAGTCAAATATAGAACCCAACTAGGTTGGGTTCGAATCCCACAGAGAATATGGTGAGAATTAAGTCTTTAGTGAATTAAGTGACTAGTCGTCAATAGTTTCCGGTAAAAAGGGGGGGTTTTGTGTGATCAAATTGTAAACAAAACAAGCAATAATGTATGAGAAATAATCAGTAGGAGAATGAACTAGGGAAGTGTTTACCATGGCGTTGGTAACAATGTCGATTCTAGGCTTAATCGGGTTCTTTTTATATGCGTGTCACGATGTTATTGAATTAATGGTATCGTCTAAACGTTTCTCAACCAAATAGACGAATTTCCTTTTATCTTCTCTCGATCTCAAAAAGGTGTGCTTTTAGATTTCAATCCTAAACATCAAGTAGATTAATCTAGTTACAGCATTAATCATAAGACGAGAGTTGGTAGTCTCAAATCCTCGTCGTTAATCAAGTTTCCCGGTTTTAATCTCTTTACTCAAGCAAATTAAACCTAGGCATGTTCTAATGTTTGTAAATACTAGAAAACGTTACACAATGTATGATTAAAAACGTGACAACATATATATTGAACCCGACGCTACCCGGAATCTATCTTGCTACGTTTGCCATGGCTCCCACAACCCTAGTTGTGGGAGTTTAGTTAATCATGCTATAAAGAAAAGAGAAGAGAATTGTATTCATAATAAAGAGAAGGGATTCTTACAATATAATGAGAACAATCTTCAATAATCCAAGAACACGAAAAACCAAGATCTCAAGAACAATTCAAGAACACGAATTCAAGAAGAGAAAAACGTGTTTCTTGCTCTCAAAGTTTCGCTCAAATCTCTCCTAAAATTATTGTAAAAACGTGATTTGCATCATGAATAAAATAAACCTAACATAGGGTATTTATAGGAGTCTAGGAAACACAATCCCAAACGCATTAGGAATCCGAGAAACCAAATCCCAAATGCATTAGGAATCCGAGAAACCAAATCCCAAACGCATTAGGAATCCGAGAAACCAAATCCCAAACGCATTAGGAATCCGAGAAACCAAATCCCAAATGCATTAGGAATCCGAGAAACCAAATCCCAAACACGGTAGGAATCCTAATCGCGGGCTGCCTTGGTGCGACACTGCTTTGGTGTGATGGTTAATCGCGGGCTGCCTTGGTGCGACACTGCTTTGGTGTGACAGTTTGGGTGACGGACCGTCACCACCTTGTTGGCTTGGGCTTGACGGTCCGTCACGAGCTTGACGGTCCGTCACTCTTATCCAGAATGCTCTTTTTGCTCGTATTTCCTTCCGTTTCCATGTTTGTCCCTATTTCCTGAAAACATAACATAAACCCATCAAAAACGACAATGGTTGCTTGAAAACGCACGATTGTTCTTAGTTAAAAGGAGTCGAAAGTGCCGTAAAATGGCGGCACATCAACAATCGAGGAACACAACCAAGTGAAAACAAACCCTCCGGCATTCCATACTATCGGAGCGTACAATCAGCAAACAGCAAACAAGGGTGGAACCTCGAACCATGAATGATATGATGCATGAAGATCTCAAGTGTCATAGTATCTCTGTATGTACCTCCTCTAGCGCCGATCCGGCCCAGCAGGTAGGTTCCATGGAAGGACTCTGCCCGTATACCTCTACTCCACCGTATACCCCTCCTCCGGCACACGCAGCCCGTAGCCCCTGGCCCGGATGGCAAGGTCCATGGAGGTCCCAGACCCCATACTAAATCTCAGTATCAGAACATGTATCAAGATAGAGACCCAGTCTCGATATCAAGATAGAGACCCCGTCTCGAATATGCATGCCCAGACCCTGTCCAGGACTAAAAATAGTAGGAAAATATCTCAAAAACCCCTCCAAGGGTGCCCGGGCGTAGCCGGGTCTAAACAGTCAAAAGTCATCTCAGGTGCTCGGTTCGACCGAGGCTAAAAATCATCTCAAGTAACAAGAAAACTCAACTAGCACCCCGGCCCTGCCGAGTCTAGCGATAATCATAAAACTGATGATTTTAAATATAATTTTACTTTCTTGCCCAAAAATCTCCACAAGTGAAATCAACCATTTCCAAATCATTTCCATCAAAAATGGGCCCCCCGGGCCATGTAAGGTTTAGAAAACAGTGCCAGTAGGCCCGAAGCCAAAACCACAGTAAAACATGGATAAAACCTCTTTATATGCATGGAAATGGTATGATCACACACAATAGCTGCTCCGCAGCTCACAATCAACCTATCGACCCTGCACAGGCCCACAGCTACTCAGCAAGCATAACCAGCCTAGAAGGATAATACTATGCCCGGGACTCGCGGACATTCCCAAAATCCCACCTTCTATGTTCCAGAGTCAACAAGGCCTCATAGGACCACAAGGGTAAATAAAATATATCCGCAAATACTACAAGCAACGGAGGAATAAAAATAGGCGGACATCAATAAAGCGGTCAAGGTCTGTGGTACCAACCTAATAAACCAACCCAAGGATGCCCATTAATATAATTTTATTCTATATATGCGGAGTCTAGGGAAAATAAACCGTAACCTACCTGTCGTCCGACGACAAGCTGCTGGAACAACGATGTCCAAGCTCGAACCACTCCGAGAAAATCCAAAACTAAATCGGAATCGAATTCGGATTTGGGACGGAATAACTTGACGTAGATAATTGATTTTCTTTCGGTGATCGAACGAGGTGTCAACGTAATTTCTTTCCACCAAATATTCTCCACGGTAAGAACATATATCTCAATTTGCAACTACTGCTGACCATATCCCACAATAATGCCTAAGCTAATTTTAAGGTTGAATACTAATAGTAGATAAAAGTTAGGCAGAAGTTTATCTTGTTAATGATCTTTCTAAAGATCAAGAGCAATTGGTAATGATGCTGCCCCTCTAAATGCCACCACAACTGTTTAGTGATTGCTGGCCACCCCCTCCACCTACACGTGGGGTGGAGGTGGCACTTACAAGCCAACAATACACTATTTCTATCCCGTTATTTATATACTCGGGTATTGCATAAATTCGTGGTAAAATAAATATAATATTTTAAATATACCATAATTCATAGAAAATTATTTCAAACGAAACCTACTATATTATAATAATAACTTTTAACATAACTAACTTTACTATCTCCGTTAAAATATTACGGAGTATAAAAACCTTATAAAATAAATACATATACACTTATATCATATCAAAGATATTTTTCATGAACCTTTAAAATATTTTAAAAAGGCAATAATAATATAATTTGTACCAAATTCAACTTTTAAATAACGTATTTTCAAATACACGCACGAGGCTAATAAAATTCTTAAGTTTAGGCTCGTAATTCGCCAACGCACGATTTTGACACTCAAGAATTCTCTCGGGATCCTCCATTATGTTTTATTACTGTTTCGGAACTGAAATGGCGTTTTAAAACATGAAGTCGAGGCTTAAATCGAGTTTAACCCGACCCGATTCGCGACCCGGTTCGCAACCCGTTTTCTGCCAGACTGTCCGCGGTAAAACAGTCATAACTCTTTACTCCGAGATCGGTTGGACGTGAGGTTTTATGCGTTGGAAACTAGACTCGTAGACCTTCGATTTGGTATTTTGGGGGACTTCTAACTCTTTATATACTGGGAGAAAAGCCCTGACACATTTGACCCAAAGTTCAGAAAATTTGTTAAAGGTCTTACGATATCTTTTGTCGATTTGCTTGACTTCAAAACTTAAACGTGGAAATGACCGAAAGGGTCATTACATGTATATCCCAGAACTACGTGCTATCGTAGGATTTTTAAGTCCCCTCAGTGGGCATCAGAAACTGTGATCACATTAGTTATGCCTTTATACCCTGGAAAGGTATATTGGCTCCTCTCGATGGGGCGAATATATCAAATGCCATGTAGCTCACATGGTCTATGTCGGTTAGAGAACCTCCCATAGAAACAGTTTCAGATTATTTATTGCATTGGCTCTCTAATTTGAGATTTTAGAACTTCTACTATACTTATGGTTTACAAGTATATTTTGCCTATGATATTGCAATGAGTCCTTTGTATTCTAAATTTTACTATCATAGTATGATTTCAGTTTTAAAGTATGTATAACATGTTTACTTCAGATTTTGCATATCTCACATACTCGGTACATCCTATAATACTGACGCATATCTTCCGCTGCATCCTCTTCATGATGCAGATTCAGGCTCTCTCTCTCGGGCTCGTGTCTAGGTGACGCCAGATATCTCGATAGCAGTTGGTGAGTCCTTATCCTTTAAGGACTAGTATTAGTCTAGTTATTTTGTTTACCTTTCTTTTAGATTCTCGAGTTAGTTGGGGTCTTGTCCCATCAACTCTTATAACAGTTTAGAGGCTTCAGACATAGCTAGACTTGTATTCCGTGTTTGGATTTGGTACTTCTTAGACTTTGTTCTTATTTATTTATGGTTGTCTGTCTTCGCTTAGTATGCTTCCGCTATGTTTTCATATGAATGTCAGAGTATGCTATAACCAAGGGTTAACTTGGGGCACTTGTGGTCCCGGGTCCTGTGTTACACCTAGGGGGTAGCCTCAGGGAGAAACAGATAAGATACTAGGCTCAGTTGGGCCAGAGCGCTAGACATAACCTTTTTACTGATTTTACACCTAGATAGATTCTGGGCATATATATTGAGATGTTGAGAGTTTGTATAAGGTCTCGGCGACCTCCATGGACCTGGCCAATCCGAACTAAAGGCTACAGGCTGAGAGTACTAGAGGAGGGGTATACGAGAGAGTAGAGGTATATAGGAAAGCCTTCCATGGGTCCTACTTGATAGGGCTATGGGTGCTAAAGGAGGTACATATGGTACCACTGGTACGACATATCATATCATTCATTGTTTGCACGGTTCCACCCTTGATTGCTATTTGTAGAGTGTACGTCTGGTAGTATGGGATGCTGGAGGATTTGTTTCACTTGTATATATTCCTCGGGTGTATGGGCTCCCATTGGGACTATTGGTATATTAGTTTACTCACTCCTAGTGTAGTACCTGTTTATATTATAGTTACTTGTGGGTTATTGTTCGATCATTCTTACCTTGTGAGATTTATTGCTTGAATGATTATGTTTACTTGTTTTTCCTTATTTACCCTTCATTTGAGGTTACAATTATACCACCATGTTCATTAAACACTCAGTATATATATTGTTGTTGCAAGGATCTAGGTGTGTTCTCTACTCTTTCACCTGTGTTATGTGATATATATATTCTATGGCTAGCATAGTACATTTGTATTCTCCTTGTCTTCTTCCTGTTGCTAGTTTTCATGTGTTTTTCCTCAGTTGTTTTCTGTGACTACTTCTTTCCTATCTGCTATTTACTGCTTTTATATCTTATATATGCTCAGTCGGCCTATGATGCCTACTGGGTACCCATTGCTTTGTAATTGGTGCTCTTACTACACTTCTGGATCTTCCTGGTGCAGATCCTAGTGTGAGATGTCATTGCTGATCGTGTAGACTCGTGCATCTTTTGGACACTCGAGACATAGGGTGAGCTCTTGGCGATCGGGGCTTGGCTTTATCTCTTCTTTTGCACTATATACTCTTTTACTACTTAAACACAGTTGTATATTATTATTTTTTACCCTCTTGTACTATGTATATTTAGTAGTGGCTTCTATACTATGATACCAGGTCGTGGATGATTTAGCTTTCGTATATATATATATATATATATATATATATATATATATATTTCAAGTTGTCTCCTCTTTATATATCTTTTTTATATTTTTTCGCTTATTACTCTATCTTATGCGTGCTTTACATCATTAGTGCCCCATTACTAACTGTTATGGGCCACGGGGATTGGTACGCCTACAGGGGGATTGTAGGTGTCATCATGACCTGATAAATTTGGTCGTGACAGCTGATAAGTTGGTACTCTACCTACTTATTTAGCTTTTAGACTTATGCTTTTCCTAGTTTAGAATTGATAAATACTGCATTTGACACGGATTACTTCTATTTCACAGGTTTCTGTGTTTTAGACGTGTTTGGGAAAGATTCGGGAGAAAACAAGTCAAATGGAGCTAAAAGGAGCTGTTGATCACTGACATCAAATTGGCTATCCGGACCCTGAGAGTAAGGTCACGCGACCGCGATGCACAGGATCTCAAAGCCACACGACCGCGAGAGTGGAGTCACATGACCGCGATGCACAGGATCTCAAAGCCACACGACCGCGAGAGTGGAGTCACTCGACCGCGTGGAAGGAAATCATAGAACCTCACTATCACGAAGCACATTCATGCGATCGTGATGAAGACGTCATCAAATGTAGGACAAATTTGGAAATTCCCACTTTTGGAAACCCCAATCCACATAAAACACTTCTAAGCTATCTTTGGCAAATTTCACAACCCTTGACAAGCTTGGAGAGTAAGTTTATCAACCAACACCATAGGAGTGAAGCTTTGGATGCTCTTTATTGTAAAAATCTTTAGTTTTCATTCTTCAACTCTTGTTCTTAATTGGTAATTTATAGGTGTGATTGTTGAATTGAGATTTGGGTTTTGTATTAGAGATAATAATAAATTTGGGTATCTCATTCTTATCTTGTGCTTTCTCGTGATTAATTATATAGGTCGATTGAATCTTCCATGCTTGAATCGATGGTTTCAAACATTGACTTAGCATACTAATTGTGTTCTTTCTTGAAAAAGGAGTTCCTTAATTTGGAAAGGGTTAATAGTGGGGATTTGGGGTTTCCACTATAGATCAAGGCTAGAGATAGTTTGGTTGCCGAAAATTTCCATCTAAGAGTTGGGGTTAGAAATAGCCTAACTTACCCAAGTTAATTTGTTGGTTATTACTCACTCATGGTGTTTCGAGAGAACCTATGAGGATAGTTGCTTGATTGGTTGAAAGACGGTTGAGCACACCTTTAGCCAAGACTACCCACATGTTAATTGGGTGCAAGTCTTGTGAATTGAATTCCTATTCCCAACTCTCCCTTGTTGTACTTGCTTGGTGAAAGCAAGGTGAAAGCCATTGATCAAATCTATCTTTTATTTGATTTTCTTTTATCTTCTAGTTTAGTAAAAACCCCCCAATTTATATATTTTCCTTTTTGTTCATTGAACTTCAATAAGTTGTTTTTATTCTTTATTAGCTCAATCGCTATTACATTATTCTCTGTGGGATCGACCTCGACTCCCATTGGGAATATAAATGTGGTTTTCTCTGACGATCGCAATCACCTCCTTTGTAGAGTGTATTTGAGCGTTTATCAAAAATGGAACTGTTGTTGGGGAACAATTTGGCATAATGAGTAGTTTAGAATTTGAGTTTATTTACTCTAGTTCAATTTTGTGAATAGTTGTTTTTCTTTTGTTTAGTTTTAGTTTGTTGATTGGTTCCATGGCATCTCGAAATGATAAAAATATTGGTGGTTACTTCCCAATTTATATTCCCAACTATTGTATTTATTGCAGAGAACCCCACCTTGGGCGTAGGTGTAGAATTGGCCCTAGGAGAGGGAGGTATTCACCTTCTCGCTCCTATGATGGGCGCAATTGTTATTTGTATAGTGGTCGTGATAGACATTGGAGCGAATGCCCTAATGATGACCATCATCCTCCCCCCTCTTGTGCTAACAATATTGCTAGTGTGCTTGTGATCTTAATAGGAACCAAGACTTGGCAAGAGAAGAAGGCATGTGTGACAAGCTCCACACCCTCTTGGCCTCTCTAGAAACCTAAGAGGAGGGTGTGAAATCCATAAAGCAAGGCTTGGTGGACATGAGAATGACGGAAGGCAAGGAGATAAATCATGCCACGCAATTCATGGCGGATTTGTCTACTCCTCTTGGTCAAATTGATGAAGAAACCCCTCCAAGTCCAATCAATGAACATGCCTCCAACATTAAGACCGGGCAAATTCATACCACATTGTGCGGCTCGCATGTTTGTCGTACCTCTCGTCAGATTATTCCTCTTTTCAATCACCTTCACACTTCAACTCTTTTTGAGCTCTTTGGGTTCAATTCCTTAACTTTCTTATTTTAACCAAGAGTACCTATATTTTCATCAATAAAGGCAATAAGTACCTCTAATTCTCATCAAAACATGATAATGATTCATGAATAAATGTTTAATAAGTTGGTAAATTACAACCTTATCAGGAGACCAGAGGCTGAGGCCTCAGATGTGGTG
Organism: Jaltomata sinuosa; assembly: GCA_003996215.1. Classification (NCBI taxonomy): domain Eukaryota; kingdom Viridiplantae; phylum Streptophyta; class Magnoliopsida; order Solanales; family Solanaceae; genus Jaltomata; species Jaltomata sinuosa. The sequence goes on along the minus strand of QJPP01007499.1, from coordinate 113,522 downwards.
ATTACAAATATGATTTTTGTCTGCCGCCAGTCAGCTTTAGCATTGTTTGATCTTGGATCTTCGTGTTCATATGTATCTGCCTACTTTGTTCCTTATTTGGGGTTGGCTAGTGAGCCATTATCTGTTCATGTATTTGTTACTACCTCAGTAGGCGATTCTTTTGTAGTGGATCGTGTTGTTAGGTCCTGTTTGCTAGTTGTTGGTGATCTTGAGACTTGGGATGATTTGATGGTGTTAGATATGCTAGATTTTGATGTGATTCTAGGCATGGACTGGTTATCCCCTCACCAAGCAGTTTTGGATTATTATGCCAAGACCATTACCATAGCATGCTCGGTGTATCCCCAATTATGTGGCAGAGTTCTATTAGCTGTGCACTATCTGGGATCATTTATTATCTTCAGTCTAGGAATTTGATTTTGTGCGAGTGTTTGGCTTATCTAGCATATGTCTTGGATGTTAGCGTCGACTCTTCTTCTCCCGAGTCAGTTTCTGTGGTTAGGGAGTTTTTAGATGTGTTTCTGACTGATCTGTCAGGCCTTCCACCTGAGCGAGATATAGACTTTTCCATTGAGTTAGATCCAGGTAACAGGCCCATTTCCATTACACTGTATCGTATGGCTCTAGCTGAGTTGAGAGAGCTTAGGTTTAGCTTCAGGACTTGTTAGCTAAGGGTTTTATCAGGCCAAATATGTTGCCTTGGGGGTGCTCCAGTTCTATTTGTGAAAAATAAAGATGATTCGATGAGGATGTGTATTAATTATCGGCAGTTAAATAAGGTGACTATGAAGAATAGGTATCCGATGCCACGTATAGATGACTTGTTTGATCAGCTCTAGGGTTTAGCCATGTTTTCTAAGATAGATCTGAGGTTAGGCTACCACCAGTTAAGGATTAGGGCAGAGGACATCCTCAAGACAGCATTCAGGATATGTTATGGCCATTATGAGTTCTTGGTGATGTCTTTTGGGTTGACTAATGCCCCCGCAGCTTTTATGGACTTGATGCATAGGGTGATCAAGCCGTACTTGGATTTGCTTATGATAGTCTTTATCGATGACATATTGATATACTCGCGAAGCGTAGAGGATCATGAGCAGCATTTGAGGCCCGTACTCCAGACTTTGAGAGATCACCGACTCTATGTCAAGTTCTTAAAGTGTGAGTTTTGGCTTGAGTTAGTAGCATTCCTAGGTCACGTGGCATCTAAGGATGGGATTAGAGTGGACCCAGGGATGATTGCAATCGTTCGTGATTGGCTGAGACCTACTACTCCTACCGAGGTTCGCAGTTTCATTAGGCTGGCAGGAAATTACAGATGGTTCATTGAGGGATTTTCTTCCATAGCAGTACCTTTGACTAGGCTGACTAGGAAGGATGTCCTATTTCAATGTTCAAATCAGTGCGAGGATAGTTTTCAGAGGCTTAAGGCCTTATTGACTTCAGCTCTGGTGTTGACATTGTCAGTTGAGGGTCAGGGTTTCTTAGTGTATTGTGATGCTTCGTCAGTTGGTCTTAATAGTGTGTTGATGCAGCAGGGTCGTGTGATAACATATGTGTTGAGGCAGGTGAAGGTTCACGAGTGCAATTACCCCACTCATGACTTGGAGTTAGCAGCGGTAGTCCTTGCGCTCAAGATCTGGAGGCACTATCTATATAGAGTTCACTGTGAGATTTACACTTATCACTATAGGCTTCAGTACATCATGAGTCAGCAAGAGCTGAACTCTCGACAGTGGAGATGGGTTGAGTTGCTAAAGGACTACGACTTCACTATTTTGTACCATTCAGGCAAGGAAAACATGGTAGCAGATGACTTGAGCCGAAAGACAGTGAGTATGGGCAGCTTGGCATCTCTTTCAGTTTCGGAGCGACCGTTGGCCTTAGACATCTAATCCTTAGTTAACCGTTTTGTGAGACTTGATTTATCAAATCCTAGTAGAGTTCTTGCTAGTGTTGAGATCTGTTCTACTTTGGTTGATCAGATTCAGTAGTGTCAGTTTCAGGATCAGCGGTTATGTGATATTTGTGATCAGGTGGTTCAGAGTGAGGCCAGCAGGGCTACCTTAGATTCTGATGGTATTCTGAGGTTTGATGGTCACCTTTGTGTTCCAAGAGTAGGGGATTTGATTTAGTAGATTCTCCATGAGGCTCATTATTCTAAATACTCCATCCATCTGGGCACAACCAAGATGTATTAAGATTTGAGGCAGCTTTACTAGTGGAGTGGTATAAAGAGGGACATAAAGGATTTTGTATCTCGGTGCTTAAACTGTCAATAGGTTAAGTTCGAGCATATGATACCTGGTGGATTGATGTATAGACTTCCCATTCCTGAGTGGAAGTGGGAAGAGATCACTATGGACTTCATAGCATGATTGCCATGCACTTCTAGAGGGTTTGACTCTATTTGGGTTATTTTTGATAGGTTGACTAAGTCTGCACACTTCTTGCCAGTTCATTCTTTCTATAGTGCAGAGAGGTTGGCCCTGATTTATCTCCGTGAGATAGTTTGTTTGCATGGGGTTCTAGCTTTCATTATTTCAGACTGTGGCACTCAGTTTACCTCTTAGTTCTGGAGGACAATTCAGCGAGATATAGGTACAGAGGTTCAGCTTAGCACTGCATTCAATCCTCAAACAGATGGTCAGTCTGAGAGGACTATCTAGGTCCTAGAGGACATATTGCAGGCATGTATCCTTGACTTTGGAGGTTCATGGGATCAGTATGTGTTGTTAGCAGAGTTTTCATATAATAATAGTTATCACTCGATATTGGCATGGCACCATTTAAGTCACTGTATGGTAGGTGTTGAAGATCACCAGTGGGTTGGTTTGATGGTTTGGAGTCCAGGCCGCAGAGCACAAACTTGCTTCGTAATTCTTTAGATAGAGTCTAGGTGATTCAGGACAGACTTTGGGCAGCCCAGAGTAGGCATAAGAGCTACACAGATTGTAGACTTTGTGCCTTAGAGTTCAGTGTTGGTGATCTGGTGTTTCTTCGAGTGTCTCCTATGAAGGACGTGATGAGATTTGATAGGTGGGGCAAGCTTAGCTCCAGGTACATTGGGTCGTTTGAGATTCTTCAAAGCGTTGGTAGTGTTTCTTATCTGTTAGCTTTGCCTCCAATATTTTCAGTTATGCACCCACTCTTCCACGTATCTATGTTGAGGTGCTATGTTCCGGATAAGTCACATGTGCTACAGTGGGATTCAGTGCAGTTGGATGAGAGTTTAACCTTTGTTGAGGAGTTGGTAGCCATTCTAGCCAGGGATCTCAGGAAATTGAGGTCTAGAGAGAATTGTGTGGTTGAGGTTAAGTAAAGGCATCATCCGGTCTAGGAGGCTACTTGGGAGATCGAGAGAGAGATATGGGCTCAGTATCTGCAGTTGTTTGAGCCTTCAGGTACTCCCTTCTTCTTGACTTTCGAGGAAGAAAGTCCTTTTTAGTAGTGGAATATGTAATGACCCTTCTGGTCATTCCGCATTTTTGCTTTCTTTGCACTGTTAGACCTTGCCTGTAGTGGCCCTAAGACATTTATGACTTGCTAGGACCAGTGGTTCGGTGCCCAGGCAATTCGTTAGGTCGTAATGGCCATTTCCCTATTTTAGAGCTTTAACTTAGGAAATTGTTGACTTTACTCAACATTCTTAGTAAGTATACTCGAAATCAAATTTTGACTATTCCGTTAGCTCCGGAGCATTGACTTTGGTCTAGTAGGACCTTTAGTCGAGTCCTGAGAGCTTTCGAGTTGGTTTTACCTCCCTTCAGGCCAGTTGAGATTGGAAGTTTGACTTTGGTCAACATTTGGTAAAGAGGGCCTCAGACGGAAATTTTATCAGTGTTGTTAGCTCCAGAATATCGACTTTGGGCTAGAGGGACCTTTGGTTCGAGTGCCGAGGTTTCTGGACTCAATTTGAGTGTTGGGTTTGTTTTGGTTAAAGGTTGGCCATTTGGGCAACGGACCTACTTTTCATTAAATTGACCTCCATTGGGAAATTCATTGATTCCTTTAAGTCTAAAATGCCATTTCGGGTGCGGTAGCATAGTTCATTTGTGCGCGTGGGGTCCCGAGTGAGTCCCGTGGGCCCATCCAATGACTTTTTGCTTAAGCTTTCTGCTAGTTGTTGTTGTAGGTACAAGCCTCAGGCCTTAATCGCAACCGTGAGGGAGGCCATGCGATCACGATGATCTGCCTCCTTGGGCATTGCGACCGCGAGGGCCCCATCACACGACCGCGAGGGCCTCTTCACACGATCGCGATGAAGGGGCCTGTGGACCCTACACCTTTTGTTCTTTGTGATCGTGAGGTCCCTTCTCGCAACCGTAATGCAGTCCCAGCCCCTTTGTTCTTTCGCGACCGCGTAGCTAGACTTCATGATCATGATGGTCTAGCCAGCATGGTCATGCGACCGCGTGGGGTCCTTTCACGACCGCGAAGAAGGACCCCTAATAGAATTTAAACTCTTCTCCTTCATTTTCAAAACCCCCAACACAATTTCCACCATTGATCCTAAGCTCAAAGCTCATTTTTCCTCTGTGGGATCATCTTTTAGAGTTGGGGTAATTAATTTCTCATCCATAGTTGATTTCTTGTCGCCAACTAAAAGTTTTCTCCTCTTTATTTCCGTAATTTCCTCATTTGATTCTTCTTTTGCTCTTGAAGTTTTAGGGATGTTTTGAGCCCATTCTTTTACTCGTTTTCCGCTCAATTATCGAGCATGCGCTCCCGATAATATTGGGAACCTCATGGTAGCTTTTGTTTCTTCTTTGGGTTGCGAGGCCCATGAGCTCGCTTTTGACCCAGATTTTGATTGGATTAATTATTAGCAATATAGGTGTCGTTAGCTTTGTTTTAACGCATAAATTATATTCTTGATAGTGTGATTGCTATTCGGGGCTTCTCATATTAGGTCGGGCTCGGGGTTTGGCTTCTCATCAGCTTGTCGTCAGATGCCAGGTAGGTTACGGCTTACCCACCCTAGACTTTGCATATATAGGATGTAATTATACTATTTAGCATCTTTGGGTTGGGTTTACAAGGTTGGCACCCCAGACTTTGTCCACTTTTTTCCTGTCTATTCTTATTTCCTACGTTGGATTTAGTATTTGAACTCATTTTGTAGTATTAACCCTTCTGGCCGTGTGACCTTTGTTTTTCGCCTTTGGACCATAGATGCTGGGATTTGGGAAATGTATGTGAGTCCCGGACATCAATTTATGATTTATGAGATGGTTATATGTGTTGTAGAGCGAATTGAGCTTGTGTAGGGCCGGTAGGTTGATTGTGAGCCACTGGCTTTTGATAATATTTGAGCATATCATCATTATCATGCAAAAGGGTTTTCTGCATTGATTTACTACTATTATGGCTTCGGGCATAATTATCATCAGTCTTTAAACCTTGCATGACCTCGAGGGCCCATTTTCAGTCATAAATAACTTTTAAATGGATTTAAACTGGTTTTATGACTTTCTTGGAGTAAAAGAGATTTGTAACGATTTTTCACACTGATTCTAGACTCGGTTGAGCTGGAGTGCTAGACATATTTTCTACTGATTTGATAAGATAGTAGGCTCCGATGGGCTGGAGCGCTAGACATGACTTTCTTACTGATTTTGTCATGCCCCGAGACTACCCCCTAGACGTAACACGGGATCCAGGGCACGAGTGCCCTAGACTAACCTATGGTCATAGCCTACTCAGTCATTCATAAGAAAGCATAGCGGAAGCATAGATAGAACATTAGGCAACCCAAATCCATAAATGATAAGTCAACACGAAACATATTTTTAAAAGAGTGACTCGAATATTGGCTATGTCTGAAAAGCCTCTAAACATGACATAAGGAGTTGCTAGGACAAGACCCTAGCTAACTCAAGGTACAGAATTAAATAGTTGAAAAAAACTAGCTAGAATCATAACTAGCCCTCGAACAATAGGGACTCACCAACCCTGACTGGAAATGGCCTGCGATCTCTAGCGACGTGCCTGAGGAAGGGAACCTGAATCTGCATCGTCAAGAGGATGCAGCGCAAAATGTGCGTCAGTACTATAGAATGTACCGAGTATGAGAGATATGCATGATCATGATAAAACATACTTAAAACATGCTTAAAATGAGCTCTTTCGAAATAAGAGATAGCATAAGAAATTATCAAGATATAAGACATAAACATGAAGTAAAGTCAAGATTCAAAGTAGGGTATCATATAACTTCATAACTTGAAAATAATCATGAGGGAGTTTCTCTTAACCGACCTAAACCATGCTGAGCTACATGGAGTCCAATGTTATGCACCCACACTGAAAAAGGTTGTCCTAACCGGCCAAGGTTAGAACCATGTCATAAGGATCCTTTCATAAGCCACAGAAGGCAACCTACAGTAGCAACGTAGTTTTGGACTTGGGTTATCTAGAACCCTCATCGCTCGATACTAAATACTACTCCCAAAATATATAACATAAGGCTCACATACATGTGACATATCTAGATGTCAAGCTTGTTCATAAACATATTCATAACCCGGATCTTCATACTACTTACGAATCTTGGTTTAAAAAATGATTCATGAGCATTGATGGTACATCGGGTGTCTTGCATTGCATAATAGTTCATAATTGAAAACTTGCATGGCACTAGTTCAATTTCATAATAACATATACTTTCATAAAACATAGGAACTAGGCATGCCCTTGCTTGAAATTCATGAAAACATTCTATCAAATACCCACCTTACTTGAATCAATTTATGCATATAGGATTTGCCATAATTAGCCTTCAATTTGAAATAGGAGTTCATATGTAAAAACCCATGAAAAATCATGCAATTTAGTAGTAAATTCATAATAGAATCATGAGAAGACAATTTATAGCAAAACCCATAAGAATTGGGTAAGAACCCTAATTTGAAAGTTCATCAAAATCAAAATAAATATTAGGAGTTTTGGGCACGAGGGTGAAAGGAACCCATTGCTGAATACCCACATACCTTGATTGAAGCTAACTCACTTGAAATTGAAAAGAAAACGAGACTTGAACTTGGAGCTTGAGACTTGGAGTTTGAACAGGTCATTTTCCCTCTTTGGAAGATGAATGAGGTAATGAGAAGGGACTTAGGTTAATAGGTGTAGAAACCTTGCTAAAAGTGGCCAAAACGACCTCACTTAGGAGTTAAAATGGTGGGTAATTATAAAAATACCCCTGGGATTTAATTAAGAAAAGCTGATAAAAAGGGTCGGCTTCAGGAGTCACAAGTCGGTTCCACGGGTCATAGTTTGAACCACGACTCGTGGTTCCCACTCGTGGTTCCTGGCCAAATAATTAGACTGCTGAAGACATTCTATGGGTCAACCAGGACGGACCCGTAGAATGGATTACAATTCATAGAACCAATTTGTCGTTCTTAAGGGATTCGACAGGCCTCTATTCAGGTTCCACGAGTCAACAGTACGGTCCGTAATTCCAACTACGGTCCGTAGTCTTAACTAGTGGCTCCTGGGAATCAGTCAGTCCTCAGGTCTGGTTCCACGAGTTGACAGGACGGACCGTAGACTAAACAATGGTCCGTAGAACCAACTTGTGGTTCTCATACCAGAGACTGATTCTGGCAGACTTAAACCACAGATCCACTCCACGACTCGTGGTTCACACCACAGTGCGTGGTTTGGACTCATCATTTCAGGAAAGTTCAAAATTTTCAGATTTCTTAAGTTTAAAAGCTGGATTGGATTTGGGGGTGTTACAATATCTCCCTCTTGGGATCATTCATCCTAGAATGAAGACTAAGTAAGGAAACTTGGGGAGAACAACAGCCCAACCAACAATAAAACATGAAAACCAAGGAATAACCATGGAAATTAAGCTTGCAACTTAAAACATGACTGAACTAACTTCTGAAAACTTGCATGCATGCTAAGATCATGAGGGAAACTGACAGAATAGAGTAGGATAGATGTACTAATGAGGACCCTACTACCTCAAGAAGAAACTGGATCGGAAGGAAAGAGATGAGAGTACTTGGCTTTCATGGTTGCTTCTGCTTGCCAAGTAGCTCACTCAACAAGTTGATTCCTCCAAAGAACTTTTATCGAAGCGACTTTTTTGTTTCTCAACCTTCGAATCTGACGATCAAGGATCTCCACGGGAACCTCCTCATAAGTGAGACTGTCCATCACACCCACATTCTCCAAAGGAACAATCAAGGTCGGATCACCAACACACTTCTTCAAACAGGAAATATGGAAAATCGAATGAACCGCTTCAAAATCCGATGGCAAATCCAACTTATAAGCAACGCTACCAATTCTCCTCAGATCTTTTAAGGACCTACAAAATGGGGACTGAGCTTCCCTTTCTTGCCAAATCTCATCACACCCTTCATGGGTGACACCTTCAGAAAAACCCAATCATCAACCTCAAATTCCAATTCCCTTCTCCTCACATCCGCATATGATTTCTATAGACTCTGAGCGGTCTTCAACCTCTCCCTAATAAGTTGAACCTTCTCTATAGTCTCATGAACTGAATTGGGACCAATCAAAGCTGACTCACCTACCTCAAACCAACCGATAGGAGACCTACACCTCCGACCATAAAGTGCCTCATAAGGAGCCATCTGGATGCTAGAATAAAAGTTGTTGTTCGAGGCAAACTCGATAAGAGGTAGGTGATCATCCCAATTACCTTTGAAATCAATCACATAAGCTCTCAACATATCCTCCAAAGTCTAAATAGTATGCTCTGCCTGGCTATCCGTCTGAGGGTGAAAAGTTGTGCTAAGCTTCACTTGAGTACCAAGACCTCTCTAAAACGACCTCCAAAACTGGGAGGTAAACTGAGTACCTTTATCTGAAATGATGGACAATGGGACACCATGCAACCTGACTATCTCCCAAATGTAGAGTCTGGCATAGTCATCTGCTGAATCAATAGTCTTAACAGCGAAGAAGTGGGATGACTTAGTTATCCGATCACGATCACCCAAATGGAATTGTGTTACCTTCGAGTACGAGGTAAACCAGTAATAAAGTCCATATTTATCGCTTCCTATTTCCCAGTAGGAAGGTCAATATCCTGAGTCATGCCACCCGATCGCTGATGCTCTACCTTCACTTGCTGACAATTGGGACACTTAGCCACAAAACTGGCCATGTCCCTCTTCATACCATTCCACCAATAGACTCCCCGTAGGTCACGGTACATCTTGGTGGCACCAGAGTGAATAGAATACCTGGAACTATGAGCCTCAGTCAAAATCTACTGTCTCAACCCATCTATATCTGGCACACACAATCGACCCTGATAACGAAGCACACCATCTCCCCCTTGAGAGAAAACCTCAACTCTTTGTTGATGGACTGCACACTTTAACTGAAGAAAAATAGGATCACTGTCTTGCTTTGCATTCACCTCAGCTACCAAAGATGATTCAGAACCATTCTGAACAATAACACCACCTTCTGTCGAGTCCATAAGGTGAACTCCCAACTTAGCAAGCTGATGAACCTCCTTAACCAATTCCTTCTTTCCGTCTTCAACTAAAGACACACTACCCATGGACAATCTACTAAGTGCATTCGCCACAACATTGGCCTTAACAGAATGGTAAAGCACACTCATGTCATAATCCTTAAGAAGCTCAAGCCATCTCCTTTGACGCAGATTCAATTCCCTTTGAGTGAACACATACTGGAGACTCTTATGATCGGTGAAAACATCCACATGCACACTATACAAGTAATGTCTCCAAATCTTCAAAGCAAAAACCATGGTTACTAACTCAAGATCATGAGTAGGGTAGTTCTTCTCATGGATCTTAAGATGTCTAGAGGCATGAGCAATCACTTCACCACACTGCATCAAAACATAACCTAAACCAATTCTAGAAGCATCACAATACATAACAAAGTCATTTAGGCCCTCGGGTAGAGCCAACACTGGAGTTGTGGTCAACTTAGTCTTCAATTCCTGAAAGTTTTTCTCACATAGATTGGACCACTGAAATTTAACCTTCTTCTGAGTCAACTGAGTCAATAGGGCAACAATGGAAGAAAACCCTTCCACAAACCTCCTGTAGTAACCAGCCAAACCCAAAAAGCTCCTAATATCGGACGGGGAAGTGGGTCTAGGCCAGTTCTTTACTGCCTCAATCTTTTGAGAATAAACTCGAATACTATCTCTAGTCACAATATGACCTAGAAAATCAACAGACTGTATCTAAAACTCACACTTGCTAAACTTAGCAAACAACTGTCGATCCTTAAGAGTTTGCAACACACCTCTCAAATGGTCTGCATGATCCTCCTCACTCCGAGAGTAGATAAGGATATCATCAATGAAAATAATCACAAACATATCCAAATATTATTTAAACACACGGTTCATCAAATTCATAAAGGCTGCATGAGCATTCGTTAGACCAAAGGACATAACAACAAATTCATAAGGACCATACCGAGTCCTGAAGTCTATCTTCAGAATATCACACTCTCGAACACAAAGCTGATGATAACCGGATCTAAGGTCGATCTTGGAGAAAAAACTAGAACCCTGAAGTTGATTGAACAAGTCATAAATCCTAGGAATGGGATACTTATTCTTAATTGTGACCTCGTTCAATTGACGATAGTCAATACACATCCTAAGGGAACCATCCTTTTTCTGCACAAAAAAACTGGGGCACCCCATGGAGAAATGTTAGGCCTGATGAAACCTTTATCAAGAAGATCCTTCAACTGATCCTTTAACTCCTTAAGTTCCGCGAGAGACATTCTATAAGGAGGGATAGAGATGGGATTCATATCTGAAAGAAGATCTATCCCAAAGTTGATCTCCTGCGAGAGTGACTCCGGGCAAATCTTTGGGAAATACTTCTAGGAACTCATTCACAACAGGGACAAACTGAAGGGATGGGGTTCCGGACTCCGTGTCCATAACTCAAACTATATGGTAGACATAACCCTTAGAAATCATCTTCCTAGCCTTAAGATAGGATATCAAATGACCTTTTGAGGATGGGGGACTACCTTGCCACTCCAAGACGTGTTCATTTGGAAATTTGAAAGTGACAACCCGAGTACGACAATCAACCGAAGCATAACAAGCATATAACCAATCCATACCAAGAATAATGTCAAAATCAGTCATCTCCAACTTTACTAAATCCGCTGAAGTGACTCTGTGAAGGACTGAGATGGGGCAATTTTGGTAGATTCTTTTAGCTAGAACTGACTCCCCAACAGGAGTAGAAACACAAAAGGATTCTAAAAGCAATTCAGGAAAAAAATTGAATTTGCATGCTACATAAGGGGTCACAAAAGATAAGGAGGCACCGGGGTCCAATAATGCATATACATCGAGAGAGAAGACTTTCAACATACCAGTGACAACATCCAGTGAACTCTCCTAGTCCTGACGAGAGGACATGGCATAAAGACGATTCTGGCGCTGACCACCAGAACTAGAAGTAGTGCCCTGCTGGGCTGCTCGACCTCCTGGGCATGCTGGAGCAGACTGAGCCCTACTACCTCCCTGCCCCTTCTTAGCCGAAGGGAAATCTCTAATCATGTGTCCAGCCTGTCCACATCCAAAGCATGCACCTGAGCCCAAATGACACTCTCTTGGGTGACTCTTCCCACACTTGCTGCAAATAGGGTGGGAAGATCCCTTAGCAACACTCCCCTGGGACTACAAATAGGAACCAGATCCTCTACCAGTATGATCATGATGAGGCCTCAGGGCCTGGGTAGGAGCACTAGCAGAAGAATGAACAGGTCCTGATGACGTCTTCTGAAATGAGGAGTGATGTCTGCCACCGGACCTTTGATGGACAAAACCTGAACCCTCGGATCTAACTCTCTTGTTCTCCCTAGCCATCTCCCTAAGCTTGTCCCCCTTGATCTGGTGATCATGAGTCATAAGTTTGGAGATACTCATGTCACTCAACAGCATAGCAGATCTACACTCCTTTTTCACCAAGTCTGACACTCCATAGATATACTTGCTCATCTGATCCTGTGGGTCAGCCACCATAGTAGGAGCGTATCGGGAGAGCTGAGTGAACCTCAAACTATACTCCTGGACTGTCATGGATCCCTATCTCAAGTTCACAAACTCCTCGACCTTCTCTCGCCTTAACTCTCTCAGAAAGAACCGGTCGAGGAAAGCCCTTTCGAAACACTCCCAAGTCATAGGGACCTCGTCCCAAGCCCTAGCTTCCTTCCATTGCATGAACCATATATGAGCTACATCCTTGAGTTGATAGGATGCTAACTCAACACTATCAACCCCAACCACTTGCATAACATCAAAGATTTTCTTCATTTCATCAATAAAGTTTAGTGTATATTCATTCACTTTCGAACCCCAGAACTCTGATGGGTTCATATGGATAAAGTCACAAACTCGGGCCACTACCCCACTTTGAGGGTGGATAGGGATGGGATTCTGATAACGGACAAAGAGGGAAGAACAAGAAGGAAAGAAAACAAAAGAAGGATATGTGAGTTAATATTCAAACTCTTGAATTTATGGGCAACAAGGGACTTGATACCCTCACCTCCCAATTGAATTCAATAGTTCAAACACAAACCCTAGTTTCAGAAAAATCAAAGGAACTCAAGAAACCACAAATGAGCAACCTTCGATTAACCAAACCAAGAAGTTCACCAACAATTCCAAGATCCACACTACTAAAATTACCAACTAATGCTAGGCTTCACCTAGAAACTACAAGCTAAATACCTAGAAACTACAAGCTTCAAAGCTCAATATTCAATATTCATCAAAAACTAGTCTTCAAAATAAAGAAAAGCTACTACTTATACTAAGGAAATAAGAAGACATTGACTTTTTACAATATTGCCCTTAATGAAGCAAGGGCCTTGTTTGGTTGTCTTCTTTATGGATTCTTGAATTTAAGGCCTAGCCACTTGCACAAATGGCCTCTTTTCTTCATCCACATCACTCCCACGGACTCATAAGCTTCCCTTTGCATGAACATCGTATGTGTTATCTATGCCATCCATGCTCGTGTCAACCATGCTATCCATGCTAGTATCATCCTCTCCTTCTTAAAAATGATTCGTCCTCGAATCCAAATCTTAAAACACATGAGAAGGACAACAACCAAAACATCCTCAAAGCATGAGGGTTAGTACAAGGGTTAGCAATAATATCATCATGCCAAGGAGGCACAAATTTGAGGTACAACCAAATATCCTTTGCTTCCAATAAAAGCAACTCATCATACAAGGTGCAAAGGTTTTGGTTATGATAAACATCAAGAGACAAGGCAAATACAAAGGTCTTCGTGGCATCAAGAATTCCAAAAGATGGTATCATATTTAACTTTGGAGCCATAAGACACAATTGTTTCATTGTCTCGCAAGAAGGCCACACCAAAAGTGGTGCAATCACCCATAAGGGTTCATTGGGGTGAAAGAAGTAAAAGACCCACATATCATGGTCACAAAGATAATTGGACAAATTAAAGGAACCCCTACCTCTATAGAAAACAAATTTAATACAAACATAGACATCATCATATGCAAAGAGGTAGTAAAGAAAGGTGTCAAGATTGTCAATCCTCCTCAAGGTGCCCTCACATGCAAGATCACAATTTGGTTCATGAATCTTATCAAGCACATCAACACATGTTGGGACACATTAAGAAGACAAGATACTTTGTAGGAAAAAGTCACCTTCCTTCCTCAAGTTGCTATCCCCAATTTGACCCACACCACCATTAAGACCAAAGAGATTAGAATTCGAGCCATCACATGAATTAACTAACTCATCTTCATATTTAACAAACAAAGGTGGGGTGTCATACAAAGGATCACAATTATCATCAATTTCATAAGGATAATCACTAGTTGGGTTTTTCAAACCATCAAACAAATCAATGTTAGCTTTATCCCAAGGATCATCCCTTTTGAAAAGTGATAGGCCGATGTCTTCAAGTGGGTAGATAGTACAATCTTCACCCACATCTTGCTTGTCATCTTGACCAAGCTTCACCTCACAAGTAAGAGGTACACAGTCCCTCAAGAAGGAAGTTCCTTCCTCAGGAAAGGTGTCATCATCCCATAGTGGATTACCAAATAACTTGTAGCCTCCAAGAGTAGCTACACTTTCAACATTATAAGAGCTACCACTATGCACACTTTTAATAGTCATGTCATCATCAAATAAGATATTATCCTTAACAACATATTCCATCACATGAGTTCTTTGAGAGGCACAAGTAATGGAATCACTAATCAAGGAATCATTATCTAGAAGCAAGGAACCTACATGACTATTCACATGATCAACTACATCAACATCATCACTAAATTGAGGTTCATTTAGCACATCACAAAATTCTTCATTTAATGGACAAGTATCACAAGAAAGTTGATCACCACAATTTGCAACCCACAAGAAAGAGCTATTAAGCTCACCACATGGTAAAGGCTCATTAAGATCATACAAAGATAAACTATCACTCACACTCAATTGGCTATTAGCCACACAATGATCCATCAAGGTTAATAAAGTGCAAGAGTTAGCTTTGTTACCTTGTAGCTCATAGGAAGAATTTCCTTTATCTTGGTTATCAACATTTAAGTACAATTTCTCTCTTCGGAAGCTTTCAACCACCTTATGATGCTCTACATTTTGAGGTTTCACAATAGGTTCGCTTTCAAGAATACCTGCACAAGTATCAAGACAACTAGAGAAACAAGAAATGTTACATGAGTTAAGATAAGGTTGTGACAACCCTTTCACATCACTCCACATAACCTCTCTTTTTTTCACTCTAGAGTTGTCACTTATCATACCCTTACTCCTCTCAATTTTTTGTCTCTCAATTTCATTGGAGTTAGGACAAGTGTCAAGTATCCCTTGCAAAGGGTTAGATGATCCCTTCACTTCAAGCTTCCATTTTGGTGCATAAGATGTGGATATGTTTTCTTCTCTAGGAAATATTAGTGGAAAGAGAAGTTCCCCTTTGCGATCTATGATATACTTGTACCAATCTTGTGCATGTGGAATCCTATGACTTTGGAACCAAGGATTTCCCAAACATATGTGACAAGTATCCATGGGAGCTATATCACACCAAACCTCCTCTTGATATTTCCCAAGTGAAATAGGTACTTGCACCCTTTTATTAACATGATACCCTTTTTGAGTAACAAAGGAGTCTCGCTTCGGCCAAAAAGGTATCCCAAACAATTCAACCAATTGAGGGGTTATAAAGTTAGAAACACTATGATCATCAAGGACAAGATCAAACCCCGTAGTACGATAAACATTCACTTTTGTTTCAAGACTTCGCCTCTCCGGGTCTTGCCTATCTTGAAACATCAACTTGTCTCTACTTCCTCTAATACCATTTTTATATCGTGTACAAGACACATTGGTATTAGGATAAGAATCGCACATTATCATATTTCAAGAAGTAGGAAATGTACCTCTTCTATAGCCCATACGATATCTTCGAATTGGTACCAACCATACATCAATACCTTCTCTTTTAGGATAGAAAGTCGCACAAGATGAGGAAGGACATTCAACCTCACAACTTCCATTTTCATCAAGATTTCCCTCAAAGGATTCACAAGACATACGGAAGGAAGCATTGTACCGCACATCGCCTTCATACTCATGGTGTGGAAAATGAGAACTTTCATCACCTTCTTCTCCACTATAATATTCTCCACAAGGTTCCTCTACCCCTTCAACATCATCACAAGAGCTATAAACTTCATTCATCACATATTCATCTCCGGAGTAGTAGTTCTCTCCATCATAATGTTCATGAACACATGATCCTTCATATCCCTCATTGGCTCCATCATAGCCTTCATAGGCCTCAACATTAGAATCATAGCCTCCATCGCTACAAATAGAGCTTTCCATGTCATCATCACAAGTATCCGAAGCTATGGATGACATGCTACCTTATATCTCCTTTTGTACCTACAAAACTCAACAAACAATATTAGTAGAAAAAGCCTCACATCACTCGTATGCAAACTCTCAACTCACCTCCTAAAATGTCGTCTCAAAATTGGTAGTGAACTAGCTTTGCTTGATCAATTCAAGATCACCTATCCTTTGTAGTGGAGTGGATTTTTGTGACTCTTGAAAGACGGACGACTCGATTGAAGGTAAAAGGACTTGAATCAAGAAATTTATCAACGAATTAAGATGAGAAAAGTTGAAGAAAAAAAAGCACGAAAGAAAACGAACTCAAAAAAACTAAGTAACAAAAGTAGAAAAGTTACTTGTGTTGCTTAATTTGAAGAATCAAAGAGATGATTTGATGATTAAAACTAGTTAACAAGTAATTAAAGATGTTAATTAGTTGTTAATTAGTAGAGAAATAGAAGAAAAATGAGTGTAGAAGAAGAAATTTGAAGTTTGGACACTTAGAAAAATTTTGAGGTTTTAAGATTTCCAACACTTAGAAAAAATTTGGGGTCTCAAAATTTGAAGCATTCTGTCCAAGTTTGCAAGTGTGCATTTCAGCTCCCAAAACTTTTTTTAAGGGGCAGATTTGGTCCTTTGGATTTTTTATTTTTTTTTAAATTACACTTGTGGACCCAAC
Source organism: Jaltomata sinuosa (assembly GCA_003996215.1). Lineage (NCBI taxonomy): Eukaryota > Viridiplantae > Streptophyta > Magnoliopsida > Solanales > Solanaceae > Jaltomata > Jaltomata sinuosa. Next base: position 96,918 of record QJPP01007499.1, on the reverse strand, counting down.
AAACATCTTTGACCACTTTGACTTGAAAAAGTTGGATGAAATGTACCTTTTGGCTTCTTCTTCTTCAAGATGTTCTTGATGAATATCAAAAACACATAGAACACCAAGAACACACACTAAATACCAACACCTTCAAATCAACTCGAAATTGGCTCAAACTTTAGGATTAGCTTCCCCTCGACTTAGGGAACAAACCCCAATAGTTTTTAAGCTCCAATTTCTCCCCAATCCAAAGACCCACTTTTCAAGTTTGCAAGTTTTCAAAGCTTCAAAGGTCTTCAATGACAACTTCACTTCTACAACTCCAAATTGAATATAATTTGAAATCTAGACTCAAAAAACACTAGGGATCAAGAATCTAGTGTCAAAAACAAGAAATCAAACAAGAAATAATTTCGGTTTTTTTTTTTTAGATTTTGAAGATATCAAAATCCCAAGACTTAGATTTGTGGAAACAAACCTAAACCGAGCTCTGATACCAAATGATAACGGACAAAGAGGGAAGAACAAGAAGGAAAGAAAACAAAAGAAGGATATGTGAGTTAATATTCAAACTCTTGAATTTATGGGCAACAAGGGACTTGATACCCTCACCTCCCAATTGAATTCAATAGTTCAAACACAAACCCTAGTTTCAGAAAAATCAAAGGAACTCAAGAAACCACAAATGAGCAACATTCGATTAACCAAACCAAGAAGTTCACCAACAATTCCAAGATCCACACTACTAAAATTACCAACTAATGCTAGGCTTCACCTAGAAACTACAAGCTAAATACCTAGAAACTACAAGCTTCAAAGCTCAATATTCAATATTCATCAAAAACTAGTCTTCAAAATAAAGAAAAGCTACTACTTATACTAAGGAAATAAGAAGTCATTGACTTTTTACAATATTGCCCTTAATGAAGCAAGGGCCTTGTTTGGTTGTCTTCTTTATGGATTCTTGAATTTAAGGCCTAGCCACTTGCACAAATGACCTCTTTTCTTCATCCACATCACTCCCATAGACTCATAAGCTTCCCTTTGCATGAACATTGTATGTGTTATCTATGCCACCCATGCTCGTGTCAACCATGCTATCCATGCTAGTATCAGATTCGGCTGGTTGGCCTGAGCGACTAAGGTCTGGGATAGCATATGGATGGCGTTCTTGAACTCCTCATTCATGATATCGAGGCCAGAATTGGAGGAGCAGCATTTCGAGCGGCTCGGTGAGGCATAACACGTCGAGGCATAATCTGAAACATACAAGGAAAGGATTAGAGGGATATTAGAGTTAAACTCTAACGCACGATGTGATCATGAAAGAAGTGAGGTTTTTCTAAGATATCTCATAACTTCCCTCTCATAAGTGTGACGTGCTTCACACACATGAAAGAGGTTCTACTCGATGCGACTTTCAGACATCCTAGGACTCTTGAACCTGAGGCTCTGATATCAAGTTTGTCATGCCCCGAGGCTACCCCTTAGACGTAACACGAGATCCGGGGCATGAGTGCCCTAGACTAACCCTTGGTCATAGCCTACTCAGTCATTCATAAGAAAGCATAGAGGAAGCATAGATAGAACATTAGGCAACCCAAATCCATAATTGATTAGTCAATACGAAACATAGTTTTAAAAGAGTGACTCGAATACTGGCTATGTCTGAAAAGCCTCTACGCATGACATAAGGAGTTGCTAGGACAAGACCCTAGCTAACTCAAGGTATGGAAGTAAATAGTAAAAAAACTAGCTAGAATCAGAACTAGCCCTCGAATAATGAGGACTCACCAACACTGACTGGAAATGACCTGCGATCTCTAGCCACGTGCCTGAAGAAGGGAACCTGAATCTACATCGTAAGAGGATGCAGCGCAAAATGTGCGTCAGTACTATAGGATGTACTGAGTATGAGATATATGCATTATCATGATAAAATATACTTAAAACATGCTTAAAATGAGCTCTTTCGAAATAAGAGATAACATAAGAAATTATCAAGATATAAGACATAAACATGAAGTAAAGTCAAGATTCAAAGTAAGGTATCATATAACTTCATAACTTGAAAATAATCATGTGGGAGTTTCTATTAACCGACATAAACTATGTTGAGCTTCATAGAGTCCAGTGTCATGCACCCACACTGAAAAAGGTTGTCCTAACCGGCCAAGGTTAGAACTATGTCATAAGGATCCTTTCATAAGCCATGGAGGGCAACCTACGGTGGCAACATAATTTTGGACTTGGGTTATCTAGAAGCCTCATCGCTCGGTGCTAAATACTACTCCCAAAACATATAACATAAGGCTCACATACATGTGACATATCTCGATGTCAAGCTTGTTCGTAAACATGTTCATAACCCGGATCTTCATACTACTCACGAATCTTGGTTTAGAAAATAATTTATGAGCATTGATGGAACATCGGGTGTCTTGCATTGCATAATAGTTCATAACTTGAAAACTTGCAAGGCACTAGTTCAATTTCATAATAACATATACTTTCATAAAATATAGGAACTAGGCATGCGCTTGCTTGAAATTCATGAAAACATGCTATCAAATGCCCACTTTACTTGAATCAATTTATGCATGTAAGATTTGCCATAATTAGCCTTTAATTTGAAATAGGAGTTCATATGTAAAAACCCATGAAAAATCATGCAATTTAGTAGTAATTTTATAATAGAATCATGAGAAGGCAATTTATAGCAAAACCTATAAGAATTGGTAAGAACCCTAATTTGAAAGTTCATGAAAACAAAATAAAGATTAGGGGTTTTGGGCACGAGGGTGAAAGGAACTCATTGTTGAATACCCACATACCTTGATTGAAGCTAACCCACTTGAAATTGAAAAAAAAAGGAGACTTGAACTTGGAGCTTGAGACTTGGAGTTTGAAGAGGTCCTTTTCCCTTTTTGGAAGATGAATGAGGTAATGAGAAGGTACTTAGGTTAATAGGCGTAGAAACCCTACTAAAAGTGGCCAAAACGACGTCACTAAGGAGTTAAAAGGGTGGGTAATTATAAAAATACCCCTGGGATTTAATTAAGAAAAGCTGATAAAAAGGGTCGGCTTCAGGAATCATGGGTCGGTTCCATGGGTCGTAGTTTGAACCACGACTCGTGATTCCCACTCGTGGTTCCTGGCTAAACGATTAGACTGCTGAAGACATTCTACGAGTCAACAGGATGGACCCGTAAAATGGATTACGATACATAGAACCAATTCGTCATTCTTAAGGGATTTGGCAGGCCTCTGATCAGGTTTCCCGAGTCAAAAGGACGGTCCGTAATTCCAACTACGGTCCGTAGTCTTGACTCGTGGTTCCTGAGAATCAGTCATACCTCCGGTCTGGTTCCACGAGTTGACAGGACGGGCCGTAGACTGAACTACGATTCATAGAACTAACTCGTGGTTCTCAGACCAGAGACTGATTCTGACAGACTTAAACTACGGATCCACTCCACGACTCGTGGTTCAAACCACGGTCCGTGATTTGGACTCGTCATTTCTGGAAAGTTCAAAATTTTTAGATTTCTTATGTTTAAAAAAGCTGGATCAGATTTTGGGGTGTTACAGATTTTAGACTCGGATAGATTCTTGGCACGGATATTGAGAGTTTGTATGTGTTCTTGGAGACCTCCATGGTCCTTGTTGATCCGGACTAGGGGCTACGGGCTGAGAGTACTAGAGGAGGGGTATACGGGGAAATAGAGGTATACGGGAGAAGCCTTCCATGGGTCCTACCTGGTGGGCCTACGGGCGCCGGAGGAGGTGCATACGGTACCACTGGCACGACATATCATATCATTCATTGTTTGCACGATTTCACCTTTGTTTGTTGTTTGTCTAGTGTACGTTCCGATAGTATTGGATGTTGGAGGGTTTATTTTCACCTGTATGTGTTCCTCGGGTGTATGTGCGCCTATTGGGACAGTAGGTAGATTAGTTTACTTGCTCCTATTGTAGTACTTGTTCATATTATAGCTACTTGTGGATTATTATTCGATCATCCTTACTTTATGAGATTTATTGCTAGCATGATTATATTACTTGTTTTTCCTTCTTTTCTCTTTATTTGAGGTTACCGGTATACCGCCATGTTCGTTAAATACTCTGTATATGTATTGTTGTTGCAAGGATCCAGGTGTGTTCTCTACTTTTTCACCTGTGTTCTGTAATATATATATTCTGTAGCTAGCATAGTACATTTGTATTCTCCTTGTCTTCTTTCTGTTGCTAGTTTTCGTGTGTTTTTCCTCGGTTGTTTTTCGTGACTACTTCTTTCCTATCTGCTATTTACTTCTTTTATATCTTATAAATGCTCAGTCGGCCTATGATGCCTACTGGGTACCCGTTACTTTGAAATTGGTGCTCATACTATACTTCTGCATCTTCCTGGTGCAGATCCTAGTGTGAGCTATCGCCGCTGATTGCGCAGACTCGTGCAACTTTTGGACACTCGAGACATATGGTGAGCTCCTAGCGACCGGGGCTTGGCTTTATCTCTTCTTTTGCACTATGTACTCTTTTGCTACTCAGAGACAATTGTATATTCTTATTTTGTACCTTCTTGTACCCTGTATATTTAGTAATGGCTTTTATATTATGATACCAGATCGTGGGATGATTTAGCTTCCGTGTATATATATATATATATATATATATATGGAGTCAATCCGTTAAAAGTAAGTATATGCAGCAATAGAAAATAGAAATATTGAAAATAAGGTTGAAAAATTGTCTCCACATGTAGTACTACAGACATATTATTTTGGGACAAAAATCTTCATTATCGTCAAATTAGTTGAAGCTTTGATATGAATCGCCTTGCATTTGTCTTCAACCTCGCTGAACCATTGACTTTGATGCCACTTATTGAGATCGAAATAACAAAGTTTCATGTAAAAATTAATAATTGCAAACCTTTAATAACGATAAATCAGTAACAAAGAGAAGTATACTAAAAGAATGCGTAATATTTAATATGATTAGTATAAACTTATTGAGGGAATAATTTTCATCCACCTTAATAAGTACATTGTGAACCAAAACTTTTATTCCAATAAAGGGTTTACCTAAAAATGAAAGACTCATATTTTTATTTTGGAAAAAGTAAAAAACTAATTATAATAAACTTTTTGCTCTTTTTTTTTTTAAAATAAATAAATTCAAATATATGATAAAGAAACGTGCCAAACCTAACACCTTTGGAAAAAGAGTGAGAAAGTCGGAGAAGACGTGATTGAAATTCGCGAATGGCCTCATTAGTTTTTTGTAAAGTCGGTTGTTAACACTCACATGCTAAATATGTATTTTCTGCCCCCAAATTCAAATCAATTTCGCTACCCGTAAGTGTAACTGTCTCCAAAATGCCTAGAACAAGTTCGTTTCCTAAAGTAGTGATCGATAGAGACACCGAGTCCGAGGAAAGCTCGTCGGATGATGATGCAGAAGAAGAAGAAGCTATTCTAGTTTTACCTGAAGAGACAGTAGAAGAGTCGAAGAAGAAAGGGAAAACACCCATCACTATTCCTCTCAAGAAAGTTTGCAAAGTATACCTTTTTTTTTCCTTCCTATTTGCAGCCTTCACGCGTGCTTAATAGTGGGTTTCTGATCTGCTTTTTTCAGGTTTGCAAGAAAACTGGTCATGAAGCAGGGTTCAGGGGTGCAACTTATATTGATTGCCCAATGAAACCATGTTTTCTCTGTAAAATGCCTGGTAATTTCTGAATTTATATTTCTATAAATTGTTCTTTATGTTTTTAGTTACTCTCTGTTACACGTATTAAGGTAGCTTGTATTTTTCTGCTGTAACATTTTCTAGTTAGTTCTGGTAGAAATATTATCACTACTTCTGCTCGTCTTATATTAATTTCCCTTTTCTTATTTATTCTGTTGCATACCCTGTATCTCCTTAAGGCCACACCACAATTACTTGCCCCCACCGAGTAGCTACAGAATATGGTATGGTCCCAGCGCCACGCAAGAACACAACTAATCCTTTGGAATTTGTTTTCCAACGCCAGCTTCAGCCACGGGTTCCTCCAGTAAGTTTTCTCTTACTGTGCAGAGAATTCCATAATGATTAGAGATGCTATCATGACATATAATCACATCTTGTCTGTTGTGTCTCAAAACTAATCTCTTGTAATATCTAATGAACATCATTGATTTCAGAGGTATCAATTGTTTGCCAATAAATGTTCATACTTCTTTGGTATTCGTCGGAGGATCTTGGATAATAGTAGTTTGTAAGCTTTACAGTATGACTAGAAGGTTTCTGTATCTGTTTTAAGCTAGACAACTATTCAGGTTAAATGGGCAATCTGTGAAACTATTTTCCTTTTTCCTTGTTCTTCCCGATGAAATTAATTAGACAGTAGTTTCAGTTTCACTCCATATATTTATGTTGGATTTCATGGTCTCAGATATATGAGATTGAGCTTCTATGATCATTCTAGTTGTCAGTAATGTACTTTTGTCAAATTTGGTACATGGTTTTGCTTCTTTATACTCCCATTATGCCATTTTATGTTGCACCCATTCCTTTTGATCTTTTTCAAAAAGAATGACACCTTTTATATTTAGAAACTTTTTAACTTTAGACTTCCCCTTTTTACCCTTAATGATGTGCTTGTATAGCAACATAAATGTCATGGTATGTTAAAGATCACAAGTTCCAAAAGTCTTTACTTCTTAAACTCCGTGCAAGTCAAATAGTTCCATATAAAGATGGAACAAAGGAAACATGTCTCCAGGTTTTTTTTCAAGTCTTCATATTATTTTGTTTCTTGTGTCTTGCATGTGATCATCTTACAACCTATTCACGGATAGGGTAATAAATAGGTTAAATAGTGCCACATAAAGTATTTCGCAACGTATGCGAAATATATTTTCTACTTTGGTCTATGCTTATAGGGTAAATTTTCATTGTGACGTTTGTAGCTTAATGGATTACCATTCTTTGTTTATTATAGTGCAACATATTTTGTTCAAACAGTAAAGTTACACCATATGTATCTTCAAAAAATATTCTTCATATTTTGCTTTCTTGGTTTCTTTAATAGATCAAGCCAGTGCATGTGATACCAGATCAAGTCCACTGTGCAGTTATCAGGTACCACAGTAGGCGAGTCACATGCTTGGAGTTCCATCCTACAAACAACAATATTCTTTTATCTGGTGATAAGGTCCAAGATCTCTCTGCAATATAGCTATAAAGTGTGGCTATGAATTGAGTCCACCGTTGCAAGGTCACATAAATTTGTGGAGGTTAAATGCTATATTACTTTATGTTTCAGAAAGGCCAACTTGGCATCTGGGATTTTGGCAAAGTACATGAAAAGACAGTATATGGGAACATACACAATTGCATACTTAACAACATGAAGTGAGTATTTAACTCTCTTGTTGTCGCATTTTTTGATACGCTTTTAATGTGTGCAGCTGCATTTAGATTTCAACTGCATTATTATGTCCACAGTCAATAAATGAGTCGTTTTTAATTTGTTTAGGTTCAACCCGACAAATGATGGATCAATATATGCTGCTTCATCTGATGGAACAATCAGTTGTACTGACCTAGAGACTGGGATTTCATTGTCACTAATGAACCTTAATCCAAATGGGTGGGAGGTGATTTTCTGAAAACAAGCTGTTCTGTTTAAATTAATTATCCTGTTATTTCAGATATTGTGGTTGGACGAGCCTACGGGATATTTTTTACCTTGTAAACACGGTGCTGGGCACTTTTTATTTCTGAACTCCCTTGTCCCCTTTTAGTGCCATAGATACATTTCAGCAGCAAGGACACAGATCATTACAGGAAATTTCAACCTTGCTTATATACTGAAAACCTATCACATTTACATATTTGATTCTTTTGAACTCTCGTCTTGACTTTTCTCCTTTGGTTTCGAGTCATGTTTGTTGTTTGAATCATCTTGAGTGTTTGCTTTTTAAGCTGAATACCCTTGAATCCTTGAATATTATTATGTGTGTTCCCTGACTGTGGATCAAGGTAAATGACGCCTTGATGCGCCCATTGTGTTTCTAGAAACACCAAAATGAGCTTCTGGGTTCTCGCTGATTACATCACTAAATCTATGCTTTAGGTTGGGGATAGCAAAGAAAGGAGAGTGTAATACATGGCACCAGCAAGTCAGTTGTCATGAAGTGGTTATAGGTTCTATTCGAGTATAAGTCACGGATGATTTTCTTGTAGGGACCAAGCAGTTGGAGGATGCTTTATGGGTTGGATGTTAACTCAGACAAAAGTGTTGTCCTTGTTGCTGATAATTTTGGATATCTTTACATGTAAGTGTCTATTGAACTTTTTGAGGGGTCTATTGAATGTTATGCAAGTGTTGAAGATTAGAATTTCTTTCACTTAAACCTATTTATAAAATCTTCTCTTTGTCTGTCAAAATGACTGTCATGCGGATTATGTTAATGTACGTCTAATACATTGGTAACAAAAGATTTTAACCTGGTTGGCTGCTGGTCAGATGGAAACTATCAAGGATTGTTTACTCATCTTTTGAAAAAATAACTTTCATTAGGGATAGCTGACTATGAGTTTAGTTATCTACAGTAATACAACCGGACTTCTGTGTACTCTGATTATCTTTTGGACTGTAGGCATAAAAATGACGCAAATCCTGATTCTTTTACTATATTAGAGGAGAAATGGCTGGGAACTGGATTGCTAATTTAGTGCACCTACACGACTCGAGGGGGGTGAATTGGTCGTACCGAAGTTTGTACTTCTTAAAAGTCTTACCTAACTTTAGTTGCAGTCCGCGGAACTTTGGTATAAGGAGATGGTTCTTTGTACTGGTTCAGCTAACTACTGCTGTCAAAATAATGTGAAAATAAATAAAACAAGATATTTTTAGGTGGAAAATCTCCTTGCTTAAGGGAACAAAAATCACAACCCACCTTTGAGATTTCTCTAAACAAAACTTCACCAAAACAATGAGCAGTTTCAGGTTACAAAACTCTTTATAACCTAAGCGACTAAATTGTAGCCACTTGACTTCCTGCAGCCACTCTGATTGTAGCAAACTATCTTCAAGCTAACTCTAGCCTAATTTCTCAAGCTAACTCTCTATGAAAATTACGTCACGATAAAGCTTCTAGAATAAGCAAATAATGGGAAGAGCAAATAAGGTTACAGCGTAAGAAGCCTTATAGATTGAACTAGACTGGACACAATGAATTTAACACTTGATGAGGGGGCAGGTTCTCTAATCTAGTTTTTCTGCACATTCCAGCTTCCAATATCTATTTTAGATTTTTGAACTCGTTTTTCTTCACCCTTCTCTCAATTTGCTTTGAAGAAATAATGGAAGTACATACCTGCTTTGGAATAAACTTGGATTGTATATAGGTAACACATTAGTATCATAAGGAGTCCAATTATAAAAGACCTACTTCATAAAGAACTTACCATATAGACCACACAGTTTTCCTTATTTGTTTCTTCCAATTCTAATTCTTTTCCAGCAGGAAATCTGTTCAATGTCCACCAATTTCGTGCAGAATATATCCTGTAAAAGATCTTTCCATAAAATTCAGTTTTCCAATCACAAGATCTTTTTGAAAACTTACCAATTAAGAATTGAATTTGTTGAGATTTCTTGCTACTTACGTGTTACCTATATACAAACAAACGTGCTTGGTCAACCACAAAGAACTATCATAGTTCTGCTCACAACCAAGATCACCCCAATCAAGTAACACAGAATAGGTTCCGGAATGTGGTTATGGGACATGTTTCTTATGCACTTAAGCATAATTACTAATCTTCTCCATTTTAGCTTCATCGAAGAGCTACACAATCAAAAACTAAGTCATGCTCAGTTGAGTGCAATAATGTAATACTCATGGCCTCTCTGGCTACACAACATACAATCACAAAAATGAACTCTCAAGTATGATATTAGCCATCTTAGTTCAAATCGTCAAATCAACCAAGAGTATTAACAAGAGACTAGTATCCAGGATAGTACCATTTAAGCCAAGGCAGGCCAAACTCAAAACAAACTACATAGTTTGTTCATTAAACCACTCCATGAAAATTATACACCAAGATGAATAGGAGAATACATGTATGATCTGTGAGAAACATAGGAGAGAAATATTATCGAATTGTGTATCTACATTATTACATTTAGACCCTATTTATAGACACTACATTACAATCCTTTTCAAGTAGGACACTACATTACAATCCTCTTCCTAGTAGGATTCTATACACTATTCTTGTTCCTACTCCTATTCTAACACTCCCCCTCAAGCTAGTGCATACTAGTCATATGCACCGAGTTTGCTACTGATGTAACTAATACGAGGACCAGTGAGGGACTTGGTGAAAATATCTGCAAGCTGATCACTCGATTTCACAAATTTTGTAACGATATCTCTGGAGAGTAGCTTTTCTCCAACAAAGTGACAATCAATCTCAATGTGCTTAGTCCTCATGAAATACTGGTTTTGATGCGATATGAAGAGCCGCTTGGTTATCACACACAAGTTTCATTTGACTGATTTCTCCAAATTTTAGCTCTTTCAGCAACTGTTTAATCTAAACTAGCTCACAAGTTGCTAGTGCCATTGCTCGATATTCTGCTTCTGCACTAGATCGAGCAATCATACTCTGTTTCCTTCTCTTCCAGGACACCAAATTACTTCCCACTAAAACACAATACCCAGATGTAGAACGTCTATCACAAGGTGATCCTGTCCGATCAACGTCTGTACACCCAACAATTTGCTCATGACCTCGATCCTCGAAGAGTAGTTCTTTATCTGGAGCTGACTTTATATATCACAGAATGCAAACAACTGTATCCCACTGACTATCACAGGGAGAATCCATTAACTGACTTACAACACTCACATGATAGGAAATGTCAGGTTTGGTCACTGTGAGATAATTCAACTTGCCAACTAGACGCCTATATCTTCTGGGATCACTGAGTGGCTCCCTTTGTCTTGGTAGGGTTTAGCATTTAGATCCATATGAGTGTCAATGGGTCTACATCCTACCATTCCTGTCTTCTCAAGAATGTCTAAGGCATACTTACGTTGCGAAATAACAATACCTGATACGGACTGAGCAACCTCAATACCTAGAAAATACTTCAGTCTTCCCAGGTCTTTAGTTTGGAAATGCTGAAAGAGATGTTGCTTTAAACTAATGATACTGTCTTGATCATTGTCGGTAATAACGGTATCATTAACATAAACCACAAAATAAATACACAAATTTGGTGCAGAATGTCGAAAAATCATAGAGTGATCTTCTTCACTACGAGTCATGCCAAACTCCTGAAATATTGTATTGAAATTTCCAAACCAGGCTCGGGGAGGCTATTTCAGACCATAAAGTGACTGTCGTAATCGACACACCAGGCTAGACTCCCCCTGAGCAACAAAATCAGGTGGTTGCTCCATATAAACTTCCTCCTCAAGGTCACCATGGAGAAAAGCATTTTTAATGTCCAACTGATAAAGAGGCCAATGTCGGACAACAAGCATGGATAGAAAAAGACAGACTGATGCTATTTTAGCCACGAGAGAGAAAGTATCACTGTAATCAAGCCCAAATATCTGAGTATACCCTTTGGCAACAAGGCGAGCCTTAAGCCGATCAATTTGGCTGTTCAGACCAATTTTGACTGCATAAACCCAACGATAACCAACAATAGATTTACCGGAAGGAAGAGGAACAAGCTCCCAAGTACCAACCACAAGAAAGCAAACATCTCGTCAATCATAGCCTGTCGCCATCCTGGATGAGAAAGTGCTTCTCCTGTGGACTTAGGGATGGAGACAGAGGACAAAGATGATACAAAGGCATAATGGGGTGATGACAGACGATGAGAACTTAAAAGGGTATAATGAGGGTTAGTATTACGAGTGGGCCTTATACCTTTTCGGAGTGCAATCGGTTGATTAATAGGAGACAAGTCCGTAGTAGGTGCAGGGTTGGGTGCATGACGGGAATCATCTGAGCCTGATGCTGGACGTAGACGACGATGATAAGTCAGGAGTGGTGGAACACAGATGGATGGAGATGTAGAACGTATTGTAGATTCCTCAAAAGTCAGTACGGGTAAGACTGGTGGCACTATGGATGGAGATGCAGAAGTAACCGTAGAATCCTCAAAAGTCTATATAGATAAGACCTTAGATATGTTAGGATAATCATGATCAGAAGATGTAAAGTAAGGTTGAGACTCAAAGAATGTGACGTCAATTGACATAAGGTACCGATGAATATCAAGTGAGTAGCAACAATACCCATTTTTACCCGAGAATAACCAAGAAAGACACATTTGAGAGCATGAGAGGCTAATTTGTCTTTCCCCGGGGTTATGTTATGAACAAAACATGTACTCCCAAAGACACGAGGGGGAAGAGAGTATAGCGGTGACTGAGAAAACAATACTGAATAAGGAATTTGATTCTGAATGGAAACGAGGGCATCCGATTAATCAAATATCAAGATGAGAAAACTGCATCGCCCAAAAAATGCAGCGGAAAATGGGATTGAATGAGAAGAGTGCGAGCAGTCTCGATTAGGTGCCTATTCTTCCTCTCTGCTACTCCGTTCTGCTGAGGGGTGTGGACAAGAAGTCTGATGAATAATCCCTTGGTGAGTCATAAACTGCTGAAACTGGGAGGAATATTCTAAGGCATTACCACTACGAAAGGTACGAATAGAGACACTGAATTGATTTTGTATTTCAGCACAATAACTCTTGAATATAGGAAACAACTCAGAACGATCTTTCATTAAGAAAATCCAAGGACATATTGAATAATCATCAATGAAGCTAACAAAATAACGAAATCCTAAGGTTGAACTCACTCTACTAGGACCCCAAATATCAGAGTGATCTAAGGAAAAACTAGACTCTGCACGACTCTCAGCATTACGTTGGAAGGTAGTGTGAGTGTGTTTCCCAAGTTGGCATGACTCACAATCTAATGTGGACAGACTAGGCAAACTAGGCACCATCCCTAAGTCCACTGGAGAATCAGTTTCTCTTCCAGGATGGCGACATGCTATGATTGACGAGATGTCTGCTCAACCTTACTTTACATCTTCTCCTGATCATGATCATCCTAACATATTTGAAGTCTTATCTATGCCTACTTTTGAGGATTCTACGGTTACTTCTACATCTCCATCCATAGTGCCACTAGTCTTACTCGTACCTACTTTTGAGGAATCTACAATACCTTCTACATCTCCATCCATTATGCCACCACTCCTGACTTATCATCGTCGTCCACGTCCAGCGTCAAGCTCAGATGATTCCCGTCATGCACCCAACCCTGCGCCTACTACAGACTTGTCTCCTCTTAATCAATCGATTGCACTTCGAAAAGGTATACGGTCCACTCGTTATACTAACCCTCATTATATCCTTTTGAGTTATCATCGTCTGTCATCACCCCATTATCCTTTGTATCATCTTCGTCCTCTGTCTCCATTCCTAAGTCCATAGGAGAAGCACTTTCTCATTCATGATGGTGACAAGCTATGATTGACGAGATGTCTTCTTTGTTGCTTGTTGCATCCTAACGCACACGCAAGTGTACGCGGTCGTACAAGTAATATAGGATTATAAGTCCAGATATCGTACCCACAGGGACTTGTCGATTAACTATTTTACTAAATTAAACTAGTTCTAATTATTTATTCAAGCGTACAATTTCAAAGGTGATGATTAACTAATCTAGAAATAAAAAAAGAAGAAGTTAACTAATGAACAATTAACCAACAAAGAGCAGATTTTCACGTAATCAATGTGATAAAATCGATCTAGGACTATGGATCTGCTAACAATCATGTTTAATAAGCAATTGATTTGATTATTTGTTTATCATATTGTTGATTTCGGGGTTGATATTACAACTATGGTCTCTCGAGCCTCTAGTTGCCTATTCAAAATAGCATCACAACTACATCGTTGAGCGGGGATGTGACATCTTATTTTAAAAGCATTTATATTTCTTCCCGTATGAACCAAGCAAGGCGTTCTAAGTATATCTCTATCATAGTCGCTAACCTACCCTTTACGTTACAAAAGAGAGGTCTTGCTCCCTATATTCTTCGTTCTATCCCAATGATTCTTTTCTCGAGTTCACAAAGGGATTATAGATTTGTTTTAATGGTCGCGAAGCATTAAAATAGTAGGCATAAGAATATAAGAACAACTAATATAATAAACAAATAATCGAATCAATTGTCTACTAAACAATCATGTAGTTAGCAATCATAATCTTAAAACGAGAAGTTTAACTCCACATAGACATGGAGCAATTACAACAATTCATTCAAAGAAAAACGTAAAAAAAAATAAGAAAGGAGAAGAAAAGATGAAACCAATATTCTCCGGCCTCCACGGCGGCTCCTAGCTCTTCGTAGGTCAAAAGTTGTTGAAGAATTATTCTTATGGGATATTTATAGGTGTAGGAAAAAGCCTCAAATAAAATAACTGAGTCCAAAACGAATTGGGAAACCAAAACCCAATTAAATTGGGATTGCACTGTTCGTATGTGGTGCCGCCTCCTCAATTGTTCGTTGCATCTTCACTGGCTGCCACGTGGCAGCCCTTTACAGCACCCTTGAATTGAATTGAAATTCAATTCATATGTAAAAAAAAGGGCAGCCCGATGCACTAAAGCTCCCGCTATGCGCGGGGTCCGGGGAAGGGCCGGACCACAAGGGTCTATTGTACGCAGCCTCACCTTACATTTCTGCAAAGGGCTGTTTCCACGGCTTGAACACGTGACCTCCTGGTCACATGGTAGCAACTTTACCAGTTACTCCAAGGCTCCCCTTCAATTCATATGTATGAATAATAATAAAATATTACATTCAATCCATTAAGCTGCCTTCTTGATTTCCTTATATGATTTCTCGTTTTTAATTCGATTCTTCTTCAAATTTCTTCAACTTTTCACTGTTTTAATCCTACAAATACAAATACCCAATATAAGAATAATTCATAAAATCAATACTCAAAAAGGACAATAAAAAGACTAAATATGAGGCAAATAATCACTAAATATTGGTATTTTTGGCCTCACATCACCACCCCACACTTAAACTCTTGTTCGTCCTCGAGCAAGCATTGAAGCTCATCTTAATAAAACTAGGAATACCATCTCTTCGATTAATACAAACAATTAGGCCATATAATCAATTACAACATCAAGTACACTTCCCGATCATTATGCAAGATATACAAATAAACAACAAATTTCTAACCTTCTAACCTCAAAGGAGGACTCTAACTCATCAAATTTAGTTTGCTCACCTACTCCATCAAAGAAAGTTAATAAAATCACCTATCTATCATGAAACAAGTGCCCTCACAAGAAATAGTCCACACACTCAATTTAAAGAATCGAATATAAATTAAGGACTTTGCATCGAAGATCAACTCTCACACTCACAAAAGAATTCACATGTATGCACAAAGAACCATAGGCTTGCCCATTATGTACATCTCCACTAATTAAGCATGCTCGAATAAAATCAAATAGGACTTTAATGGGTTGTAATGTTGGCTAGGGGACGGGTAGGAAAACTATATAATAGTGACTTACACTTCCCTAAGCACTTTGCACTTTTTAGACTTCATCACCCATTATTTTTAACACTTTATTTTTTTCAGCCCTCTCTTCAATTTATTTTCACTAGTATTCTCATCATATCAAGAATGCTTCAATCAAGATTTTTTTTTTCTCAAGATTTTTTTTTTCATCTCTTTTTCTTTAATGTCACATTCTTTCAAAGAGGGCCTTTTCATCACTTTGTAGCTATCATTATTCACCTTTTACACTCAACCATCCCTTTTCTTCAGATTTAACAATTTTATCACAGTCTATGCTACAGTGCTCAAGAAAGCAGGGTGCAAAAACTAGGGATTCAATAAAAGGATCAAGGCAAAAATACGGCTACCAAACGAAAGGCTACTGGCTCAAAGGGGTAACTAGTGATATAATATCTGAAAAGGCTAAATTTTACAAGACAAATCAAAGAAAGCCTATTATCATCTTCTAAACAGAGCAACACTTTTTATTTCGCTTCAATAACATGCAGGGCAAGTTCTAGACTAAGATGCAAAACATGAAATATGCAAGAAATCCTCACCACACATGGCACAAGTCTCAATCAAGATGGATCAATTCTACTTCTAAGATGGACAGGGTCATAACAAACTATAAAATAAGAATAAGCTATATACAAAATCACTACTCTGAGCCTAGGTGTCAAAAGATTTGCTAATTTATTTTATACTCAAACACTCACAAGAAAGTACTACTCCAAATTAGGCCTAAATTTCTAGTATCAAACAAGTCAAAAGGTCTTTTCTTTTCTCTCCCCAAAAAAAAACTACTCCTAAAAAAATAAAAAATAAAAAATTTATTCGAAAAAATAAAAATTTGCCCGGTTCAAGGAGCCTCCCCTCGGAAAAGAACCGTGGCCATAAGAAAAATCAAGGGGTGGATGAGATATGCCGCTTAAAAACTAAAATAAATAATAAATAATAAATAATAAAAGAACTTTTTGTGTTTAATTTTTTTTTTCTATATATATTTTTTTTGTTCAAATAAAATAAAATCCTATGGTATACACACCCTTAAACTCACAATTATCGAAAGATTCCCCACCCCACACTTAAAAGCATGCTTCGTCCCCAAAGCAATTAATTAAAAAAAATGAAGAACAAGGGTAAGAAATACTCCCTGAGGCCCTCTAGGGCCTAGCTAACAACATGTTTCTTCAATTTTGATAATAGAGGTGAATGACCCCACACTTAAGCTTAAACCATGCTCCTTAGCTTTCAAATTCGGGTACTAGACTTCCCCAAACCTGCAAAATAAACAAAAAAACATGACACTATAAAAAAAAAAAAGAAGCTACACTACTAGTTGGGTTGCCTCCCAACAAGCGCCTGATTTAACGTCACGGCACGACGCTATCACTACACCACTTTTCTTTCCACTTAGAACTTATGAATTGCACCCCTAACTTTGCATCAAATTTTCTGCTCCTCTCAAGGGACGGTGGTATAAAGATGAAGGAACCAAGTGAATAATGTCGCATCTTGCACTTCTTGGCCTTTAAGTGAGGAATGCCGTTTTGTCTTTTTGGAGTGGAAAATTTTAGAATGTAAGGACCTTGTTCCTCAACTACACACGTCTCAACTAGCTCAGATGACTCAATTTTTATGTCATCATCCAAACATAATGTAGAAAAGTGATTAGAATGAGGTCCAACAGTACCTAATCCTAAACTTGCATTGTTTATGACATGCTCACTTTCATACATCTCCTCAACATCAGCACTTATGAATAAAGCATAGTTGAATGGATGGAATTCTTCTTTCTGCTCCACTAGTTGGCCAGTATCCACAACAATTGATGATTGGGCATCAGACGCCTCAACCTTTTTCTTCAAGTGATCCTTCAAGTAATGGATATCTGAGCCAAATTGGTCTATCTCTTGTTTGAGATCAACTCTACCTTCTATCAGCTGTGTCGTCATCTTTGTGAGGTTATCTAGTATTTGCTTCAGCATATCAATAAGATGAGCATCATTCACATCCTCCACTTTATTACCGCTGTCAATATCATAAACAACAGAAGGATCATAATAGAGGCTTGGGGAAGGGGAATAAGAGTTAGGACAACCATTCGAATGGCCATCCTGACCACCACATATATGACATACATTAAATTCAAAGGATTGGGTAGGTGCACACCACCCGCCCTTTTGAATATAATGGCAATTGAAACCCAGGTGGGGTCCTCCACAATACTGACAATGATTACCCACATATGAATAGTACTGATCCTTCAACCAATCTTTATCCCTGGATGTCATGTTAAGAGGAGTATCGAAAAAAAAATAATAATAAAAAACTATCTACAAAAGAAAATAAAATATGTACAAAAACTTAAATAAATAAAAAGAAAAAGTCTAATATAGATAAATAATTAATTTCTAAGTCCTCGGCAACGGCGCCAAAACTTGTTGCGTCCTAACGCACACGCAAGTGTACGCGGTCGTGCAAGTAATATAGGATTGTAAGTCCAGATATCGTACTCACAGGGACTTGTCGATTATCTATTTTACTAAATTAAACTAGTTCTAATTATTTATTCAAGCGTACAATTTCAAAGGTGATGATTAACTAATCTAGAAATAAAAAAAGAAGAAGTTAACTAATGAACAATTAACCAACAAAGAGCAGATTTTCACGTAATCAATGTGATGAAATCGATCTAGGACTATGGATCTGCTAACATCATGTTTAATAAGCAATTGATTCGATTATTTGTTTATCATATTGTTGATTCCGGGATTGATATTACAACTATGGTCTCTCGAGCCTCTAGTTGCCTATTCAAAATAGCATCACAACTACATCGTTGAGCGGGGATGTGACATTTTATTTTAAAAGCATTTATATTTCTTCCCGTATGAACCAAGCAAGGCGTTCTAGGTATATCTCTATCATAGTCGCTAACCTACACTTTACGTTACAAAAGAGAGGTCTTGCTCCCTATATTTTTCGTTCTATCCCAATGATTCTTCTCTCGAGTTCACAAAGGGATTATAGATTTATTTTAATGGTCGCGAAGCATTTTAAATAGTAAGCACAAGAATATACGAACAACTAATATAATAAACAAATAATCGAATCAATTGTCTACTAAACAATCATGTAGTTAGCAATCATAATCCTAGAACGAGAAGTTTAACTCCACATAGACATGGAGCAATTACAACAATTCATTCAAAGAAAAACGTAAAAAAAAATAAGAAAGGAGAAGAAAAGATGAAACCAATATTCTCCGGCCTCCACGGCGGCTCCTAGCTCTTCGTAGGTCAAAAGTTGTAGAAGAATTATTCTTATGGGATATTTATAGGTGTAGGAAAAAACCTCAAATAAAATAACTGAGTCCAAAACGAATTGGGAAACCAAAACCCAATTAAATTGGGATTGCACTGTTCGTATGTGGTGCCGCCTCCTCAATTGTTCGTTGCATCTTCACTGTCCTTTACAGCACCCTTGAATTGAATTGAAATTCAATTCAATATATATGAATAATAATAAAATATTACATTCAATCCATTAAGCTGCCTGCTTGATTTCCTTATATGATTTCTCGTTTTTAATTCGATTCTTCTTCAAATTTCTTCAACTTTTCACCGTTTTAATCCTACAAATACAAATACCCAATATAAGAATAATTCATAAAATCAATGCTCAAAAAGGACAATAAAAAGACTAAATATGAGGCAAATAATCACTAAATATTGGTATTTTTGGCCTCACATCATTGCTCGATACTGAAGATACTCATTATATTCGTCTTCAAATAAATAAACCCATTGATTACTTGTGGTGTTAGTCTTAGCAATGTGAACATTTTTAGGTGGTCGACCATGCAAAGAATAGCATACTTCACGAGTGTGTCCAAGCCTATTACAATAACTACACTTAGGTCGAGAATAACATACTTCACGAGTGTGTCCAAGCCTATTACAATAACTATACCTAGGTCGAGATCTTCCAAAACGACCTCCCCCTCGTCGATTCTTCATGGACTGTGATGTTTGATTTTCTGATCTCCTCATTAAGGGTTCGGACTTAATTTTTGGACTAAATCGAAATCGGTGATGAACGTTTGCCGAAATTGTACTGAACCAAATCCAAAACCAATATCAATGGAAAAACTCACAAAGACTGGGCAAACCTATTAGAAAAAGAATTGCTCGATAAACTGGTCCAAACAAGCTTGGAATCGCCTGAATATTAGACTTGACTGCTGAAAAGGGTCGAAATCTGAGAAAACTTATTTGTGTAGGGTCGGAATGATGGCGCGACCCTAATGGAAAAATAAAACTGTCGGAAAAGTTGCTGGAAAGTGTCTCACGACCGGAAAATTAGATCTGATCATCGGAAATTGGTCGGAATTAGGAAAAAATTATATGGGCTGCGTCGGAATGAAGAGGCGGTCCTACTGGGAAAAAAAACTGCCAGAAAGTGGCCGGAATAAGGCTCACGCGCTGGCGCGCGGTCAGATCTCGCCGGAAAATTCGCACTTCTGAACGGAACGTGATGTGGTATTTTCCAGTGGATCTTGGTGGATTTTTGTCACCGGACAGTGGAGGACCCATAGGTAGTGTTGGTTTTCGCACACCATTGACGGAAATAGATGATGACGCAAATCAGCCCTGACAGTCGCCGGAAATTGATGCACGGTGATCTGTCTGACTGAGTTTTCTTCCTCGAAAATTTCTCACCATTGCTCTGATACCATATGAGAAATATAGGAGAGAAATATTATTGAATTGTGTATCTACATTATTACACTTGACCTTATTTATAGACACTACATTACAATCATTTTCTAAGTAGGACACTACATTACAATGCTTTTCCAAGTAGGATTCTAGGTATTATTCCTATTCCTGCTCCTATTCTAACATGATCCAAGGAAACAAATATGGAGACATGTCCAGGAAGTACATGGTGGACAATTTTGGTTTTAGTCACAAAGGTAGAGAGCTTAGTATGCAACGCGTTCAGATTTACATTTTCTTTAACTTGAGACTCCACTTACTTTTCAAGTTCAACAATCGTGCTGCTTCATGGAACACCAGATGGACCAGTTCCTCTGACTTGTTTCTACATTGTAACCACATGTTTCTAGTGTTTCCAATCAAACACTCATCTTCCACTTCTTTCCCTTTCTTGTTTTTACTATTGTTTTCTCCTTCTCAATAGTACTAGTCTGATTTTCTTTTCTTTTTCAACTCTCCTTTTTCTTTTTTCCTTTTTATTTCAACACTAGTATAGCGCGGTCGTGATAAATAAAAATAAAACTAAATATTGATGTCATAAGTTTATATAGGAGATGAATCTTTAGAAATCAAATGTATTTGTATGATTTTACCATATTTTTGTGATTCTTACAATAACAACATACCCAGTGTAATCCCACAAGTAGGGTCTGGGGAGGGTAGAGTGTACACATACCATACCATTACCTCGTTGAGGTAGAGAGGAGGATTTCAAAAGACCCTCGACTCAGGTGCAACAAATCCCGTGGATTTAGTCGAGGTGCGCGAAAGCTGGCCCGGACACCACGGTCATAAAAAAAAAAAAGTAGTGCAACAAATCCAAGTACAACAAAGAAAGGAATAGTGAAGAAAACATAGCCGCTAACAAAGGAAGCAGTGCAAAGCCTACAGAAAAGGACCAAAACACCAACAAAGTAGTGTGATAATCAAACACAATAAACAACAAATGATGATAGATAGCAAAAGCAAGACCTTTTATAATACTACTAGTACACCACAACTATCAACAAGCCTAAACCCTCAAAACGCATGACAACCCTTTACTACCCACTAACCCTAAGACGCGTTCTCCACACCCTCCTATCTAAGGTCATGTCCTCGGTAACCTGGAGCTGTACCATATCCTGTCTAATCACCTCTCCTCAATACTTCTTCAGCCTACTTCTACCTCTCCTAGTACCTACTATATCCAACCTCTCGCACCTCCTCACTGGGGGTTCTGCGTATCTTCTCTTCACATGTCCAAATCATCTCAATCTCGCTTCCCTCATCTTATCCACCACGGAGGCTACTCCCACTTTATTTCGAATATCTTCATTTCTAATCTTATCGCTCTTATTGTCTCAAAAAAATCTTATCGCTCTTAGTATGCCCACACATCCAACTCAACATCCTCATTTTTGCAACATGCATCTACTGAACATGAGAGTTCTTGACTGGCCAACACTTCGCCCAATATGAAAAAGTTGGTCTAACAACCACTCTATAAAACTTGCCTCTAAGTTTCGGTGGTACCTTTTTATCACACAAGACTCCGGAGGCAAGCCTCTATTTCATCCACGCCGCCCCAATACGGTGTGTGATATCTTTGTTGATGTCCCCACTTCCTCGGATTATGGACCCAAGGTACTTGAAACTCTCTCTCTTGGGGATAGCCTGTGTGTCAAGCCTCACTTCCACGCCTGCCTCATGCCTAGTATCACTGAATTTGCACTCCTAATACTTTGTTTTGGTCCTGTTCAACCTGAATTCTTTAGACTCCAGTGTTTGTTTCCACATGTCCAACTTAGCATTAACTCCACTGCGTATCTCATCAATTAGAACTATGTCATCCGCAAACAACATGCACCATGGCACCTCATCTTGAATGTGCCTTGTCAATTCATCCATCACCAAGGCAAAAAGGAACGGGCTAAGAGCTGATCCTTGGTGCAACCCCATCTCCACTGGGAAGTGCTCCGAGTCTCCTCCCATCGTTCTATCCCGCGTTTTGGCTCCATCATACATGTCCTTTATCGCCCTAATGTATGCCACCGATACACCTCTAGCCTCCGGGCATCTCTATAGGACTTCCCTGGGGACTTTGTCGTAGGCCTTTTCAAGGTCAACGAATATCTCATGTAAGTTGCTCTTCTTTTCCCGGTATTTCTCCACCAATCTCCTCACAAGATGGATGACTTCTATGGTTGATCGCCCTGGAGGTTCTCGGAGATGCACACACCCCTTCGCACCCTCGGCTCCACCACTCTCTCCCAACTTCCATAGTGTGGCTTAGCAGCTTGATACCCCCGTAATTGTTACAATTCTGAATATCACCCTTGTTTTTGTACAATAGAACCATTTTACTCCACCTCCATTATTCGAGCACTTTTGCTGTCTTAAAAATGACATTAAACAAACCAGTTAACCACTCCATACCTCCCGTGTGCCCTTCCAAAACTCCACTGGAATCTTATCTGGTCCGGTCGCCGCTCTTCCCCTACTCATCCTACTAATAGCACGCTTAATCTCCTCAAGCTTAATACACCTACAATACCCAAAATCACGATGACTCTCTGAGTGCTCCAAAGTACCCAGCACAATATTTCTGCCCCCTTCATCGTTCAATAACTTGTGAAAGTAGGCTTGCCATCTTTGCTTAATAAGGGTCTCTTCCACCAACACCTTGCCTTCCCCATCCTTGATGTACTTCACTTGGTCCAGGTCTTTGTCCTTCCTCTCCCTCGCCTTCGCGAGTCTATACAGTTTCTTATCTCCGCTCTTGCCCTCTAATTCAGTATAGAGTCGTTCGAAAGCTGTCGTCTTAGCTGTTGTAACCGCTAACTTAGCCTTCGTCTTCGCCGCCTTATAAATCTCCTTTAGTGGCCGCTTCTCCTCCTCGTCCTTGCATTCCACCAACTTTACATAAGCAGCCTTCTTTGCCTCCACTTTGCCTTGGACTTCTCCATTCCACCACCAATCCCATTGGCGACCACCAAAGTTACCCCTCGACACCCCTAACACCTCTCTAGTTGCTTCCCTAATGCAATTATGCAACTAGTTGTCTTATCCCACATGCTTCCTGCATCCCCACTACTCCTCCAAGCCCCCATCACCATAAGCTTCTCCCCCATTTCTCGAGATAGGGCAGGGGTCAAGCCACCCCATTGAATCCTTGACCGATCATATAAATTCTTCTTCCTCCTCCCTCGCTTAATCTCCAAGTCCATCACCAAAAGTCATGAGTGTATTTCTTAGAGACAATCTTGATTAATAAAAAAATTATAAAGATAACAGAAGTGTAAATCATGAAATGGGCACTTGGTCTCGAAATTGAGGTCATTTTGCATTGTGTTGGCTGAAGAGGAAGTTATCTTTTGCATAACTTTCCAGGAACCTAGTTCTAAAATGCCGAATGTTCTCCATTTGTCCTCTATTGTTGATGATTGTGAAGGGTATATCGATTTAGTCATGTTAAATTAGTCAGTATACTAATTGGCAATTCTTTTAACTTATCACCTAAGTTTTTCATTTTAGGTCTTCGAAGTACATAAATCAAAACATTTGTTAAATACATCAAAATCTTAGATAAATTTACATGTTGACCAAAAGTTTTCATTCATAATTGTTTTCATTTTTTGTGAAAAGAAAGAAGAAATCAAAGAAGTCAAGGAAATAAATAAGAAAGGAGAAGAAAAAAAGTTACTACCTAGCTACTTGGTTTGCTGAGCAATCACATATATTTCTAAGATTTTCTTTATTTAATTACAACGAACAAATTCAATAACATAGACAAATTGGATTTCATTTTCACACGATCTCATTCACAAGTAGTTAAATTAGAACTTATGTAGCTAACTAATGAATATTTTTGTTTAAATTCCTCAAAGACATAAACAATATAAGATATCACTGGGCATTTGGTCAGATTACCTGTTAGATTTGTGATGCATTAAATTGCAAAGTTTTCCTTCATCAGCTCCATATATGGGAAAAAAGAAACACACACGAACAGAGGGAGTAAAAGCTGATTTGGATCTCACATATTAATAATACCAAACTAAACTAATCATTAAGTCGTTTTATTTTGGAATACAAAAAGGTGTTAGAAGTTGCTAAAGATGATTGTTGGACTTCTTAACGTTAGCTGAATATTAATCATCTATCGCTCCTTTCAGATAATCAATAAGTTTTATCATTATATTTAGTGATTTAATACACACTTCTTATGCATAATTTTAATTAGATGAACGAATTGGAAGAGGAGGATCTCTACAACTAGGGATGGCAATAGGGCGGGTTAGGGAGGGTCAAGCCTTGACCTACTAAAATTTTGACCCGCCCTGCCCTGCCCTGTTTAGCATTGTTCAAAAAAATTGCCCCGCCCCGCCAAGCCCCGCCCAACCCTGCCCCGTTTATGTTTTCATTCATTTTTGCATTTTGTACTATTCAATTTTGTGTTTCTCTCGCTAGGTAACTGAGCAGTCAGTGTATCTGTATATGCATAAGCACAACATCTTTTTCCTAACATGCACTTTTAACTTAGAAAATTGTTTATTTTAAGAAAAAATTGACTGGAAGAATTCTCAAATGGTAAGCTTCAGCTACGGTGTGTGTGATGTGTGTAATTTGATCTTCAAAATAAAAGTGACAATATGAATATGAGATCTCAGATCTCTGCATTATACTTTATTATATATTTAAGATTTATAACATGATAAATTGGAAAAAAATTAATTTAGGTAGCTTGATACAAGCATGATGTTGGTCAGCAATTTACTCAAAATATATAATGACAGAGAACTACTATTCTGGTGGAATAAAAAATTTGGGTGAACATGATGTTCACAGTTTATATTGTGCACTCGAATTATTATCAGGATATTTTTGTTTTGAAATAAAAGATGGATAAAAGTTGATTTAGAGACAAAAAATTTAAATTACTGGCACAACAACTAAACAGAGAAAAAAGAGCATAACGAGGGTGTTCATGGGAAGTAGGCCACTGCTTAACTTTTGGGCCTATTTTTCTTTAAACCCATTACCTGCCCTGCCCTATTTAAATTTTCAATAAAATTGTTTTTGCCCCACCCCGCCCCGTTTAAGTCCTCCCCTGGGCCCTGCCCTGCCCCGTTAAGAGCTTGCCCTGCCCTATCCCCGCCCTGCCCCATTGCCATCCCTATCTACAACCTTATTTTTCTCAACTTAATGAACTTATATAGTGGATGAACCTTTGTAGACAAAATAGAAGAATTCTTTTACGCATTTGGAAAAGAGAACGGTTGTTAATGATTTTATTATGGAAGGCTAATTGAAACAAACAGTTATCAATGACTTTGTGATAGAAAGCAAATGGGCAGGGCTGTGTGTTTATTTATTTAATAACATATTATTAGATAGCAGAATACAAAGGAAAAAAAGCAAAAAAAAAAAAAATCAGAAAAAGATAAATGTGAATGCTGACCATTGAGAGGTGTCACATCACCTACTTTATGCTTTATTTTATAATATAGACAGATTCGTTTGTGCTCCGCGCGATCGTAAATAAACACAAAAATATTTTTTTTGAACGTAATTGACATATAAGGAATAAAAATTTTCATGCATATGTATACAAAAACAATTCTATAAAAAATATGGGGGGAAAACCAAGATCACCCTGTTCTTGTTTAACTCGATAATGAGTTAAAGTTCCATTGCTCATCATTTGAAAGCACAAGCTCATTTCTAGGAAGCATGGAGATAAAAACTTGCGAAATGGACAGAGAGCTCGAAGACATAGGTGATAGCAAGTTGGAAAGACGTGAAAATTAAGTATGATGGCGAATTACCTTAACTTTGATGTATATGACTTTGGAGCCAACTGATATTCATGTAAACTCTGACTGCATAACCTTAGCCGAATCCTACTTTCCACAGTGAAACCAACCTAACTCCGCAGCATATATAGTTTGTTGATCACTTCCTCTCAAGAATTCTTTTTCTTTATCGATTTGACTCTTTCAGATTTCTTTTAACATCAATTCTATTTACCTCAAAATTAAATAGATTGAATTAATGAGTATTAGTGGGGAAGGAACGTGGGTATACAAAAGCAGGGAAATAATTCGCGTTATTTAATGGGGTTTAATGGGGAAAGGAATCGTGGGGTATAGAAACAGAAAATAATTATATAATTACTCTTTTTAGCCTGAAAAAATGAGCTAAAAAGCCAAAAAATTGAGAAAAAAGATAAATATGAATGCTGGCCAAAGAGAGGTGACACATTGCCTCCTCTATGCCTAACTTTATTATATATATAGATTTCTACAAATTAATTACAAGTCCATTTGGTTTGTCAGTCATCAAAACTCACAAATCTCAGTATGGATAAAAGCTAAATTTTCTGATGTGGTAGAGATGATTATTCCACGTGTCTTTTTTCTGAATGTTGCTTTGTGAATTGAACTATTTTCCGTTCATTTTAATATTCTAGGATAATGAAGTATTATTTGAATGACCAACAACTAAAGATAAATAGTTCCTATAATTTATCTATGACAAACTTCATCGTATTTAAAAAAAATCATATGTACTAGGGTTCTATCGAGCTCTGAACCCTTTACATGGGATCTCTATGCAGTTTGGTTCATCTTTCCAAGTCCTTTGGCAAAAGTAATATTGTTGTCTCTCAGTTGCATACTGTCTGGAACTAAACTACAAAACTGGAAGACAGTAAAATTTCTGCCTAGATGAACAAGAGTAGGAATGGCAAGGAATGTTGGGTGTTTTGGAAGAAAGATTCTAATTAGTGGAACTTCTGTTCCATTTCCTACAATAGTGCTTGTCCCAGCAAGAACAGACTTTGATGTTGACAGTATTCTGCTACCTACCCCAGCTTTTTATGTGTTTGATCCCACTATGGTTTTATATATGGTTGCATTTGGTTTTATTTGGTGGACATGTACAGGGCTGATATACGGAGCAATAACGTAATGAGCAAACCTACTTTGATTCACAAGAAAGGAACTAAAGTTGTTGGTCTAAACTGCAATCCTCTTCAACCAGATCTGCTTTTGAGCTGTGGGAATGATCACTTTGTAAGTTCCATTTACTTGATTAGTCTATATGATCTGTCACTTGATTTCTCTTTGATTCATATAAATAACGTAAGAGCTCGTTGCAGGAAAATACTTCTATTCCTTCTTTATATGTGTCAAATTAGTGGTAGTGATCCGACTCTAAGTGAAATATTTTGGTGCCAACAGGCTCGAATATGGGATATGCGCCGCTTGGAAGCTGGGTCTTCTCTTTATAATCTTGAACATAAACGTGTTGTTAGTTCTGCATATTTTTCTCCACTAAGTGGAAGCAAAATACTTACTACTTCACTGGATAATCGGATTCGTGTGTGGGATTCAATCTTTGGCAACCTTGATTATCCAAGCCGAGAAATTGTTCATAGTCACGATTTTAACCGATATCTTACAGCATTCCGAGCAGAATGGGATGCAAAGGCAAGCATGCACATGCACACAGAAGAACTAGTTTGTTAATTGCAGAATTCTTCATTTAACTCGTAATTGATTTTGGAATCGAAAAAGTGGAATAGGCTTATAACAATGAATGTTACTTTGGACAGGACTCATCAGAGTCTCTTGTTGTCATTGGGCGTTACATTAGTGAAAATTATGATGGAGCTGCTTTGCATCCCATTGACTTTATCAACATCAGTACTGGGCAGTTGGTTGCAGAGGTCATGGACCCGAACATAACAACTATTAGTCCGGTGAACAAGCTACATCCACGTGAAGATATTCTGGCGTCTGGTAGTTCAAGGTATGGATCAGTGGTCTTTATTTATGGGTCTTCTCTTCTATGTGATATTTAGGCATTTAGCTAACATAATTTTTAGGTTGTATTTGTGGCATATGGATGCCACTTTGCTTATATAGGATCTTATGATGACTGTTCTCTGTTAAACAACAATAAATTGATCCTTTCTCCAATCAAAATGTTCTATTGTTCATTTCTTTGAACTTGTATACATTAGGGCAGAACATGATTCAAGGTTCCATTTGCTACCAAAATTCTTTTTAAATTCTCATGTCTTTTTATTAATTACTTTGCACCCAACATCATAGTTTAAAGTTTCTAAATATTACTTTCCCCATCAATCACAGTGATCCTTCCTGTGTTGCATGCTCTATGGTGCATTCAGTATACATTCCATTGTCGGTTTTAGAAACGGAAGGAGAAAATGTTCCTTGAACAATATAACTCCGGTTTTTGTAGTTTACTGTGATCTGAATTACACTTGACCAGCTAATTTTTAGGGAATATGAGGTATTATAAGTTTGGCCTGCCCCCTTATCATTAACTCGGCCAAGAGAAGATCATATGAGAGAGATCTTGTGATATATACTTCTCTTGGTTTCTCATACTAGTAAGCATTTAATACACCCGGATTCGGACTGGGGAAAAAAGGATATGCAGTTCTCTGCCTTACCACTCGCCATGTGGCCAAAATGCTACAAATACGAAATAGAAACTGTTTTTCTTTTTTGAATTGTACCTGCAGCTTGAGTTCTGTTTCCTTAATTTTTCTAAAAAAGTCAAAGAAATCCTAGTCCTCCTTCATTTTGGTGCTGATGTATTTCAGGTCTCTTTTCATTTGGAGGCCTAAGAAGCTGGACACTGCGCAACCCAGAGAAGAAAAGAGGATGATATTATGTGGGGAGGTGAGTAAAAAACGTAGCAAGAAGCATGCGAATAACAGTGATGATGATTCTGAGAATGATATATTCAGAAGCAAGAATAATGGCCTCAAGCACAAGAAACTTGTATCAAAATCATCTTCATATAGTTCCAGGAAAAGCTGTTAACTTTAAGAGTCGAATTATAATTATGGGAAAAAAGTGCATTTTGTCAAGGAACTCTGCTTCTTTTACTTGGAGGGCTGTGTCCCCACTGTATTTATAGTGTTTGGAGTACTCCAAGGTAGTATCTGGGTAGTAATAGGCCCCTTTCGATTTTTGTATAATTCCCGTCTTATGCTTCTAATATATATGTTTTTGATTTAGTCTTGGGGTGTGCTTACTGCTCATGTGTCTGTAAATGTGATGGGGACAGAGATCCTTGTTTAAGTGACATCCCTTCTGTTTGCCGTTACAATAATCTCCGCAGGTTAAGTAAGGACAAATATGACCATTCGGTCAAAACAAATGCCAACAGAATGGCCACTGAATTTAAATTTTTAATTTTTAGCCATTTTGGTCTTTTTGTTTTGGTTTCTCACCTCTGCCTCCTCTTTCTTTTCTTTTTTTCGCGATTTTTTTTTATAAAAAAAATTCCTTTTTTTTTTTATAAAAAGTTTCCTTTTTTTTAACAACAAATACAATTTTATAATATTTTTTTTCTGCTGCTCTTCTATTTGTTGTTTTTTAGCAATTAAATATAAGGAGTGTATTTTTTCAAAAACAATTAAAAATTTTGTTATCTTTTTTTTTTATTTTCTTTTTTTTTAACAATCAAATATGGTTTCTATATACATCCTATACATATATATATTTAATACAATAATTCAATTTCTATACACATTCTATACATATTTATTCTATACAACAATTATACAGTTTATATACATATCCTATACAGTTTTTGAAAAAATATTATACATATTCTATACAATAATTATACAATTTCTCTACACATTTATATCCAAAGGCTACAAATTGAAAATAAATATGTCGGAGGGTTATTTGTCCAATATGCAAATTTAGGCCATTTGTTTTGAAAATGACAAGGCAATGTCCTTTTCCCAAATTAATTCTCTTTTCAAAATAAGCTATTTGTTTGACATGTTATGGTGTACGTACTCCGTGTTGTTTCGGAAGAAAAAGTATTGTAACGACCACTGAGGTTTGGTCAAGACGATGAAGTTGAGGTTCCAAATTCTGCAAGGCTTTTCTTTAATTTTTCATTCATCAATTGCACAACTGCCCTGACCTAAAAATTTAATTGCCGTGATGACACCTATACTTGGTAGGTATATCATAATCCATTTTTTATTCTGTTTTCAGTAATTAAATGAAAAAGTAAAAGTGAGAAATATACATAAGTCATAGCCTAAAGTCTCATAACAATAAACCATCAAGTACACCCTCAAAACTTTGTGTCATAAGTACAAGCACTTCTAAAATATGAATACAATGTCTAAAAGTAAACTTAAGACAACAATCTAGGAATGAAGTAGATAGAATAAATAAAGGTAGAAGGAGTCTGGTGCTGCAGATCAGCCAGATAACTCACCCTGAGATCTTCACAGATAACTACTGAATCAAGAAGATCTGCATGCTCCACTTGCGCACGGATCTAAATCTACATACAGAAAAATGCAACAAGTGTAGTATGAGTATTAGGATCAACATTTATCTTAATAATTATTATTGATCGACCCCAACGAAGTGGTGGTGAGAGTTTTCCATCGAAAACACTTAATCAATTGTAATATTCACAGTTAGATAATTAGTGAATAAGGAGGAAATCACTCAACAAATTTAGGTAAGATTTCCATAACCAATAGTTACAAGGAACTAAGCACAATTTACTTTGTCACAACAATATAAAGCCTAATCAAAATTCACAAATTTAGATACATATTAAATATAATGCAATGATGATATATGCAACTGATATACACTCTGACTTGTAACGAGCTTCATGGTCGTTTGTATTTTTTTCTCCCTATTTTCTAGTTTTACCCCTTCCCTTAGCTTCTGTATGTTATTTGTGACCTACGGGGATGGGTGACACATTCTTTAGGTGATCGAACAAATATTAGATGAGTAATTTAGTTTTGAAGGCTTGGAATTGAAGAGTTTGACCAAAGTCAATATTTCAGGTAAACGAACTCGAAATCGAATTCTGACAATTTCATTAGGTACAGACGATAATTTTTTACTTGATTGGCTAGTTGGTTCAAGTCCCGAGTCATTCAAGAGTGATTTGGTTCATTGGCTGGGTTTTAAAAGTTTAAGGAATTTAAGGTTGACCACGATCAATATTCAGTAAAGACGATCCCGGATCGATGATTTGATGATTCCAACAAGTTTAAAATGTGATTTTTGGTGAATCTGTATAATCAATGTGTTTCCGTGGGGTTAAGAATGAATCCTGAGGGTTGATTTCAAGGTTGGGCTACTTTTAAAATTGGGTGATGGTTATTATATTTGATGCAATCACACCTGCACCCCA
Organism: Jaltomata sinuosa; assembly: GCA_003996215.1. NCBI lineage: Eukaryota > Viridiplantae > Streptophyta > Magnoliopsida > Solanales > Solanaceae > Jaltomata > Jaltomata sinuosa. Next base: position 65,300 of record QJPP01007499.1, on the reverse strand, counting down.
TGAGTCTCACCAACGAAGTCACCGCAATAGAAGATTTTTGCTTCTGCGAGTTTGGGTGAGTTCGAGGTAAGACGCACATGTGGATGTATTTTACGCCTCTGGTCCCGTGCTTGCGAGCATCTATCGCTCCTACGACTTTAATCTAGGGAGTTTGTTGTTGCCTCTGCGGATGATGCACTATTCATCGTGATCCGCTTTCACGAAAGTTCTCTATCTCGGTGTATTCGTTGTGGTGTGGACTTGTCCCCTTTTGCGAAATCCACATGGGTAAGTGAGTTTTACATCGACGAAAAATCATCCGCTTTTGCGAGCTCGTGGGTGCGACAATTTCCCACTTCTACGAGAGTCAGTGTATAGTAATAGTGACTTGCTTCTTATGATGAGCTCATCATTCTAAACTCAATTTTGGGAGCGTGGGAACATGATTTGAGGAGAAATTCAAGGGATTTTTCTAGATATCTTTATGGAGTAAGATTCTTAATCATTAATTTCTATTTTTCCCGCTAATCTGTCATTAAATTAGTGATTTAATGTTGTTTGGAGATTTTTGCCTTAAGTTTGGTGAATGAATTCCTTTGATTTGGGGGTCAATTAATTGCCCTATTTAGCTGATTTTTGATGTGTGAGTTCCCAAGCTTTTGTTAACCAATTTTGAAATAAATTTCCAAGTCCGACACCGAGGCTTAGAGTTGATTTTTTGACCAAATTTCTGAACCAATTTCTTATGGTAATATGATTGTCTATAGACTTGTTTACTTATTTATATTATGTATTTGACCAGGTGTCACGACCTAACCCGCTGCGAGTGGCACCCACCCAAAATCCCGGTGAGGGAACCAAGTAACCAAGCCAACACTTATAAAAACTAAGCAGCTAAAAACCAGTTTGCATTGAATAAAACTAAGAGTTCATGTCTAAAACAATCAAAAAGAAATTCCTGCGGAAATATCCCTAGAATTTGAAAGTCGTGTACCAAAACATCTACTAATAACTAGAATACGGGGATGCAACCCCAACAATTAAGAAGTCTGAGACCAAAATAATAGACTAGAAGTAAACTAGATGAACCCATGGAAGCCCGAAAGAAGCAGCTCACCCTTGGATTCTGGAAACATCGAAACTACAGTTGAGGTCGCCGTCAAAATATGCCCTGTACTCACAAAAGAAGAACAAGTGCAGTATCAGTACACATAAACAACAATGTACTGGTAGGATCATCGGTCAGCTCCAAACATACGAGATATGAGCAAATAACTAAGATAAAGTAAAACCAGAAAAAACATGTAAACCCAAGCCAATGAGTATTAACAAGACTCTCAGTCATTAATTAACTTAACAACCACATATTCCATGTCCACAAACCACCACAAGAACAACTTTAGATAAGATTCAACCTAACCTTTAAGTATCCGAACCACCCAAGGATCCCCTAAGACATCAGCTATGGTGTTTAACAATGCACCCCGATCTACACAAGCACCATTCCAGCATTTAAACACAACAAGCTAGCCACTCAAGGACTAATAGGAAGTAAATGCATCACAACAATCAACCCGGTTCACTAATGGAACCAACACAAGAAAGAAAAATCAAACATGTATAATCAAACATGTACCAGGCGTGATACCCGAGCCAACCATTATAGAATCTGTACCAGGCATGGTACCCGAGTCAACCATTAGATATTTCATACCAGACGTGGTACCCGATCCAACCAATAGAAATCTGTACCAAGCGTGGTACCCAAGCCAACCGAAGAATCACAGATATCATACAATCACAGACACAATGAATACCACCGCACTTGTAAACCCATAAAGCATTAAACAAGTTCATTGCACAGGATTAACAACCATATATCATTTCACATAATTTCCCTTATTCCCTCAACATGCAATGTACAGAAATACTAGTAATAGTTAATATGCACTTACAATGCATTTTGGAAAATACTCAACCATCACCTACCTTGAATTAGACTGAAAGCTCTACTGGACCGCTGCCTTCCTATTTCTTGAAGCTTTTGCTTGCCCTTGGTCTAAGAACAACCAGATAATACAAGAATTAATCAATGTGGCCTAAATATTCCCCAGATTATACACAAATACCAATACTCAGGCCAACCCATGATCATTCCACCCGTTCTCGGGCTTCCCCACTATTAATTCTCCTAGAACCACCATTTTTACGATTATATTTAGCAGATTATGGTAAATTAATCATGAACAGGTAATTATCAAAACAACCCAAGAACTCTACACCCTAGAACCCTTGTTACACCAGATTCTTCCTCCTTAGGTCAAGCAAATCTTCCCCCAAGCCTGCAACTACCAATTCTAACACATAACAAATGTAGTACTTAGTTAGAGGGAGCAAAATCCTTACCTTTACGCTGAAGTTTGGTGGAAAAATGATGTGGAGTTGCCCAAATCGCCTCTGCCCTTCCTAAAAATATTCTTGAACAATTCTAAACATTTTTGGGGAAGTTTCTGTATTTACTACGACTTATTCTGCTATAGCGGTCCCCACTCTACTATTGCGACATGACCATAGGTAAACCTGCCCGTTATAGCGGTGTTGACCGCCTTGACTTTCTTTATAGTGGAAATTTCTCTGCTATAGCGGTCATTGTCATAGCGGAGTGTAAACCACTATAGCAGTTGACACGGGACAGAACCTTGGAAAATCCCCCAGAATTTCCCATTTTATAATACATCTTCAAACCTTGACATTCCAAACAAACCTTTTCACGTCATGTTTGATATCGGGAGTTTTACCTACCCGAATTCACTTTTGAAAAGTCCTACAAACTCCTTAATGTCTTAGCTAATCAGAAATCTATCTCAACCTTAATCATTTTACCCAATCCTTTCCTGGATTTTCCTATACCTTACCTTGCTCAGAATTCGTCCGAGACTAGCCTAGCCCAATTTTTCCAACCTTCCAAACCGGAAGTTTTCTAGCCCGATTCTTTGCACGAAAAGCTTACCCATAACAATGGAATAGGTCATTATAACAAATACCAATTTACCCATCGTTCGTCCCCAAATGATCAAACATGAAAAAGATGAGCTAAAAAGAGAAAAGGGTAGTACCTGAATCCTCAAACAAGTGAGGGTACTTGTCCTGCATGTCCTTCTCAATTTCCCAAGTGGCTTCTTTTATCGAATAATGCTTCCATTGAACCTTTACTAATTTGATTTCCTTTGTCCTTAATTTTTGGACATCCAAATCAAGAATCACAACCGGCTCCTCTTTGTACTGAAGGTCCTTGTCTAACAAAACCGAATCCCATTTTTTGATGTACTCCTCATCCCTATAGTATCTTTTCAGCATGGATACATGAAAGACTGGATGGACTCCGGATAAACTGGGAGGCAATGCTAATCTGTAAGCCACTGGCCCTACAATCTCGAGAACTTCGAATGGACCAATATACCAACGGCTAATCTTGCCCCTCTTGCCAAACTGCATTACCCCTTTCATTGGTGATACCTTCTACAAAACTTGTTCACTAACCTGAAATGCCATGTCCCTTACCTTGCAGTCCGCATACTCTTTTTGTCTGCTCTGGGCTGCCAACAACTTGGTTTGAATACCTCTCACCTTTTCCTGAGCTTCCCTTACCAAGTCCACGCCCAAAGGTTTCACATCGCCTGCCTCAAACCACCCTATGGGTGATCTACATCCCCTCCCATAAAGTGCCTCGAATGGTGCCATGCCAATACTTGAGTGATAGCTATTATTGTATGAGAACTCACACAACAGAAAAATCTGATCCCAATGGCCCCCAAAATCGATCACACATGCTGTCAGCATGTCCACCAACACCTGAATCATCCTCTCTGACTGACCATCTGTCTGAGGATGAAAATCTGTGCTGAAAGTGAGTTGGGTGCCCAACTCCTTGTGCAACTTTCCCAAGAACATGAAAGTAAATTGCGTACCTCTGTCTGAAATGATGGAAAGTGGAACCCCATGCAACCTCACTATCTCCTAGACATAAATCTTGGCCAACTGCTGGGAATTATAATCCACCCTTACCAGAATAAAATGAGCTGACTTGGTCAGCTTGTCCACAATGACCCAAATGGAATCGTACTTTCCCAAGGTCTTAGGAAGACCCACCACAAAGTCTATGGGTATCCTTTCCCACTTCCACTCTGGAATGAGCATCCTCTGAAGCAATCCCACAGGCCATTGATGTTCATATATCACCTGATGACAATTTTGACACTTAGACACATGTTCAGCTATGTCCCTTTTCATCCCAGGACACCAATAAAGTCTCCTCAAGTACCGATACATTTTGGTTATGCCTGGATAAATTTAGTACTGTGAACCATGAGCTTCTAACAACATATATGTTAATCAAGTAATCAACCTGAGGAACACAAATCCTCCCTCTAATGCACAACACCCTGCTATTATCTAGCGTGGCATCCCGGGCCTCCCCGGATACCACCTTGTTCTGAAGCTTGTTCAATTGTGCATCCTGGAACTGTTTGGTTTTGATTTCCTCCATAAATGTGGGTTTAACCTCAATACTGCCAATACTCCACCCTGTTTAGAAATGCTCAACTGCATGAACTTAAATTCTAGAGTCTGAATCTACCTAGCCAAGGGTCACTTGGACACCCCCAAATAAGCCAAACTGCCCATACTAACCACTTTCCAGCTCAATGCGTCTACCACCACATTGGCCTTACCCGGATGGTACTGAATGGTCACCTCATAATCCTTTAACAACTCCATCTACCTCCTCTGTCTCAGATTCAGATCCTTTTGTGTAAACACATATTGCAGGTTGCGATGGTCTATGAACACTTCACACTTGACACCATAGAGGTAGTATCTCTAGATCTTTAGTGCAAAGACCACCACTTCCAACTCCAAGTCGTGGGTGGGGTAATTTTTCTCTTGAGGCTTCAATTTCCTTCAAGCATACGCTATAACATTTTTGTCCTGCATCAACACAGCATCCAAACCCAAATGTGAAGCATCACAAAACACAATGAAATCCTTACCTTCAACCGGAAATGATAGGGAGTTGTAGTCAGAAGTATCTTGAGCTTTTGGAAGCTCTCCTCACACTTGTCAGACCAAACAAAAGGTACCTCCTTTTGAGTCAACCTTGTCAAGTGAGTAGCAATGGAAGAAAAGTTCTTGACAAACCTGCGATAATAGCCCGCAAGCCCTACAAAACTTCTAATCTCAGTCACAGAGCTAGGTCAGGCCCAACTCTTAACTGCCTCAATATTTTGGTGATGGTGCCCTCTTTCTGAAACCACATGCCCTAAGAAAACAACCGATGATAATCAAAATTCACACTTTGAAAACTTGGCATATAATTTCTGGCTCCTCAATATCCCCAAAACAATGCGAAGATGCTATGCATGCTCCTCCTTACTCTTAAAGAAAATCAGAATATCATCTATAAACACAATTACAAAGGAGTCCATATATGACTTAAAGACACCATTCATCAAACTAATGAAAGCTGCCGGTGCATTGATCAACTTGAACAACATTACCAGAAACTCATAATGCCCATAACGAGTCCAGAACACCGTCTTAGGTATATCCTCAGGCCTGATTTAGCTTATGGTACCCTGACCTCAAGTTAATTTTTGAAAACACCGAAGCACCCTATAATTGGTCAAAAAGGTCATCTATGTGGGGTAAAGGATACTTATTTCGGATGGAGACCTTGTTCAGCTGCCTGTAGTCTATACACATCCTCATACTACCATCGTTCTTCTTTACAAACAAGACCGGAGCACCCCAAGGTGAAGAACTGGGACAAATAAATCCCTAATCTAGAAGTTCCTAGAGCTGAGTCTTTAGTTCCCTCAACTCTGCCAGAGCCATATGATAAGGAGGAATAGATATTGGGCGAGTGCCTGGCTCCAAGTCTATACAGAAGTCAATATCCCTATTCGGAGGCATGCCAGGCAAATTTGCTGGAAACACCTCCTGAAATTTAGAAACCATCAGAACTGGCTCAATCGAAGGAGACTCCAAACTAACATCCCAAAAATAAGCCAAAAAGGCAGAACAACCCTTCCCCACTAGCTGGAACTACAACCTTAGTCTGTTGCTGCATCTGTTTTCCTGCCTGTCTGAGAGGGCACTCCCTCTTGAAATGACTCGGATCACCATAATGGAAACATCCACGATCAAGAGAGGGTCTAACGGTAGAAGTATAAGAAGCCTCCTGACCTCTAGGAGCTGAAAACTACTGATGATCCCCAGAACGACCACCTATAGAAGCTGGCAGGGCTGACTGAATAGACCTGCTGACTAGGACCCCTGGAGTAAGAACCACTGAAGTTTCCATCATTCCTGGACTTCTTAGCTAACACCTTAGCCTTCCCGACCTTTCTGACCCCCTCCAATTTATTCACATAGTCAGTCACCTCATTAAAGTTCTTCCCTGCCAAAGTCATATGAATAGATAACACCTGCAACTCAGTATTCAGACCCTTAACATACAGACGAATCCTCTCCTCTTCATTACCCAGAAGTTGGATAGCATAACGTGACAAGGCATGAAACTTAGCCTCATAAACTGAAACAAACATATCGCCCTGTTCAAGGGCCAAAAACTCATCCTTATTGCGATATCTTAGAGTGCGCGGTACATATTTCTCCAAAAATAGGCCATGAAATTGAGCCCAAGTCATCGGAGGCAAGGCTGAAGATCGACACTTTATATATGCCCTCCACCACTACTTGGAATCACCCTGCAGCTGAAAAGTAACAAACTACACCCCATGCTGCTGTACAATACCCAACTTGTGCAACCTTTCATACCAGTCCAAAATAAACTCAAAGACATCCTCCTTCTTTGTACCATGAAGTCATGGAGGTTTTAGCTTCAAGAATTTGGCAAACTGCTCGTGCTTGGTCATAACTGGCCCTAGTACTAGACAAAATAATGCATCGGTACTTGATGCTTCATCCATCCTTGGAGCTGAGGCAATAACTGAATGAGCGCCCAAAACATGATCCGCTGGCCCAGTGGGGGTGGCTCTACCCGCTTAGAAAAGCCAACACCCGCTGAATTACTTTTTACGATATAGGGGGAAGACCTGCACCTCCGACCAGTGCCGCCTCCTTCTGCTCTGCGTCCTCCTCAAGCACAACATCAACCTCCTCCTCAATAGGATCCTGGGGTGGGGGAGGGGTTGCCTCCCTTGGCTTCGCCTCTGCCTGAGCCCCACCTCTGGTGGGTGTTGCTCTTCCTCTGCCCCTTCCCCTGCCCCTTTTTCATCCTCTAGCCACCGATCCCACATCTAAAGTTGCTGCCCTTGCTCTATTATGCCTGGTGATAACCATCTGCGGACAAAAGAGTGAAGGAGGCTAGATACCGATTTGGATCACCAGATACCAATTAGAATCAAGTAATAGCACGAAGGAAGAATGAACAAATAGTTTTCTAAAGTCCTGTAGACTCTCAAAGAAAAGTACAGACGTCTCTATACTATTCTCCAAGATTCTACTAAATCCATTTTGGTATGATGAGATCAATGAACCTAGGGCTCTGATACCAGCTTTGTCACGACCTAACCTGCCGCGAGCGGCACCAACCCAAAACCCCCAGTGAGCGAACCAAGTAACCAAGCTAACACTTATCAAAACTAAGCAGCTAAAAACCATTTTGCATTTTTAAAAAATAAGAATTCATATCTAAAACAATCAAAAAGAAAATCCTGCGAAAATACCCCTAGAATCTGAAAGTCGTGTACCAAAACATCTACTAATGTCTAGAATACGGGGATGAAACCCCAAAAATTTAGAAGTCTGAGTCCAAAACAATGGACTAGAAGTAAACTAGATGAACCCATGGAAGCCCGAATGAAGTAACTCACCCTTAGATTCTGGAAACATCGGAACTACAACTGAGGTCGCGTAGCAACCACCAAAATATGCCCTGTACTCACAGAAGAAGAGCAAGTGTAGTATTAGTACATAGAAACAACAATGTACTGGTAGATCATCGTCCATCTCCTAACATACGATATATAAGAAAATAACTAAGACAAAGTAAAACTAGACAAACTATGTAAACCCAAGCCAGTGAGTATAAACAAGACTCTTAATCATTAATTAACTTAACAACCACATATTCCATGTCCACAAACCACCATATGAACAACTTCAGATAAGATTCAACCTAACCTTTAGTACTCGGACCACCCAAGGATCCCCTAAGACATCAGCTATGGTGTTTAACAATGCACCCTGGTCTACACAAGAACCATTCCAGTATTTAAACACAACAACTCGGCCACTCAAGGACCAATAGAAAGTAAATGCATCACAATAATCAACCCAGTTCATTCATGGAACCAACATAAGAAAGAACAATTAAACATATATAATCAAACCTGTACCAGGCATGGTACCCGAGCTAACTATTATAAAATTTATACCAGGCATGGTACCCGAGCCAATCATTAGATATCCCATACCAGGCATGGTACCCGATCCAACCAATAGAAACTCCATACTAGGTGTGGTACCTGAGCCAACCGAGGAATCACAAATATCATACAATCACAGACACAATGAATACCACCACACTTGTAAACTCAACAAGCATTAAATCAGTTCATTGCAAAGGATTAACAACCAAATATCATTTCACATAATTTCCCTTCTTTACCTAAACATACAATGTACAAAAATACTACATAATAGTTAATATACACATATACTGTATTTCAAAAAATAGTCAACCATCACTTACCTCGAATTAGCCTGAAAGCTCTACTGGACCGGAGCCATCCCATTTTTGAAGCTTTTGCTTGCCCTTGGTCTAAAAACAACTACATAATACTACAATTAATCAATATGGCCTAAATATTCCCCGGATTATACCCAAATCCCAATCCCCAGGCCAACCCATGATCATTCCACCCATTTCTGGGCTTTGCCACCATTAGTTCTCCTAGAACCTCTATTTTTACGGTTACATTTAGCAAATTATGGTAAATTAATCATGAACATGTAATTATCAACATAACCCAAGAAGTCTACACCCTAGAAGCCTTGTTACACCGGATTCCTCCTCCTTAGGTCAAGCCAAACCTTCTCCCACGCCTGTAACTACCGATTCTAACGCATAACAAACATAATACTAAGTTAGAAGAGCAAAATCCTTACCTTTACGATGAAGTTTTGTGGGAAACTGATGCGAAGTCTCCCAAATCGCCTTTTCCCTTCCCCAAAATATTTTTGAACAATTTTGAATATTTTTGGAGAAGTTTTTGCATTTACTGCAACTTATTTCGCTATAGCGGTCCCCACTCAGCTATAGCAGTGTTGACCGCCTTGACTTCCACTATAGCGGGAATTTCTTCGCTATAGCGGTCATCACAGTAATAGAGTGTCAATTGCTATACCAGTTGACATGTGATAGAACCTTGAAAAATCCCCCAAAATTGCCCATTTTACAACACACCTTCTAACCTTGATGTTGCAAACTAACCCTTTCACATCAAGTTCGATATCGGGAGTTTTACCCATCCAAATTTACTTTCGAAAAGTCCTATGGACTCCTTAACATCTTAGCTAACCGAAAATCTAGCTCAACCTTAGTCATGTTACCTAATCCTTTCCTGAATTTTCCTAGACCTTACCTTGCCTAGAATTCATTCGAGACTAGCCAAAATTTTCTAACCTTCCAAACCGGAAGTTTTCTAGCCCGATTCTTCACATGAAAAGCTCACCCATAATGACGAAATAGGTTGTTACACCAGGTTGGACCATTTAAAGTATTTAAAGAAGGGTAACCCATAATTTTACTTCTTGGACTCTATTTAAAGCAAGTTGAGACTTTCTTTAACTCTTTATGAAGTGTTAGTGTATTCATTGATTGATTAAAGGGGTAATGGATAATAGGGTTCCCATATAAATGAGATGACAAACATTTTTGTGGGTACCGGTGCCATATTATGGGTAATTTGAGATTTCCTTCCTGAATTGATGAACTCTGTAACTATGTGAGCTTGATTTCTAGTTATAACATTGGTTAGATGCTTGTGTTTATCACTTGATTTTGATGAAATGTTTTTAACCGAAGACTTGTATATGAAATGATTATTTGTTCACTCTTTCACTATCGTACTCTCATTGTTAAATACTTTGGAATTATTTATGATTGTGTGTGCTGAGGATTGAAGCCGTTATAGGATCTATTATTTTTGAATTGCATCTCATTCAAATTAACATTGAGAAAGTGAATGGATAAATTTTGGTAAAGGGTTGTCTAGGGTATTCTTTGTATAGGGTTATCTGGTACAGGAAGTTTCACCCAGGCATTTCCCGATAAAGAGTTATCTAGTACATGAGTGATATATGGGCGCCATGTATCCCCCATGGGTCCCGATTATCGGGTATATGAAGTGGGTATACTTAGGTCTCTATCCAGGTAGGATGCATTGCATCATCATTATATCTTCATTTCATTCTCATTACACGGTGTTTTATATAGTATGATAGTGGTTAATTATTTATGAGCGTGGCTTATTAGCATTTCCTGAACTTGATATTGATTCTGGTATTATCTTGAAATGATAAATGATTTCTTTAGATGTTAGTATAATGTTGATTTGAGAAAACTGATCTTTATATTGTGATAAGGGATAAAAGAGCAGAATAGGACCATTTTATAGTCAGTCGACGATGCTGTTAAATACACATGCTTGTTATACTCACCCTTGATTTTCTACACCATTGTTGTGCTGATTTTGAGCCAGGCATGAGTAGTAGGTGATCCTCGTGGTTGGTCAGAGTTATTAAAGTTTTGGAGGTAGCTACTTGGCTATTTCGTAGCGTCAAAACTTCTTATTTTTATGTTTTGTCCATGTCTTTCTTATTCTCAGACAGTGTAGTATTTGTTTCATATTTCATTATCTTAGAGGCTTGTACTCTTGTCACCAGGGTGTGGGATGTTGATATTATTTTTTTCCATATTTTGTACTTGTTTTTATGAAAGGAATCTATTTAAGACTTATTTATATTTTTGAGTTATTAAATTTTACTTTTTTTTTGTTAAAGTACTTAGTTATTGAAGGGTTAGCTTACCTATCGGTGGGATTGTGATAGGTGCCATCACGATTCTAGATTTTTTGACCGTGACAACTTTGTAACAGAGCATGGTTCATTGGTCTCATAAGTACAAGTTGTGTCTAATAGAGTCTTGCGGATTAATGCAGAGACATCCGTTATCAATATTCGATAGGCTATAGGACTTTAGGAAGTATCCATTTTTTTAGGAGTGTCAAAATGAACCCAATAACACATAACCCACCCAGAATCTTATGGGTTGGGTTCATGATAATTTGATATTGGGTCAACTTTCAACCCATTTGAGTTCAACCCATTTAAAATAATCTTGAGTTGAGCCCAATTATATCTTAACTTCAAACCGCTTCTTTTTTGAAAAATATTTTCTACTATTTGATTGATGAGTCAGAACACATTTTTCAAAAAATATTTTTTTTTAATTTTTGATTAGAGAGTAGAAATATTTTCTATGGAGTAGGTTGAGGGTGGGGGGAGGGGTGCTGGGGGGGGGGGGAAGGTTACCAAAAATATTACTTTTTTTTAATCTTTTAAAAATAAAAATTAAAAAATTATGTTTTGGGTGGAGTGGAGGTGGTGGGGGCTAGGGGGCTGGGGGTGGGTAGGTACCAAAAATATTACTTTTTAATTTTTTTTTAAAAATAAAAATTAAAAAATTGAGTTTTGGATGAGTGGAGGTGGTGGGGGGTAGGGGGATGGGAGTGGGGGTGGGGGGGCTGGGTGCACAACACCAAAAATATTTCCTTTTTAAAATTTTTTTTTTAAAAAAAAATAAAAAAATATGGTTTTGGGTGGGGTGGGGGTACCAAAAATATTACCTCTTTAAATTATTTTTTTTAAAATAAAAATTAAAAAATTGAGTTTTGGGTGGTGGGTACCAAAAATATTACTTTTTTTAATTTTTTTTCAAAATTAAAATTAAAAAATTAGATTTTGGGTGAGGTGGAGGTGGTGGGGGATGGGGGGCGACTGGTTGGGGGGTACCAAAAAAATTACTCCCTCTGTTTAAATTTGTTTGGCCTATTTTGACTTGACACGGAGTTTAAGAAAGTAAAGAAGACTTTTGAAACTTGTGGTCTTAAATTAAAGATATGTTAAATATATTAAAATATTCTTTAATCTTGTGGTTTTGAATATGCCATGTGAAAAGTTAAAATTAAAGAGTTTCTAAAAAAGGAAAGAGGCATTCTTTTTGAAACAGACTAAAAAGGAAAGTAGGCCAAACAAACTGAAACGGACGGAGTACTTTTTTTTTAATTTATTTTAAAAATAAATTTAAAAATTGGGTTTTGGGTGGGGTGGAGGTGGTGGGGATGGGGGGATGGGGGATGGGGGTGGGTGATAATAATATAATAGTACAAAAGTATATTAATATAAGTAGTAGTATTGATTAGATTAAACAGATCAAATTGGGCGGGTCATGACCCAACCCAATTTTTAACCCAATTTAACCCAACCCAATTCAACCCAAAGTAAATTTGGGCGGGTCATGACCCAATCCAATTATAATCAACCCATTTTAATCTCTCCAATTTCAACCCAACTCGCTCATTTGACACCTCTACATTTTTTCTTTCTTATCTTGCTTAATTAATCCATCGGTTACTAAATATCTTTGTTTTGTTCTCTCACAAATAGTGAGGAAAAGAGCTACCATTTCTTGGGATCAAAAGCCTGCACCAGAAATTGCACCTGCTTCTCTAGCCATGACACGTGGGCGAGGCAGAGGTTGAGGTAGGGGCAGAGGCCAGGGTATGACACTGGCTAGAGCAGAAACACAGACAATTGATCGCGTCCTAGCTGGTGTAGAGTATCTTGAGCTTGATTATGATTCATAGGCTGATAAGGTTTAGGAGGAGGTGATGTGCTTAAGATACACCCTCAGATGATGTAACACGGTCGTATGCAAAATAGTAACCCAAAGTTGGTCTAGTTTAGAATTATCACCAACTATGCTGTCACGCCCCAACTTAGGAACACAACTGGCACCTAATGCAAAATTAGACGTGAGCCGACCCTTGCTGGACAAGTATGCTACTGGTGTAATACCAGCAGCAAAATCAAGAAAACAAATAAGTATATCTCAGCTTAAAAATAAGCCCTCGGCCGGCAAGGCCCCTGTGAACATAAAGTGGGTAGTTTATCTGGGGTGGATGCCTCCTAAAGAGTAACAGAGGTGTGCAAAGGTAGGCTCAAGCTAAGATTCTGCTCGTGACTAGGTGCCTTTCCCTTTTCCCTTTTTCTGCCTTACCTCTTACTAAAGTGAAATTATGGTTTCAGAGTTTATGTAAATGCCCTATCTTCAAAGGGAGCTGCTGACTTAAGGTATCCCCTGATCCGAGGGTGAGCTAGAATTTTGTATGGTTAAGAGGAAAGGAATGTAATAAATTCAGCTATTCCCAGAAATTCATATAGAATAAAAACTAAATCCTATGCATGACGTCAAGACCACCATGATATCTAGAAATATATAAAAAGAACACATATGTACATATTGATCAAGGCCAACATGCTGCAATGCTAAAAGGTAAAGAAACAAGGCCAACACTTGTGATAACACACATCTATACAACCCAAAGTCTGCATGTCTCTAAGATTAATGACCTTGTTCAGGACATGGCCCTGACTTACCCAAAATCTACTTATAGCAAAGAGTAACAAACCTCAGAAACCCTGGTAACTCAGGAAGAAAAGAGCTAGCCAATTTGTTGGAGCTCGATCGTGCTACTTGGAGGGACTGTTTGGTCATATGTCGGGCCTTGTAGGAATGAATGCAGCGCCCCCAGGCAATGGGGCGTCAGTATGAAATAATATACCGAGTATGTAAAGCAAATAATAACTCAGCAGGTATGATAAAGTACTAATGTAGATACAGATAAAGGGCCAAAGTTAATCTGAATGTACTTACCGACTCTCAAATCTATAAGTAGCATAACTAATATCATAAAGTTAAGTAAATACTCAAATAGGGAATCAACGGTTAGCTGGAACGTACATACCTATTCTCAACTTGAGCCTTACAAACCATAACTAACAGAGCAGTTCACTTGCCTGAATCGAGCTAACTAATATCATCAAATAATGAAGTACTGGAGGAAGAAGATCAACCATTGTCATAATATAGCCTAACCACTCCTGACACAAATTATACCATAACAATCAAACAATAACCTAACCAGCATCCATAAGCACGACAGGTACAAACAATAAATAAGACCACCTACCAGGGCCCCTATAAGCCCGAGAGGTGCTGGTTAAATCTATATACCCCTATTGGTAATCCCCTAGCCCCGTAGATGAACATTACATCTGGATAGCCCCTCAGGAACTGTACACATATCCCCAAAGGCAACTATATATCTAGCCTATAAGGCACTTCATATCAAGCCTTTAAGGCACATCATATAGCTCCGAAGGCAATTCTTTGGCCCGTAAGCCTCAATCTAGCCCCTTTAGGAAAATATTATAGCCTGTGTGTGAACAAGCTTCATTATAGTCCCGTAGGCAACTCTTTGGACCGTAGGCCTCAATATAGCCCCTTTAGGTAAATATTATAGTCCATGAGTGAACAAGCTTTAGTATAGGCCCGTAGTCAGTTCTTTGGCCCGTAGGCCTTAATCTAGCCCCTTTAGGCAAACAATATAGCCTGTCTGTGAGCAAGCTTCATTATAGACCCTTAGGTAATCAAAATAGCCCATTGGCTTTAATAAAATTCAATAGACCCTTAGGCAACCTGCATATAGCAGCCAAGGCACAGTAAAATCCTTGGCTCACCACAATAGCCCCAAGGGAAACAACAAACAATCAAATAGCCTAAAGTATCACAGTACTCAAGCAACCCCAAAGGTGAGGAAAATAAGCTACAAGTGACCTATAGAGGTAATCTAAGTCATATCTAGTACGAGGTTGCTATATTTAGAATAAGAGTCTCAACAAGGGATAAACACGTCTACTCAGGCAGCCAACACAATCAACCACCACGATAAATAGCTCATCTATAATATACTAGCCATATCGCTCGTAGGCTCTAAGAAATCATGTTGAGAAGAAAGGATAGACTTAACATACCTTTTTTGATGATTCCAAGTGGTCTACTGACTTCTGCCTGTACCCCCGTAATACTACAACATGGTAGGAACTCAAACAATAAACAAGAATACAAAGTACTGCGAAAACCCAATGAAAGATACAAATTTTGCCGTAAAATACTATTTGGGATCCAAGGTAGCTATAACCCAATAAAAGATGGTTCTTACCTCTCAAAACACACCCAAAACACTGCCATAACCTCAACACACAACTGCAAACTCACTGCAACAACAACCACGAAGATATGCTACAAAATTGATGGGGCAAACTATATCAAAATGTTGAGCTCATAACGTAGAGCAACTTTGATTAAACATCCGAGCTAAAAGCATCAACATCTATGGAAAATTAAGGGGATTCCTCAAAGATTTTCTATGGATTTTGGACGAGTTTAATGAGTTTAAAATAAAGGAGAAGCTGATCTTATAAAGCTTCACCGACTTAGGAGCTAAGGGCCCGCGTCACATGCTTGCTTGTGTAGTCTCACAACAATGCAAATATCTCTCTATTCTAAAGTTGTATGAATAAATGGTTTTGTGTATAGGAAACTAGACTCATAGACCTTAGATTTGGTAGGTCTGGTTCCCTCTAACACCTTATATATTGGGGGAAAAGCTCCAAGACATTTGGCCCAAATTTCAGAGAATTTATTCAAGTAACTTATGATAACTTTTGCCGATTTTTTATTTCGCAACTTGCTTCACTTAAAAACATAACATATAACAATTAAGGGATTATAATACCTTGTACAACATATTTCCTAACATATTAAATAATCTTATTCTCACCCCAAAAGTACTACTTAATTTAAACGTTCAAATGGGCAGGGGGTTACATCCCCCCCCCTTAGGAACATTTGTCCTTGAATGAAAATAAGACTCCCACGGCTAAGTCTTCAAGAGTTTCTAGAATTTTTGCAAAATATCCTATACAAATAGGACTACCCAAAAACCTGAAATGCATAAAAGCCAAGCCAAGATGCCTCACAGGGCGATATAATATACTAACAAGATGCAGCTCGATAAACAGCTATCTGAATAAAATCATAATTGTAACACAAAGTTGTAACTGAATGGGGTAACTCACCTTGGCCTCTAGTTTTGTCACTCTGGTGCTCAAAATAGGTATGGGTATCTGGATCTCATGGCATACACACATTTAACTATAACACTTAAGCCCTACAAGGCTTAACCCCAAAAGTTATACATTTTTATTCATTACACGACAAAATATCTAACTCTGGACCTACCTTAATAATATAATCCTCAATGCATGTAACATATAGACTATAAGCAAATGACTTAAGATAATCATGAAGTGAGAGACAATACTTGCTAACTTATGTTTGAGCAGATATTTTTGTATGAAATAAATAATCAGAGAAACAAATAATTCGTGGACCGTCTAATAGGCGAATTACATGCACTTACTTCTTTTCTGAACATTTTGCGTATGATATACATCTTCTAAATCACTGCATTTTGGTGTTTACAATAGCTAATCGTGCAGCATATAAGCAGTGAAACTCAGATTCTCCAATTATATGAACTAGAAAGAGGGATAATACTCAACCCCACAACCATTGAGAACATATCATGTAGACAGACGAACTGTAAAATCTACAACATGTAGATGATCCCCCTATGACCTGTAAGTATAATCCTTCAAATGTGTACATTTACAGTAACATATTCTATAAGATATGCAACTTGTAAACCATGTAAAATCCTTTCTTATACATCATATAGCGTATGAACAAATATTTTGTATATACCTATCAATAGGGATTAATTTTGTATGCAATCTGTAAGTAGGTGATCTAGAACACAAATAATATACTACCTGCTAGCCAATGACACATATAATTAACTTTGGCTCTACATCAAGTAGACCTCTGTGTAGCAATCTAATCTCGATAATTGATAAATAATTTTTTTGACAAACCAACGAATAAGCACTATGGCTAACAAATAAAACTCAATAGGCCAGCAATAAGAGCTACCCTCATGTAGGCTCAGCTAGGGCTCACATTATTACTTATTATTCTCGTAAGGCATACTTAATTGGCTTAACCCATTCTTTTAGACTTACCCTTAATCTAGGAAGGTATAGTTGATAACGCGCAAACTACACCTCAATTTAAGAAGCGTAAGCGGTCGTCGGCAAATATAGAACCCAACAGAGGTTGGGGTCGATTCCACAGGGAATAAGGTGCGAATTAAGTCGTTAGTGAAGTAGATGACTAGTAGTCAATAGTTTCCGGTAAAAGGGGGGTTTTGTGTGATCGAATCGTGAACAAAAACAAACAATAACGTATGAATGATAATCAATAGGAGAATGAACTAGGGAAGTGTTCACCATGGCGATGGTAACAATGTCGATTCTAAGCTTAACCGGGTTCTTTCTATATGTGTGTCACGATATGATTGAATTAATGGTATCATCTAAACGTTTCTCAACCAAATAGACGAATTTACTTTTCAATTCTCTCGAACTTGAAAAAGTGTGCTTTTATATTTCAATCCTAAACATCAAGTAGATTAATCTAGTTACAGCATTAATCATAAGACGAGAGTTGGTAGTCTCAAATCCTCGTCGTTAATCAAGTTTTCTCGGTTTTAATCTCTTTACTCAAGCAAATTTAAACCTAGGCATGTTCTAATGTTTGCAACCACTAGAAAACGTTAAATAATGAATGATTAACAACGTGACAACATATATATTGAACCCGACGCTACCCGGAATCTATAATGCTACTTTTGCCATGGCTCCCACAACCCTAGTTGTGGGAAGTTTAGTTAATCATGCTAGAAGAAGAAGAGAAGAAAGTTATATTCATAATAAAGAGAAGAGATTCTTACAATATAATGAAAACAATCTTCAATTATCCAAGAACAAGAAAACCAAGATCCCAAGAACGAATCAAGAACAAGATTGAAGGAGGAGGAAAACGTGTGTAGCGTGTTTCCTCTCTCAAAACTTGCCTAAACTCTCCTAGAATTATTGGGTGAACTATTGGTAAAAAGCTTGACAAATAAAATAAACCTAACATAGGGTATTTATAGGAGTCTAGGAAACAAAGTCCCAAAAACGTTCGGATTCCGCGTAGCGGACTGCCTCACTGTGACAGTTTGGGTGATGGACCGTCACCACCTTGACGGACCATCACGGTGGCCGTCACCACTAGGCAGTGGTGCTGCTCAGGGTGACGGTCCGTCACCCACTTGACGGACCGTCACTTGAACCGTCACTCTTATCCAGAACGCTCTTTTGATCGGATTTCCTTCCTTTTCTACGTTTGACTCCATTTCCTGAAAACATAACATAAAACATTAAAAACGATGACGGTTGCTTGAAAACATACGATTGTTCTTAGTTTAGAGACGTCAAAAGTGTCGTAAAATGGCGGCACATCAACACCCTCAACTTACAACGTTCGCTTGTCCTCAAGCAACATGACACAAAAACAATAATACGACGACTCAACTAAGAAAACAAACTCGTGTCTCTAGCAACTCATGGTCATTCAATAATTCATTCAATTTTAAATCATGCCACCCCCTGTAGTATACAAATGTATGAAACGCTAACTTGCAAGGATCTAAACATGTCATTTCGATATGATAGAATATTATGCATACGCACGCACAGCTATCCCGACAGTCAATAGAGAATATAGAAATTTTGGTGCCCTCACCACAAAGAAGTCCCACACACAAGATTTAGGACTAGGTAAGGCGCTCACACTCACAAACGATTTCAAACAATGCACATGCGATACCATAAGCTTGCCCTTACTATTCTATTTCAGATTTTCAGAAAGCCACTCACGATCACTACAGGACTTGTTTTGGCTTGTAATGAGGCTTCGGGTGCAGGTAGGATACATTTGGGGAATAGTGACTAAACCCTCCTTGGAATCACCGACCTACTATTTCCACAAAGCTTTACTTTGTCCATCCTTATTCACCTCTTTATTTCCTTCTTTACAGGTGCGGCCTCTTTATTTTGACACTTCTTTTTATTTCTTTTTCATTTTTTTTCATCTCTTTTTTTCGTTTCTTTATCTTTCTTTTCTAAGACACGCACCCGGAATTTTCATTCTATTCACAACCAATCTTATACATCCTATTTTTCTTATCACCTCTATAGTAGCCACCCTCAACTTAGGCTGATTGCCTGAGTTGAGGTGCACGATGTCCAAGGAAGGACCAGGGCCAAGACAGGGATTCAAAGTTAAACAGGAACGGTGACAGGTTATTGAAAGAATAGGGTCAATTATGGCTCAAACAGGGATCAAATGGATTATTTACATTTGGACGGTCTTATAGGCTAAGTGGACTGCACACAAAAAGGGCCTGTGATCCTTTCCTAAGCAACCAACTTCAAACTTAACAAAATAGACCGGGCAAGTTCTAGATGCATGCACAGAGTAAGAATTTATAACAATAAGCTCACACACACTTGGCACCAAGAAACCATACCACTACTAACTATCAAAACAACAGCTCGACTTAAGCATACTTATTCCAATCATAACCATACAATGAAATCCAAGGATCCAGACAGTCAATTGTTTCAAACATAAGTACAAAATCAACTTTTTCAGAGAGGGCTCCTTTTAGTATATTTTCCAACAAAAAACGCCATGCTTGCTATAGACACTAAAAAAAAATATAACTAAATTTAAACGACAACCTAAACATGCCGGTTCTACTAGATAGCACACCGGAGGGAAAAGAAACACGGCAACAAAAACCCTCGGTGGTGTATGACTCACAGGTATCCCAACACCCTCAACTTAGACTCATGCATTGTCCCCAATGCATACATGCGAAAGCTAAAGACTGTGAGAGAAAGGAATACCTGTGGAGCCCATAGGACTCAGATTCTGACATGATGTTGGAGACTGCCAGGGTCTCCAAAGCAGGAGAAATCGATGGAATAGGTGCACGCCATACCATTCTGTTGAGTTCCAACGTCCTCTTTTATCGGCTCCGCAGCTAGTCGCGACAACTTCTTCATTCTTTCTTTGCAGGTTCTGTTGCGGTGTTTTCGTTTCCTTGATCTATTTTCACCGCCTTCCTCTACAGGTTCCTCTTCTTGCACTCCCAACTTCATTCTAATAACAGCTCGGGTCTCAACACAACCCTTCTCCTTTAGATGCACATCCGCAGGCGCTTCCTCAATAACATTTAAAATCGCGACCACCTTCATGTCTCTTGGCTGCTTCATCAATTTGGACACATCGAACTTGACCACTTCATTGTTCAATCTGAAGGTCAGTTCGTTTCTTTCCATGTCAACCAATACTCTTGCCGTGGCTAACAAAGGTCGTCCCAAGATTATGGGAACTTCAAAATCCACTTCGCAATCCAAGATCACAAAGTCAGCTGGGAATATAAGCTTACCAACCTTTACCAGCACATCAGACAATATTCCAACTGGTCGCTTTACTGAACGGTCAGCCATTAGCACCCTCATGGTAGTTGGTTTGGGCGCTCCCAAACCCAATTGTTTGTAAACTGCTAGCGGCATCAAGTTGATGCTAGCACCAAGATCACATAATGCTCTTCCGAAGTTGAGCTTCCCGATAGTACAGGGAACAGTAAACGCACCTGGGTCTTCCTTCTTTTCCACTAATGATCTTGAAGAAATAGCGCTGCAGTGGTGAAGGTTATCTTCTGGTTCAAAGCTTACTGACCTCTTCTTGGTAATCAAGTCCTTCATGAACTTGGCATATCCGGGCATTTGTTCAAGCGCTTCCACCAGTGGGATGTTTATTGATACCTGCTTGAGCATGGTCATGAAATTTAGGAACTTGCCATCATCCACTTTTTTCTTCAAATGTTGCGAAAACGGAGGCGGTGGTCGAGGCATCATAGTTGGAAGTTTTTCAGCTTCCTTGCTTTTAACCGCAGGCTCTTGAGTAGCATCCTCTGCCATCTTTTCGTCCGTATCATCACCTTGAGTCGAAATTACCGGATGTGATTCCGGTAACGTTTTACCGCTTCTGGTGGTGATCGCCATACAACTCGCGTCATTCCTTGGGTTTTGAATAGTGTCACTTGGCAGGGTACCTGTCTTCCTTTGATTTAGCAATGCCGAGATGTGACTCACTTGCTGCTCTAATTGCCTGATTGAGGTGGAATGTGAATCCACTAACTGGCTCAATGCTGATAACTCAGTTCTCATCTTCTTTACCCCAGAGTCAGTCGATTCCACCTTCAGCAGCATCTTCGCCATCATGTTCTCTAGTTTGGACGTCCCTGCCTCATTGCTAGCTTTGTCCCGATTACCAGGTGGTATATACAACCCACCTCTATCAGTGTTATTCCTCCAGTTTCCCTGGTCGCGATCTTTGTAGCCAGCTTTCTCATAGTAGTTGTCTCTCTGATAGTTCCGACCTTGGTTTCCCTGGCCATTGGCCTGGAAACCCCCCAAATAGTTCGCCTCCTCATCAGATTCAACCTCTACTGCTCTACCTTGGGACCCCAAAACTTTCACCTTCTCAATGCCCCCTGACATCAAATGCTTGGTCAGCAGGTCCATTTGCATTTTTAGATGGGCCATGTCGTGGTCTCATTCTTCCTCTTTCCTGCGCTGCTCTGCTGACTCACCAACTGCATAAGTGCTAGCTGCTACCTCTGAATCCCGTGTATGCCAGGCCCTGTTGGTTTTGGTGAGCCTGTCCAAAGTAGTTGTGGCCTCAACAAAAGTGAGACCCATGAATGCTCCACCTGCTGCGTTGTCCAATGTCGGCTTAGTAGCCGAATTCAGTGCCCTGTAGAATGTCTGCATCAAAAAGTTGTCGGTAAGCTGATGGTTCGGGCATTGTGTCAGCTTCTTTTTGAACCGTAACCAAGTCTCATGTAAAGCTTCGTGAGGTTGTTGCCTGAAATTGCTAATCTCATCCCTCAACTGTATCATCCTAGAGGGAGGAAAGAACCTTTCTAGGAAAGCTCCTTTCAACTCTCCCCAAGTTGTGATAGAGTCGGGGGTCAGCTCTGTCAACCATAACGCTGCCTCATCAGACAGAGACAACGGAAACAACCTGAGCCTGATCGCTGTCTGACTTACTCCAGGCAATTCGAACGACTTGCAGATACCCACAAAATTCATCAGGTGCCGGTTTGGATCATCACCAGCGACTCCACGGAACACTCCTCTCAAATTCAACAGCTGAATCATCGTGCTAGTAATGTTGAACTTGTCCCCGGGTGCTAGCGGAGGAAAAGCAATGGCGCCCATAGCGCCGACTCCATCCAAGTTGATATCCTCCTCATTCAGCGCGACATCGTCCTGCAGACCACCAGTATTCACGTTTTGTTGGGCCTGCAGTTCTGCAGCGAGCCTTGCTGCCTCTGTTTGTTGTGCAGCCATAGTTTGCCTTAGCGTCCTTGCGAGCTCGGGGTCGTAGGGTAATATAGGTTCACCCGAGCGTCGTGTACTTGGCATGCACAACTATGTACCCTGTAAAAACAAAAACAACAAATAAAAATAAAAGCAGGAAATATGACTAAGAGTCAAATAAACACACCGTACTTAATAAACAACCGTATTCCCCGGCAACGGCGCCAAAATTTGATAACGCCCAAACTACACCTCAATTTAAGAAGCGTAAGTGGTCGTCGGCAAATATAGAACCCAACAGAGGTTGGGGTCGATCCCACAGGGAATAAGGTGCAAATTAAGTCGTTAGTGAAGTAGATGACTAGTAGTCAATAGTTTCCGGTAAAAGGGGGGGGGGGTTTGTGTGATCGAATCGTGAACAAAAACAAACAATAACGTATGAATGATAATCAATAGGAGAATGAACTAGGGAAGTGTTCACCATGGCGATGGTAACAATGTCGATTCTAAGCTTAACCGGGTTCTTTCTATATGTGTGTCACGATGTGATTGAATTAATGGTATCATCTAAACGTTTCTCAACCAAATAGATGAATTTACTTTTCAATTCTCTCGAACTTGAAAAGGCGTGCTTTTATATTTCAATCCTAAACATCAAGTAGATTAATCTAGTTACAACATTAATCATAAGACGAGAGTTGGTAGTCTCGAATCCTCGTCGTTAATCAAGTTTTCCCGGTTTTAATCTCTTTACTCAAGCAAATTTAAACCTAGGCATGTTCTAATGTTTGCAACCACTAGAAAACGTTAAATAATGAATGATTAACAATGTGACAACATATATATTGAACCCGACGCTACCCGGAATCTATAATGCTACTTTTGCCATGGCTCCCACAACCCTAGTTGTGGGAAGTTTAGTTAATCATGCTAGAAGAAGAAGAGAAGAAAGTTATATTCATAATAATGAGAAGAGATTCTTACAATATAATGAAAACAATCTTCAATTATCCAAGAACAAGAAAACCAAGATCCCAAGAACGAATCAAGAACAAGATTGAAGGAGGAGGAAAACGTGTGTAGCGTGTTTCCTCTCTCAAAACTCGCCTAAACTCTCCTAGAATTATTGGGTGAACTATTGGTAAAAAGCTTGACAAATAAAATAAACCTAACATAGGGTATTTATAGGAGTCTAGGAAACAAAGTCCCAAAAATGTTCGGATTCCGCGTAGCGGACTGCCTCACTGTGACAGTTTGGGTGACGGACCGTCACCACCTTGATGGACCGTCATGGTGGCCGTCACCACTAGGCAGTGGTGCTGCCTCAGGGTGACAGTTTGGGTGACGGACCGTCACCCACTTGACAGACCGTCACTTGAACCGTCACTCTTATCCAGAACGCATTTTTGGTCGGATTTCCTTCCTTTTCTACGTTTGACTCCATTTCCTGAAAACATAACATAAAACATTAAAAACGACGACGGTTGCTTGAAAACGTACGATTGTTCTTAGTTTAGAGATGTCGAAAGTGCCGTAAAATGGTGGCACATCAATAGTCTAAGGTCACTTTCTAATTTATGACTCGGTCTCTAAAGAGACCAACTGTCCCCCCAGAAAGATCAACAAACTGGGTTGAGGATCACACATGGGTTTCTAATCACAAGGGAGGTATATCTAATGAAATAGCTTGTATCTGAAACCTATGGTACCAGCCTTAGGGAAAACTCAAACAATCTTTAGAAGACTTGAACTACTTTATGAAAGTATAAAGTACTGCCTCCCTTTTATGCATCAACAATGTAAAGCAATGAACAAACCTTAATCACCTAAAGAATATGAACTTCTACAACAAGGTATCTACCATTATCATATAAAACTCATATAAAATAAACTCTCATAACTCTCCTTCTAGGGAGAACTCAAAGCTAAAGACACCTAATGAACTTAACTCCAAAATTAGTTTAAAGTAAGAGGTATTATAGTAACGTGGAGGGTAGTTCCTCACGCATATATATAGTTCCTTTTTACAACCTTAGAAGTTGTAAACACTTATCAATTTTGAATTGACATGCTTGCAAATAATTGAGACTATTGATCATTCTTAACATATCAAATGCAAAGACTCAGCTAGAGCATCCAGTCAAAACCATGCTCAATCATACGAATGAATAATTATGACAAGTATTTTTGAACCTTTTTAAGAAATCATTGCTACAAAGTTCATGTCGAGAGGAGTTTCCATATATTTCAGCACCTCATGTAATATGTAGAAGATATGACAACTCTGTATAAAGTAAATGTCATGTACCCAAGTTTCACATAGCATGTAAATTATAGGCAGAAAATCTGTGGTTATAGTTATTTGTAAGTCGCTAACCCTTAAAGGGAACTTATCAAACTTGCTGGTAAACTGATGAAAACAATAGCATGTATCATAAAATCTGTGGAACATGTAGTCTTACCACATTGCACTATGACACCTTCTAATGTATAATCCTTGCGATTTGTTCTCATAGGCATCTAATGCCCTTGCCAGCTATGAAACATTTAATGGGGCTATTTTAATCATAATTGTAATCTCTGATCACATCTTATGTAAGTCGATATGCAATATACATATATTTCTTTTACTAGAAACATGGCTTATAGAAAGTATGTTCACACAATAAAACTTTTATCAATGAAAGGCCATTTGGATCAACCTCTGTAAAACACAATATAAAGACGTGTTTTTACTAAAATGATTAGCATATTTATGCAATAAAGCTTTATTGGGAACAATGCCTACTTCTTATAGCATGTTGGTACATAATCACTAAATTATGTAGCACGTACCCTACACCCAGAAGATCAATGGTGCAACCAAATGCCAAAACCTGACCACTAAGGGCACACAACAAGCAAACTAATATGTAGATGACAATGGGGAACATGTATACCTTTAAGCTCGGTTGATAAGGTTTAGAAGGAGGTGATGTGCTCAAGATACACCCTCAGATAATACTATGCGGCTATATGCAAAATAGTAACCCAAAGTTTGTCTAGTCTTTGTTGGAAATTTTGTCAATTCTATTGATTTCGGAATGCCAGTTTTGGGAGGGTAGCATATCTAGTTTGTGTCCTTGGGGCTCAAAATGAGTCTCGAGAGTGTGATCGATAAGTTTTGGAGTTTTGTATGGCAATTGTAGCTGATGGTACTGGTATGGGTGCAACTGCAGTGCCTTAGACACACCTGTGCAGTTGCCTTTGCACACAGGCAATCGTACCTACGGTGTGGGGTAACGTTAGCAGGGCATCACTCATGTGCTCCTTTTTCTACCCCTGTGGTGCACCTAAGCCTAAAACCTTTTAAGTTTTGGGCCTCGTTTCCTTCATCCCTTCCATTTAATGTAGGCTACATATACAAGTATCTCAAGTAATTAGGACATCAAAATAAATAACTCAACCATGTAGGATGTTTATGCTAGTAGATGAAGCACATAACTCTAGAAAGTAGGTGCCATTCTTGTTCCCAAATTTAATTGCCTTTTCAAGTCTCATTCCCTCAAACTTGAAACTAATAAAATATAAGTGTGGAATATCCAACTGCCTATTACATTCTCAAAAAATTGAAAGTTACCATACAAGAACTCTAATAAAAATCCATGTCTAAGATGTCCAAAAAAAACTAAAACAGTAAAAGAGTTCCATCATTCGGAATAAGGACAATGACTCGAGGAGGATCCATGACAGCTTGAGAAGTAGTGCCCACCCTTGGATCATAGTGTCAATTGCCTAGCCTAGACGAGGTCGTGTCTCAGCCTCTGAAACACGGTCTGCACTCAAAAAAAGAAGAGTACAGGGTAGTATCAGTACAAAACTACTATGTACTAGTAAGTATCATAGGCTGACTCAATTTAGAAAAATTGTACAGTCAAATCAAATAACAAGTAAAAGGTACTTTAACACTTAGCATGTATTTCAGTCAACAAGTAGTCATTTCAAGCCAAATCATCAACATTAATATCACGTTCACACAAGTCACAAAAGTATCACCACAATGATATAAGAGTAACACTTTCACCAGTCATATCACATACATCTATGTTCATTAACCTTTACAATGCACTTACCATCATTATCCTCACCTTAGTTCACATTTCATCTCACAATACCTAACCAGAGAACAAATCAATATAAAAAGAGTGTACACATATTCTAGGGGTCTTATTTTTGCTTAAAGCTATGACCTACAGGAGACCCTAGGTATCCTTGTACTGTACCGACTCGTAGTACCCACTCCACCATAATAATAATGAACCCATGGTTCCAATTATATCCCTTGGGATACATCACAGTGCACTTATTACACGTATACTTAACCATATCAGTTCTTTATTTGGTTTCACATATACATTGCTTATTCATTCTAGCACACAACACGAGAACAATCCATCATTCAAGCATGTCCAAAGACCAATAATAAGTCTTATAACTTAACCACATAAATGCACTACAACAAGTCTCAACTCTAATTAAGCTATAACCTACCTCGAATGAAGAATTACCACTCGCAAGTTACTTTACAATTGCCTTGCCCTTTCTTAACACTTTGGATCGTTCAAGGTCTATAAACAATAATTTACAAGAGTAATTAATATTTACTCTTGATTTTAGGCCATGGAAATTTGACCCACTAATTTTACCCTTATCTGAGGTCTGTTGCATTCACCAAGGGTCAATTATCCATTATCTAGTCCCACAATAATCAAATAATCAACAACCAAAAGGTTTCTAGTCAAGTTAACCCCCTTTTAGCCATTTTTGTCTTAAAGGTATCATCTTAATGGAACCCAAGGTTCTCCACTAGTCCTAATTATGTTAAGATCTATCAATTTCATGCTAGGAATTATAAAAACACATTCTAGAGTCGATTCTAGGTGAAATTATACCTATCTATAAGGTTTTACCCACTTTTCATACTTTTAGGTCTCAAACCCAAGAATTCCATCATTAATTTTCAATATATAGATCTTACAAAGATTAATGATTGATACATGAAGGGGTTTACGAAGTTACTTACCTCAAATGAAGGAAAACACTTAATTCAGGGAAAAAATCACCCTTTTGGAGTTCTAGAATGCAACTTGAAGTTTGTGGGAAGATAATACAGAAAACTGACTTAAGTGCAAGTAATTTGTCCCATTGCTCATCATGATGAGTCGTGTCTTGCTATGGCGAGTCACTATGACAAGAATCGACTTGCTATGGTGAATCATCACGTGAGAGGTCATCTCATCACGATGATCTGCAATTTCTAGAACATTGGAAACTCGCTCTAAACTCTTCATTTCACAACATATTTTATTTTCTAAACATCACGCATTAATCTCGACATGACAACTACAACTACCATAATTGGAGTTTGATGAACCTGATTTCCATCCCAAAACTTCTTACAGGACCTTACAATAGTCGAATATCCATAAATGGACACCATACTATTATATAATGAACCACGAGACCCCAACCGTCTCTAAGGCACTAAACACTAGATTTTCATCAAAGCTCACCCTGTCCTGAGATTCTACCAACTCTCATCTTAGGGACTTTTCTAGCCCGATACTTATGCCCTCCCTTACTATAATGATAGAATGAGTCATTATAGGTGTATTCTAATCAGAGCATGCCATGTGGCCACTCCTTATTTTTGCCAACCAATATTTTGGCTGTGCTCATCTCTGTATAAGGATTACCCACGCACGCGAACTGCATGACATTTCTCTCCCCCTTATATTATTATCTGTGCAATTGATCTATCTTCCATCAAAATAGGCCATAGAAATAGAGATGCCATAGAGATTCCTCAGTGCCACGTGCTCACCACGTTGTATTTCTTTACTTCCATGTATCCTCCATGCTGTGTCAGCATATGTTTTCCAATACATTTTCCATCTTACATATCAAAGTAAGCCAACATAAGCATAATTCATGCAATTGAGGCTCAAAATGACACTGTAAAGCACCGATTATATGGCAATTAATAGAAAAATGTATAACTTACCGCCTTAAATCAACACACCACACTTAGACACTTGTTTGTTCTCAATTAAGAAATTAACTCTATATCCCTTCTCTAGCTAGAGCTACGCTAATTGAATAGGTCTACTCAAGATAAGGCTTTAATGACAATAATAAGCATATAACAATCTCTCATTACAACATGCTTCATCCATTCAACACAATTTTAAACTCATGATCAACTATTTCAAGACCAACCAGACTCAAGAATTGAATCTAAGATATTGGCACACTCATAAGTCACCTAATCAAGTGATCAAACATTCACCTATCTTTCATCAACCACGTGCTCTCACAAAACAAGAGCGTTTCCTATATTCGCTCACAAATATATAAAATATCGCATATATAAAAATAAGAATAATATTTTGCTCACTCTCACAAAGAATTTCAGATGTAATATATGATGAACCATAATCTTACCCTTAGTGTAAATACTCCACTGATATAAGAATATCAAATTTAAGATCAAGTAGGACTTTTAGGATTGTAACATAGGCTAAGGGATAGGCATAAAATATTTTTAAAAATAGTGACTATCCTCCCTAAGGAATTTAATACATCAAATTTTTTTGTATCATTCTTTTTGAACCATCCTAAATCAATCAACTCTTTCTTCTACTCTTCTCACACATAGATTTTCTTTGTTTTCTTTCTCATTAAGAAAGTTCACACGTCATTAGCAAAAAGCGATCAAATTATCTTTTTTTATGTTCCCTACTAACAACATATAAATATTTCAACACTTGCACGCTTAGTCATTTTTACAGGCTTCCAGCTTCAACTATTCCCTTTACCCACTCTTACTCCTTTCAAACTCTTAATTTTTGTTATTTTTTCCATTTTAATTTGTTTGTCTTATATTCTTAATTTATTATTGAAAATCATGTAAAAAGATAAATTATAATAATAATTTAAAATATTTGAAAGACATAAAAAACATGGTAGCCTATGAAAATTTTATCAGTGCAACATAAATTGGGACAGATGAAGTAACATATATTATTTAAAGATAAACTTATAATGACCATTCCGGTCATTCCCGAGTTTACACCTTCCTTGTACTGTTAGAGCTTGCCTGTAGTATTCTCAAGTCATTTATGGCTTATTGGGATAGATGGTTCGGTCCCCTGACCATTCGTTTGGTCTTTATGGCTGTTTCCCTGTTTTAGAGCTTAAACTTAGGATATCATTGACTTCGGTCAACATGCTTGATAAACACAATCAAAATTGAACTTCGACAGTTCTATTAGCTCTGTAGTATGGATTTTGGTCTAGATGGACCCTTGGCAGGGGTCTAGGAGCTTTTGGTTTGGTTTTGCGTTGGTTTTTATGTTTTCTAGCCAGTTGAACTTGAAAGTTTGACTTTGGTCAATATTTGGAGAAGACGCCCTCGGATGGAAATTCTATCAGTGCTGTTAGTTCTGAAATGTTGGCTTTAAGATAGTGGGACCTTTGATTTAGGTCCCGAGGCTTCCAGACTCATTTTGGGGTATTGAGTTTCATTTTGGCTTAAGATTGGTTTTTGGGTGTTAGGCCCACTTTTTATTAAATCGGCCTCTATTGGGTTTTCCATCAGTTTTGTTGAGTCCGGAATGCTATTTCTAGTGAGGTTGCATAGCTCGTTTGCTCGTGTGAAGTCGCGGATGAGTCTTGTAGGCCCATCCGGAGACTTTTTCCCCCTTAAGTCTCTGCTGGTTGTTGTTGCAGGTGCAGGCCTCAGGCCTTAATCGCGACCGCAAAAGAAGCCATCACGATCACGATGGTCTGCCTCATTTGTCATCGTGACCGCAAGGGCCCCTTTACGCGATCGCGATGAAGGGACTGTGGACTCACCCCTCTTTGTTCTACGCGATCGTGGGGCTCTTTTAGCGACCATGATGAAGGGCTCTCCCCCTTGTTCTTCGCAACAATGTGGCAAGCTATCGCGATCGCGATGGTCTAGACAGCGTGGTCATCGCGACTACGTGGGGTCTCTTTGCGATCGCGAAAAAAGACCCCTGAGCAGTATATAAACCTCCCTCTTTGATTTCTTCACCTCTTTGATGCATTTCTCCATCAAAATACAGCTCAAGCTCCCCTTTTCTCCATATTACTTCAATTCCTGGTGCTAGAGCGTGATTTTCTTGCCCGTGATTGTTTCACTATCATAATTGTAAGTTTTAATCCGTTTAAATTCCAGAATTCCCCTCTTCGATTCCTTATGTTGTTCCTCTAAATTGTTGGCTGTTTTGTAAGCCATTCCCATGGCCAATTTCTTCTAATATTCTGAGCATGCACTCACGGGAGTGTGGTGATCACCTTGCATTTTTCCATTTTCGGTTTCAGGTTGCGGGGCCCATAGGCCTTCCAGTGACCCAAATTGATCCAGCTATACTTTTAGCAATATGGGTATCATTAGCTTCATTTTAATGCATAGTTTATGTTTATGATAGTTTGACTACTGCTTAGAGCTTCTCAGAGCAGTTCGGGCTTAGACATCGTCGTTCTAACAGCTTGTCGTCAGACGACAGGTAGGTTAAAGTTGAACTCTTCTAGACTTTGGGTATATAGGCTATAATTGTACTAATTAGAATACTTGGGTTGGTTTTATTAGCTTGGCACCCACAGACCTTGTCATCTTGTCATGACCCAATTTCTCAGTCATGATGGCACCTACAATCCCCCAGTAGGCGAACCATTCCCCGTAGCCCAAAACGGTTAGTAATGGACTACTGCCTAACAAGCAAGTGGAAGAAAAATAATATAAGTGAAGCAAGGGAAATAAGATAACGAAGTAAGTAGCATGAATGCATAAGCGGAATCTAAAACACACCCAAAACTTGGTATCATAGTATAAGAGCCGAAACTACATCAGCAGAGTACAAATAATCCAAAATAATATATACATATGTCTCCGAATAGTAAAAGAGTACATAATACACAAGATGAGCTAAAAGCTAAGCTCGACCGTCAAGAGCTCACCCTCAGCATCAGATAGTCCAAAAGATTGGCCCATACGAGTCTCCAACGAATCAACAGTGATGGCCCACACTAGGATCTGCACCAAAAAGATGCAGACTGTAGTATGAGCACCAATTGCTAAGCAATGGGTACCCAGTAGGTATCATAGGCTTACTGGGAGCATATAAGATATAAGAGCAGTAATATAGCAGAAATAAAAAAAGTAGTCACAGAAACAACAAATAGGTACACAAAAGCTAGCACAAGAGGATAGAAGAAGAAAACAACATAATTGGCTAGCTGTTAGAAATATACATCTCACAGACACAGGTGAAGGAAAGAAATAATGCACCTGGGATCCATGCAACAACAATACATAAATAGAGTTTAAGAAAAAGGTGGTATACCGGTAACCTCAAGTAAGAAGGGAAGGAGGAAAATAAATAACAGTAGCCATGCTCGAAAATAAGACTAAGAACCAAATTATGATAGTAATACCACACTCAATTACAAATCCCCTGAATGCAACCATAGTAAAGATCAATATTGCGATAAAATATTGATGTCTACCTATAGTACCAACAGGCGCCCATACACCCAAGGAATGCATACAAGTGAATACAAACCCTTCGGGATCCCATACTACCAGAGCGTACACTCAACAAACAACAAACAAGGGTGGAATCGGACACACATGAATGATATAATGCAATAGTTAAGAACCAGGTGGAATAGTAACCCTATATGTACCTCCTCCGGTGCCTACGGGCCCAGTAGGTAGGATCTATGGAAGGATGATAATGGTCAAATGTACTCTCTAAGATGGAGGTATCAACGATTGTTAAGAAAAATACATTTTTATTCCCGATGAAAGTCGGGATTGATCCCACAGAGAACAATGTAATCGTGATTGAGCTAATAAAGAATCCAAGAAATTTATTGGAGTTCAAAGAGCAAAAAAATAGATAACAATGGGGGTTTTTTAAACTTAAACAAAGGATAAAAGAAAATCAAACAAAAGATAGATTTGATCAATGGCTTTCACCTTGCTTTCACCAAGCAAGGACAACAAGGGAGAATTGGGAATGGGAATTCAACTCACAAGACTTGCACCCAATTAACATTTGGGTAGTCTTGGCTAAAGGTATACTCAACCGTTTTTCAACCAATCGAGCAACTATCCTCATGGGTTCTCTGGAATCGCCACGAGTGAGCAATAACCGATAAATTAACTTGGGTAAGTTGGGCTATTTCTAACCCCAACTCTTAGATGAGTGTTTTTGGCAACCAAACTATCTCTAGCCTTGATCTAGAATGGAAACCTCAAATCCTCACTATTAAACCTTACCGAATTGAGGACCTCCTCTTTCAAGCAAGAACACAATTAGTATGCTAAGTCAATGTTTGCAACCATCACCTATAAGATTAAAGCATGGTAAATTCAATAGACCCATATTATTAATCGAGAGAAAGCACAAGATAAGAATTAAATACCCAAATTTAGTATTATCTCTAATACAAAACCCAAATCTCAATTCAACAATTACACCTACAAATTAGCAATTAAGAACAAGAGTTGAAGAATGAAAACAAAAGATTTTACAATAAAGGTCATCCAAATCTTCACTCCTATGGTGTAGAAAGATGAACTTGCTCTCCAAGCTTGCCAAGAGTTGTGAAATTTTTCCAAAGATCCTTCCCAAAATGACTGAGAAGTGTTTTATGTGGATTGGGGTTTCCAAAAAATGGAAATTTCCAAATCTGCCCTGCAACTGGTACTTTCTTCTTTGCCTTCGCAGAAGGTTTATCGCGTATGCGAAGGGTCTTTGTCTGTTGACCTTTACATACGCGGTCTATTCACTGCATTTGCAGAGCTCTTCTTTGAGTGACCATTGCATACACGTATGGGACACCGCATATGCACAGGCAAATTCCACTGCCAGTTAATTACTTCTCCAATTAGCTTTCTTTTGACTTGTTTTCATCTGAATTCTTCCCAAACACTTCTAAAACATAGGAACCTGTAAGATAGAAGTAATCTGTGTCAATTGCACTATTTATCCACTTTATACTAACAAAAGCATAGGATTAAAAGCTAAATAAGTATGTAAAAAACCAACTTATCAAACCCCTTAACTTGAACTATTGCTTGTCCTCAAGCAACTCAAAACTTTGATTCAAAGGACACAACATACAAGTGCAATGACAATACCATAAGGCAAGGAAACTCCTTTATAAGCACCAACCATGACTTCGGTTGGTACTATTTATTAGTTAATAACACGATAACTTAATCTAAACATCCCTTTCTTTTAAAAACACAATTCAATGACGCTATGGCTCTACAAGAATAATCAAGTGACTCAAACCACTAGCTTACCAAAACATTCTCATTTGACTCATTTTCAGAGTTTATGAACATCACCAACTATCCTAATTTGCATGCCCTCACAAGAATGAAAGTCCCAAAAACACAATATGTACAAAGACAATCACAAGGGACAAATGCACAAACACTCACACTCACACTCACAAAGAATTTCAAGTACCAACAAGTATCAAACCATATGCTTGCCTGTATTTTCATTCACCACTAGCCCAAAAACAATCGGTCAGAGATCTCAAAGGACTTCTCTAAGCTTGTAATGTAGGCTCTGGGAAGGGTAGGATACGTATTTGGGTTTAAGTGACTACATCCTCCTCGAACTCCACACAACTTTTTCAATTCAAAACCAAAGTTGTTTCTTTTCGTTTTCATTCAATACAAGACACCATTTCACTCATTTCAATTGGGGCTCAAATTTTATCATTTTATTCACCTTGGAGGATTCATTTCCTTTCCTCTTTTCCTTTCTTCTTTGCTTTCTTTTTCACATTCTTCCTTCTTTTTGACAATTCTTTTTTAGGCAACAAACCAAGATAAACTCATTTAGTACTCATCCAAGGTACCCTTTATCAACCCCCAAACATTGGCTTTTAGCCTCGATTTCACACTTGTAGAGTTCAATGAGGGACGGGTTCAAGCGAGAGATTCATGTTCAAAATGGTTCAAGGCTTGTACCGAGGTTGTCAAAGAAAAGGTATTAGGCTCAAGAGGGGTGCCTAATGATACAATTTGAGTGCAATGGTGGACTTTAAGGCTAAGTAGGCTTCAACAATCACAAAGAAGGCCTAAGATCATTTCTCCAACCAACACAATTGAGACTAACATTAAACGACTAACCAGGAAAGTTCTAGTTAACACAAGCAAGCAAAAGAATTATTCAACTACACCTCACCACACATGGCATGCGAATCATTCAAGAAGGGTCAATTTTTACTTCCTAAACAAGAACAAATGGAGTCACATTCTTCAATTTCAAATTATCACCACTAATGAGTTAAGAGTCATAAAAAATCAAAGGAGTTGTCACAAACATCATTTTTTGCCATGCACAATTCACAATTTTTTTTGAAAGGGTATGCCTAATTCACTTAGCGTGCAAGACTAACTCCATTAGTACCAAATAAGTCAAAGCTCCCCAAAATCTCAAAAGATGACAATTTTCCCTTAAGAATGGCGTCACTCAGTCTATCATTGGGCCAATTCATCTATCTTATCGATATGGCTACTTAGAATTCACCAACATGAAAATCCCAACACACACAAGGCAAGTTAGATTTAGCCTACCGGCTATTCAGGCTTCCCCTGGCTCCAAACACCAAATAAAGCAATAGTTTCCCTTAAGAACATCGTCACTCAATCTATCATTGGGAATTGTCACTCAAACCAAGGGGAAAGAAATTAACAAAGCTAAGAAAAAAAATAAAAGAAAATAAAGAAGTAACAAAGGCAACTAAACCATCAACTCCATCCATAGCAACTCTCAATAATATACAAAATGATAAAACAAGCCTGACGAGGGTACAATAATATCCAACAATAAAGCAAGCTAAACTATATAGAGTATTGTCCAACACGCCACCCTGACTAAAATAGGGCAGTGCCCTCACTGCATCAAAATAAGAGATAAGTTTGAGGGGGCTCCCTGAAGTGGCTCAATCTAAACTGGAGGAGGAGGGAAACTGAAGTCTCTCCTCATCCTCATCCTTCTCATCCTACGGTGTACCCGATCCACAGAAAGACTTCAATCTATCCATCATTTTGTTCAAGAACTTACTCTTCTTTTTTTCTTGCTTGCTAAACTTCCTTTGGCACTTTTCAATCTTTCCTTGCCTACGACTCATGTGCTCCGATCGGGTGTTCATTGCATTCAGTCGCCCAGTGATCAACTTCTGCTCAGTGGTCACTTTGGCAAGGGACGCTGGAGACTCAGAGCCTGCTGGTGTGTCAGCTCCAACTGAGCTAGTAGGAAGTCCAGATAATAGCTGCTGAATATGTGCATCCACTCCCTGAATTTGGATGGAGAGATAGCGCATAATGTAGGGACTAAACTATAGTGGTCCCACTGGATGAGATGATCCAAATGCCATCGTGAAAGGGATAGTGGTCTTGGTAGAAGACTTTGGGAACTTCCCAAAGGATGGAGAAGCCACATCAATCTTTCTCTGCTTAAGCTTTGCTTCTGGTGCCCTTTTCAATAATGGATGGATCAAGGTAGCTGGCTTCTTCTCAACATCAGTTAGGTGTTTCAACACCCCAGCATCATAGCACAATTGGATGATCAAGGATGGGAAGAAAAGGCTTTTTGACCTTTCCATGGCTACCTCTTCCATCTGAGTCATAATATAGAGCCCAACATTTACATCCAACCCATACATGATTGCTGTAATAATCAATGCTCAGTCAGGGGTTACATCAGTGTCATAAGTAGATGGCATGATCCTCGCACAAATAATCAAAAGCCATGACTTAGCTTTTGCAGTGAAATCATGTGAGTCAACCCTTTTTTGCGAAGTTAACCAATTCGGAGTCACCCCATTGTGCAACTTGTCAACCAATCACTGGTGTCCTTCTGCTTTTGATTTTGCCACATAAACCTTATTATATGTATCCAAAAGTTTGTATAGTGCATTAATAATCTCGAGGTTGAAACTCACTTGGACACCCCAAACGGTAGTAACCAATGTGCCCTTGAAATTGGTGGTCGAAGCATTAGCATAGAATTTTGTGACCACTGTGTGATTTGCCTTGATAGGTGGAGGAGCAAAGCAAATCAACCTACACACCACCAATCTCCTATAGAAAGCTGACATTTTACTTTAAATTTATCCATGTTGATTCCTTTTTCCCTAACAAAGGGATTGGATAAGTGCTCGTTATATTGATGCTCATATGATGCTGCTAGGAATCTGTCCTAATCATAATTCTCCTCCATTTCCACCTCCAGAATATTTTCAACTTCATTGTTACTACCGTTGGAGGCCATTTTAAGATTAAAGTACCTACAAAACAAACCAACATGTTAAAAGTTCTTTGGGACACTTAAAATAATGTGTTATGAAGCACTGAGGCCAAAGAAATAGTTGATTTTTTTTCCTGAGGTGGGCTGTGTGAAGCTATTGTTTTGGAACTAGCAGGCTTGCCTTCTTTGCATATGCGGACATGTGGCTGCGTTCACAAAGACAATTTTATTTTTCAAAAATTTTCATCCTTCACGTACGCGGCTAGGCGATCGCTAACGTGAAGGTCATCGTGTTCGACCAGTTTAGAAGCCCTTTGAGGCTTTTTCTCAAACACATGGGAGGCACAATTTTCTCAAGCCATTTATGCTCATTATAATCATGCTAAGCACAACATTTTCATCACATAACCTAGCTTATGCTCATAACCAACTTCACCAATCAATTTAGCAATTAGGCATAAGTGAAAATTGATTTACAACAAGAGGAGTTTCAACCCAAAATGCCATTGTCCCATTCTTACGACATCAAGATAAGGAACAAGGGGAATTAATTAAAGATACAAGTAGGGGTGGAGTTCATACCTGATGGGTTGCAATTTGTGAAGCAATGGATGAAAGAATTAATGGAATTATTGTGTGCCAAAGGAGGAAGAAGAGTAGCCTTCATTTAGAGAAGTATTTGGGGCCTTTTCTGATTTTTAGCATTTTAAATACCTGGAGACTGCTGATACTTCTGCGTACGCGAACGGTCCAGCAAGTATGCGATAGGCTGCTATTTGCTTGACCTTCACATATGCAGCTGATCCACCGCATTCACGAAGAAGGGATGTTGGTCCAGTTTTGAATTTTTTTGCCCAGTCTACTATTTTGGGGTGCGATGGTCAGTGAGACCCGCACAATTAAAGGTGAAAAATGCACAAATTTCACATGTGATGACTTTTTTACTCAGTTTACTGGTTCCTTGTGCGATAACATGTGGGACGGGCACTCTTCCAGACGCAAAACAAATGTTTTCCAGAGGTATTTTTGGTGCTTCTCAATACTTGGTTCCTCTTCTCATTCCCTTGGGAACCTAAAAATAAATCAAAAAGATACAAAAAGTGAAACAAAACATAAAGAAGAATTTTTCAAACGATGTGTTGCCTCCCATCAAGCGCACAATTTAATGTCGCGGCACGACGCAGGATATGTCACTATTTGGATCTCCATTTTGAGGATTTGAACCTTCGCCCCAAACTTGAATCAAACTTCTGGTGACAACCACGGGGTGAAGGTGAGAACATGATAAGGCCATTTTCTTGGTGTCGCATTTTGTACCTTTTTGCCTTCAAGTGAGGAAGGTCATTTTTCCTGCTTTCAATGACAAATGTGATACTGGATAAACCTCGATCCATCATCCTTCCAAGGTCTTCCAAAAGCTTGATTACTTTGACTTTCATCCATTCAACCAAACTTAAGGTTGAAAAGTCGTAGGAGTAAGATTTGGGCGTCTCCACTCTCAAGTTTGCTTCATTCATAACATCTTCACTTTCAAATGAACTAGAGTCTTTCAAGATGAACCGTTGAACTTTGCATTGCAACTCTAGTAGCAGTCACTTGATCTCGGCATCATGATTCATATATGGGGTAGTTAGTTGCCATAACACCTTCAATTCATGAGCATCCCTTGTGTCCTCCTCTTCAATAGGGAATAACTCAAAACTACTACCCACAATTATGCATGTGTCAACACGAGCATTCAAATTGGTGTCCAAATTCTAGATAGCAATTTCAAGTAGCCCTTCTTTTTTACTTCTCTTGGCATGCCTTTTCAACAAAATCTCAAACATTGGTAACATTCTTTCACGTTGTTACCCATAGGCTTCAAGTTGGTGAGCTCGATTTAACAACCATTCTAGGCTCACAACCTCACCTAATACAAATTTTTCCTCTTGTTGAGGTTTAACCACTATCGGTACAAAATCACTTTCGGGCGATTCCATGTTTTGTAAATCTTCATCATCATCCCCGAAGTAAATTTTATTAAACTCAATATTTGTGACATGTTCATTAAGTAGGCTTGGAGGGTTTTCTTCACCAAGATGACCAAGAGGAGTAGACAAGCCTACCATGGGTTGCATGGCACAGTTTCTCTCCTCTTCTTATTTAGCCCTTGCGTCCACAAAGCCTTGCTTTATGGATTGCACACCCTCCTCTAAGCTATCTTGCATGGCTAAGAGAGTTTGGAGGATGGCACACATTCCTTCTTTGCTTTCTACTTCATGGTTCTTATTAAGATCACAAGCACCACTAGCAACATTGTTAGTACAAGAGGGGGGAGGAGGATGGTCATCATTAGGGCATTCATTCCAATGTCCATCACGACCACCACACAAATAGCAATTGCGCGTATCAGAGGAGCGAGTTGGTGAATACCTCCCTCTCCTAGGACTAATATTATAATTCCACTAAATGTGGGGCCCTCCATAATAACAATAAGGATTCCTATAAGGCGGGGTCCAACCCTCAAAGTTTCTATCATTCCGAGATGCCATGGGATCAATCAACAAAATAAAACTAAACAAAATAAAGACAACTATTCAAAAAATTGAACTAGAGTAAGCATACTCAAATTCTAAACTAACTCAATACGCCAAATTATTCTCTGGTAATGGAGCTATTTTTGATAATTCTCAAGGATATGCGACGGGCATGTGTTATTTATTTTGAGGGTCAGTAGGACTAGTTCTTGGCCTTGCCAGAGTTTGCATACAATAATAACTATAATTCAAGTATTCAAATGGCTCCATTTGAGGTGTTATATGGTAGAAGGTGCAAGTCTCCAATGGGTTGGTTTGATACTTTTGAGGTTAGGCCTTGGGGTACCTACATGTTGTGTGACTCTATGGATAGAGTTCGGGTGATTCAAGAGAGACTCTGTACAACTCAGAGTAGGCAAAAGAGCTATACTGATCAAAAGGTGTGAGACTTAGAGTTCATGGTGGGATATATGGTCTTCCTTTGTGTGTCACCTATAAAGGGTGTTATGAGGTTTGGGAGGAAGGGCAAGCTTAGCCCTAGGTTTCTTAGTCCTTTTGAGATTTTGCAATGGGTCAGGGAGGTAGAATATGAGTTAGACTTACCTACTGCTCTTTTGGTTGTTCATGCTTTTTCCATGTTTCTATGATGAGGTGGTATGTTTCGGATGAGTCTCACGTGCTTAAGTGGGATTCAATTTAGTAAGATGAGACTTTGACTTTTGAGGAAGAGCCTGTTGCTATTTTGGACAGGCAGGTTAGAAATCTAAGATCTAAGGAGATTTCATCATTTAAGGTTCAATTGAGGGATCTTCCAGTTGAGGAAGCTATTTGGGAGACCAAGCTCAATATGCGAACCAGATATCCTTACCTTTTTGAGCCTTCAGTACCTTCTATTCTCTAACATTTGAGGACTAAAGTCCTTTTAGTAGTAGATATTGTAATGACCCTCATGGTCATTTTTTATGCATTTTTACAATTTTAATCCTTCCCATAGCTTCTACATTGATTATGTGACTTGTTGGTATGGGTGGCATGCTTCTCGAGTTGTTCTGTCAGGTTTTAGAAGAGTTTTCCAATTTGGAACTCTTAAAGTTGACATGTTTGACTTTGGTCAACATTTTGAGTAAATGGGTTCAAATTAGAATTATGTCAGCGCTGTTAGCTCCAAAATGTGGATTTTTGGCTAATGGGACCTTTGGTTCAGGTCTCAAGGCTTTCAGACTCATTATGGGTACTTGGGTGGTTTTTTGGAAAAAACCAGAAAAGTGTCAACTTTTGTCAACATTTCATCAAGACAACTTTCGTTGGTCATTTTGATGATTCCGTTGAGTCCAAAATGCCATTTTCAATTGGGTAGCATATTCGTTTTGTGTTCACGAGATTCCTGATGAATCCTGAGGATCCATTTAGAGTGATTTTGGACTTGATGTTTGGCTTATTTTTCAGTTGCTAGTGCATCTATAGTACCTTCTTCGCATTCATGAGGAGGCCTTCACGTTCGTGAAGGTCTGTGATATATATTATTGCATTTGCGAGGGACCCTCCGCCTTCACAATGAAGTGTCCACTGGGACTCGGTTGGGGTCCTTCATTGCATTTGTGATTAGACCACCATGATCGCGATTGCCCTGCTAGGTTCGATCCCTCAATCACGATGGGGTCCTTGCATTCACAATGGAGGGACCCCTGGCAGTATAAATACTTCCTACTTCATTTCGAACATTGATCCTTTTTAGCTTAGAAGTGAAATTCTTGGTGGATCCTTCACCTACGTTATTCTGGGTAAGTCCTTCATACTCCCCCACATTATTTTTCACTAGTATTTCGCGTATATCCATCCTTAATTCTCGTAAACTTATAGTTAAAGTCTTGAAAACACCATTGATTATTGTAAGCTTTCGGGGCTGTTTGGAGCCCTAAAATGATTTTTGTTGGTGCTCAGCATTTGAGCATGGGTTTATGATCCTACAGGGAATGTAATTATGATTTTTAACTCTGTTTTTGTCGAAGGGACCCAAGGGTCAATTTTTACCCATTTTTTGGCCCAAATTTTGAAATAGTGATATGTGTGTTGTTAATCTCGTATTGACGTGTAGATTTTGTTTATGATAGTGTGGCAGCGATCTGAAGCACTGCAGAAGGGTAAGGCTCCCAAATGATGATTCATAGTTGTCATTCAGCTTTGAGATAGGTTACAGTTTCTTTTCTTTAGACTTAGCTCGGTTTGATAGTATATTTTATAAGTTTCATGAATGTTACAATTAAGTTTTAGCGTGGAATTAGGATTTATGGCTTTTATCTAAATAATTGGCCATTTTCGAGATCGTATAATAGTTTTTTCCCTATTAAACCTTAGTTTAGGTTACCCGTAGCCTTAGTGTGATTTGATTTGTGAATCGTTAGTTATTCTTAGGGGAGGATTTTGTGGTAGAGTATACATTATTATTTGGTTTTATGCTTATTGCTTCTTTTTCTCGTATTACTTCTTATATTATGTTATTATAGGCTCGAGGCTATGGGTGTTGAATTTATTGGACTCTAGGTTAGTGCAAGTTGTTTAAAGGGTGGTTTCCCCCTGTTTTGTCTTTATATATATATATATAGATATGTATTTTCTTGTGATGACACACATACATTTATACATGCACGCAAATGAATTATGGCATGGTTTGAGAGGAAAAATATTGGCTTTCAGTTTTAAATGGAATTCTTCACTTTTACTACAGTTTTTAGGTTTCAGAAAGGATTTCATTGATTTATCATCGATTTTTGATATGGAAAGATGGTATCATTTTTTTACTCGATCCAAGGGATATTTCTGGACCTTTTCATAAATTTTCTTTATTGCATATGTTGATGAGCTTCGGCGGCCCATGAGATTACTCTAGATTTTACTCTATTGCATATGTTGATAAACTCTGACGGGCCGAGGGATCATTTCGAGTTTCCCTTTTCTGCATTGGCCACATTCTGTACTGCATCATCCCATATTGCATAATATTCTCCGTATACCCTTATATTGAGTGTATTATTTTTATTATTATTATTATTATTATCTTTACCCT
The DNA here is from genome assembly GCA_003996215.1 of Jaltomata sinuosa. NCBI lineage: Eukaryota > Viridiplantae > Streptophyta > Magnoliopsida > Solanales > Solanaceae > Jaltomata > Jaltomata sinuosa. Next base: position 22,833 of record QJPP01007499.1, on the reverse strand, counting down.
TATAGTGATGGTACTTGAGATTGCTAGGTTAGTTTTCGGTTATAGTTACCTTTATATTTCTTATATTATATCCTGTCTTTTAAGCTCGGTCGGCCTATGATGCCTACTGAGTACCCCATATTTTGATACTCATACTACACTTCTGCATCTTTTTTTGATGCAGTGCCTAGTATGAGTCACCCTCATTGATCCTCTACTCGAGCATGGATTGTTCCTATTTTAATTGTGGTGAGCTCTCGGCGTTCGGAGATTTAATAGTTTCCTTCCTGAACTTATGGTCTTCATTTTTGTGTTTTGATAGACAGTGTATCTTTTATAGCTTTCTTTCTATATATTAGAGGCTCTTATACTAGTGACACCAGGTACGGGGTTGGTTCCTTATGTATATATTTGTCTTTCCTTGTTTCCTTCAGACCCATTTTGTATATTTTATACCATTATTTATATATCGATGCTTGTGGCCCATTTATATCCTTAGTCTTCCTCCGCATTATTTATTTTAGCCTTTACATTCAATTTTTATTTGGATTTTGGATTTCCTACTGGGGGTTATAGTAGGCCCCATCATGGCCCGATTTTGGGTTGTGATAATAATGTTCCAAGTGGTGATGTTCAAGACCACATGCGACCAGAGGTGGTTGATGCTGATGAAGAAAAGAAGGACGAAGTTCCTAAATATCCATTGCCTATTTCAAAATTTTCTCCCCCTTTTGGTTGAAGAAAAATAAAGAAGATGCTCAATTCAACAAGTTCCTAGCAATGTTCAAGAAATTGTCCATTATATTCCATTGATCGATGCTCTGCTTCAAATGACCGGATATACAAAATTTATGATGGATCTTGTGTGATGAACCTTTTGGTTATCTTTGCTTTTATGCACTCATTGTATTGTTAAAGCCTTCCTGTAGTGAACCCAAGTCATTTATGGCTTGTTAGGACTGGTAGTTCGGTGCCCTGGTCATTCGTTTGGTTGTTTTGTTTGTTTGCCTATTTTTAGAGCCTTAACATAGAATATCATTGACTTTAGTCAAAATTCTTATATAACGTGCTCAAAATTGAATTTCGACAGTTCCATTAGCTCCGGAGCATTGAGTTTGGTCTAGTTGGACCTTTAGTCGAGGCCTGAGAACTTCCAGTGTGGGATTTGTGTTGCTTTTTCTATTTTTAGGCCATTTGGAGTTGAAAGTGTAACTTTGGTCAGCTTTCAATGATCGTAGCATCATATTCGAAATCCGACGATTCCATTAGCTTTGGAATATTGAGTTAGGGTTAGGCAGATGGTTAGTTTGGGTTCTGGGTGAGTCGGGCTTGTTTTGGGTGTTTGGTTGCGTTTTGGTTAGTGTTGACTTGGGTTAACATTTCTCCGAAATGACCTTGTATGTAAGTTTCGTCGATTTGGTTGAGTCTAGAATGCCATTTTCACTCTATTAGCATTATTGGTTTTTGAATGTCGTTTTCCAATTGTGCCCGGAATGCTCGTAGAGTTCCTAAAAGTTACATATTTTGCTGTTGCAGGTGCAGGCCTCAGGCCTTAATCACAATCGCGAGCCTCGTCCCTCGCGACCGCGATGAAGCACCTGGTCCCTTGTTCTTCGCAATCGCGTGATCGCCTGTCGTGATCGCGATGAAGGATTTCCTCCATTGTTCTTTGTGACCGCGTGGCTAGTCCTCGCGATCGCGATGGTTTAGCCAACGTGGTCCTCGAGACCACGAGGGGTCCCTTCGCGATCGCGATGAAGGACCCCTAGGCAATATATAACTTTTTCATTTCGTTTTTCCAGCTCTCTTTGTTTATTTCTCCCAACTCCTAACACAAATACACTCTCTCCAAAATGCTCTAATCAGTTCAACCTTGAGGAATTTATTGTTCCCTCGATAATTCTTGCTCTCTTGGCATTTTTGTAAGTCCTCTTTTTCCCCAAGTGTTTTCCTCCATTGTTGAAGACCCACCATTGTTGTTATTCCTCTAAGATTAGTAATTTCTTGAAGAATCTGCTCTCTTGGGATTTTGCATGCTCCGTGGGGTTCGTTGATTCCATTCCTTGGTGCATTTTATCATTGTGGTAAGTATGTTCTTGCCAATTTCTGGTTTTCATTCCTTAAATTCCATTATTGAGTTTCTTAACTTTAGGGGCTGTTTTAGTTCGTATTTTTTTGCCCAAATTCCTTTATTTTCCGGGCATGCACTCCCATGGTCTTGGTGATCATAATGTGAGTTTTTGTTTTTGGTTTCGAGTTGCGGGTCCCACGGGCCCGCCGGTGACTCAATTTCGGCTCAGCTATTCCTATAGCATTAGGGTATCTTTAAACTCATTTTAATGTATTACTTCTGTTTTTGAAAGTTTAATTATCATTCGGGATTTCTCAGAGCGTTTTGGTCTTGGATATTGTTGTCCCAGTAGCTTTTCATCGGACAACATGTAGGTTACAGTTTAAACCCCTTTAGACTTTGCATATATAGGATAAAATTGTACTAATGGGCATCCTTGAGTTGGGTTTACTTGGTTGGTACCACAAACCTTGACCATTTATTCATGTTCAGTTACTTTCCTTCCTCCGATGGTTGTAGTATTTGTTTCATACGCTCTATTACCCTTGTGGCCCTGTGTGGCCTTATATAGACTCTGGAACATAGATAGTGGGATATTAGGAATGTCCGTGAGTCCCGGACATCGTTGTTACTATTATAGAGCTGGCTATCTGTGCTATAGAACGATTGGAGCCTGTGCAGGACTGATAGGTTGATTGTGAGTCATTGGGCTATTGATTGTGATTGAGCATGCCATCATCATGCATATAAAAGGATTTTCTTCATGATTTTACTTCAAAATTTGGCTTCGGGCCTTCTATTGATGGTTTCTAAACCTTGCATGGCCCGTGGGGCCCCTTTTGGTAAAATTGATTATGAAATGGTTTGGTATCATCTTAATGGATCTTCTTGGGGTAAGAAAAGTTAAAAGAAAGATTTGTCACAACTTTCTTGCTATATATTAGACCTGGTTGAGCTGAGGTTCTAGATTTACCCTATTATAGAGAAGAAATGACATTTGGCTTGGTCAAGACAAGCATCAGACTTGATCTACTACTATTTTAGACCCAGATACGCCCGAGCACCCTTGAAGGGGGTTTATGAGACTTATTTCATTTATTTAGACTTGAATGAAATTCAGGCATGCATTTTGAGCATTTGAGTACTAGTTTGAATCTGGTGGCACTCCGAACTGATATTTGAGGTTAGAGTATAGTATGTGGTCTACGAGTAGACCTTTATGGACCCTGTCATCTCAAACCAAGTGCTACGGGACAAAGGGTGATCGAGGGTAGGGGTGTACGGCGGAGTGGATGTACTCAAGAGAAGTCCTTCCATGGATCCCGCCTTTATTGGACCTTTGGGGCATCAGAGGGGGTAACATACTGACACTGTGGTTACACTTAGTTTGACATATCATATCATATCATATCATTCATTTGTGTGAGGTTCCACTCTTATTTGCATGTTTGTTGAGTGTACGCTCCACTTGTATGGGCGGCCGGAGGGTTTGTTTTCACTTGATTGCGTTCCTCGGTTATATGGGAGGCTGGGGGACTGTAGGTAGACGCTTGTTACTTTATCGCTATACTACACCCTGTCATCGTTATATATATGAGTTTGGATACTGAGAGGTTGTTAGTTCCTGGCTTGAGTTTGGTATGATTAAGCTTGCTATTTATTCCTGTTCTTTTTTGAGCATGCCTATCTTTATTCTCTTCCTCCCTTCCCTTATACTTGAGGTTACCGGTATACCGCTCACTTCTGAACTTACTATATACTGTTATTGCGAGGATCCTAGGTGCGCCATTTCTTACCTTCAATTGTACCTGTTGTGTATATATTCTACTTGCTAGCCATTGTATGTTGCTTTCTTCTCTCTTCCCTCTGGGCTAGTTTTCGTGTTCTTGTTCGTTGCCTTCTGAGACTATCTATTTCTATTCTGTTCATTACTGCTCTTTTATCTTATATATGCCCAGTAGGCCTATGATACCTACTGGGTACCGGTTGCTTTGCAATTGGTGCTCATACTATACTCTGCATCTTCTGGTGCAGATCCTAGTGTGGGCCATCGCCACTAGATCGTTGTGGGTCGTTCTTTGAGATTTGTCTATCCAGACTGTGGGTGAGCTCTTGGTGATCGGAGCTCAGCTTTTGGTTTATGTTTTGCTTTATGTACTCTATTACTACTTGGAGACATTGGTGTATATGTTATTTTGGCCCCATTAGTACTCCTTATATGTAGATCTGGCTCTATACTATGATACCAGGTTTTGGGTTTGGTTTAGCTTCCGCATATGTATGCATATATTCCTATTTTCTTCATCTTGTTCCCTTGCTTTCACTTATTAAATTGTTTTCCGCTTAAAGTGTTAGATAGTAGCCCATTACTGACCGTTCTGAGCTACATGGATTGGTTTGCTTACTGGAGGGTTGTAGGTGCCATCATGACCGAGAAATTGGATCGTGACATCCTGTCACTAAGAAGCGGACCATGGATGTTGGAATTATTGAGGTGTCTCATATTGTAGTGTCATAATGTCAAACAATTTGGCCCCAAAGAAGAAAGATCCAGGGGCTTTCATAATTTCATGCACTATTGGTTTGTACCAATTTGCTAAAGCACTTTGTAATTTGGGGGCTAACATCAACATGATGCCCCTTGCCATTTTTAAGCAATTGGGATTTGGTACTTCAAAGCCAACCACTATGAGATTATTGATGGAGGATCGTACAATCAAGCGGCCCATGGGCATCCTCTATGATGTTCTTATAAGGTCGGCCATTTTATTTTTCCCACCAATTTTGTGATATTTGATTGTAAAATTTATTTTGTAGTCCCTATCATATTAGCAAGACCATTCCTACCGACGAGACTTGCTTTGGTGGATGTAGAAAGCGAGCGTTGAAATTCTATTTGAATAATGAGGTTATGACATTTAATGTGTGCAAATCTAGAAGCAACATAATAAAATGAGTGTTATCTCCGTAATTGATACTAATCATGAAACCGTTAAAGCGGGTGTTGAAACAAAGTTTGTGGGTAAAACTTTGGCTGCGGTGCTCTTGAACTATGATGGTCAAATAATTGAAGATTATGATGAAGTTGTCAATGCTTTGACGGGGTTGGGTTCCTACACCTACACTACAAAGAAGCTTGATCTTTATTTGAAAAATGGGGAGTCACCACCATCCATGCTATCTTTTATAGAGTTACAAACCTTGGAGCTCAAATCACTTCTGGTCCATTTGAAGTATGCTTTCCTTGGTTCTAATCATTTCTTGCTGGTGATTATCTCCAGGGATTTGAATGACTGGAAAATGAAAGCTCTATTATCCATCTTGAAGAAGCACATAAAGGCAGTTAGGTGGATTGTTGACACCCAATTCTTGCCCTCCATAGTCCTAATTAATTTTGAGCTTCTACTATTTTAAACAATTTTAAAATAATTATTTTATAATTTTAAGTTTATTTTCAATATTAATTTGAAGCTAACATTGTCATTTTTAGTAAGAATATGTATTTCCATATTTAATTATATGAAATAATGTAAATTTTACTTAAATAAAATATTTTAAAATTATTTTAAGTGAAAATCATGCTTAGGCTGAAGAATGATTTGTTTTCCTCAAAATTGATTTAATATTTGGAAATTAGTTGTATAACTAGTTTCATGATTTGGAATAAAATAATTATTTTCATTTTGTTGAATTAAGAAGCTCATATAATTAATTAGGAATTTAATTTATCTCAATTTGATTGACTGGATTTTGAGTTAAATCGATTTGGCCATATTTTAAAATTAATTTGGTCATCTTTTAAGCCAAATCTGGCCACATTTGCAAAGCAAGGTGGCCAGCTCTTTAATCAATTTAACCCCTCAACTTGACCCATTTCAGATCAATTTCAGCCCAATAACTACCCAAATTACCGACCAATTAATTTTCCTTAAAAAACCAGCCCACTCCCTTCAAATAAACTCTCCCATCAGTAGACACATATACAAAAGCCTATACACATGACAACATGCCCCCATGCCCCTTATTTCTCTCAAAGAACGCATACACAAACTCATACCGCTCTTCATCTTTCTACTTCCTTCACCTTAGAAACTAAGAAATGCAATAGCTTCCAACTGATTCTACAATGACAACTCTGTCAACAATGACATCACGCCTCAAACCCCAGAGAATCCGTCAAAACTCCACCCAAATCTCCCAAGATTCGTCAAATTCTATGCTAGCATATGCAATTTCATTTTGATTTTAATAAATTTATACAAGATTGAGTTGTATTTCCATATCCAAGAAAGAATTTTGAAATCCCAAAGTGAATTCCCCAAAAATCCATAGGTTTTTGTCATGACTCAATTTCTCAGGTCATGATGACACCTACAATCCCCCAGTAGGCGAACTAATCCCCATAGCCCAGAACGGTTAGTAATGGGCTACTACCTAATCCAACACGCATAATATAAGAAGAAATAAGCGGAAGCAGATATAAAATAAAGAAGGCAGAAGCAAATAACCTGAATATAAATATACAAGGAAACTACACCAACCCCAAGACTTGGTATCGAAAGTACATGAGCTGCTAATGGAATACAAGTGCTAGAAGTAACAAAATAATAAGTACAACTGTCTCGAAATATACAAAGAGTAATAGTGCCAAAAGATGATATATGGTCAAGCCTCGGTCGGCAAGAGCTCATCCGAGTCTCGAATATCCAAAGCTGCACGAGTCTTCACGCGATCAACGGCGAAAGCACACACTAATATCTGCACTAGAAAGATGCAGAAGTGTATTATGAGCACCAATTGCTAAGCAACGGGTACCCAGTAGGCATCATCGGCCAACTAAGCGCATATAAGATATAAAAACAGTAATGTAGCAGATAGCAAAGAGACAGTCACAGAAGCAATAGAGAGAGAATAAGGAAACTAGCACGTATAAGAGTCAACAAGTATTACAAAAAAGCTATGCTAGCCACAGGGGATATATATAACACAGAACACAGGTGAAAGAAGGAAGAACTCACCTGGAGTCCTTGCAACAACAATATATATAAGAGAAAGTTGAGAAAATGGCAGTATACCAGTAACCTCAAGTAAAAAGGGAATGAAGGAAAGCAAGTAAACATTATCAAGATAGAGCTATATAACTAATGGAAACATGCTTAAACACCATTTCAAGATTAGAGAAATCAGATAGCAATCTCACAATTACAACACTAGGATGGAATAAACTAAGCCACAAAAAACCGAACCACTAATCAACTCCATGAAAAAGGGGGTAGGGTCTGCTAATCCATAAATACTCAGAAATCAACATAAACAGTGCCTCACCAATATAGGAACCACTAATCCATCACTAATCAAAATATCCAATAATAGGAGCCTCAACAGTCTAGAAACCACTAAACCACCAATAACCGAAGGCCATAACAAGCTCTACAATACGACAAGAGTAATATAATCTACCTATGGTCCCAACGGCAGCCCATATAACTGAGGAACACAATCAAGTGAAAACAAACCCTCCGACATCCCATACTACCGAAGCGTACACTGAGCAAACAACAAACAAGGGTGGAATCCGAATGAAATATGCATGAGGATATGATAAGATGGAACCAATGTGATAGTAACCCCGTATGTACCTCCTCTGGTGCCTATAGGCCCAACATGTAGGATCCATGGAGGAAATTACCCGTATACCTCAACTACACTAGATACCCCTCCTCCGACACACTTAAAACGTATCCCCTAGTCCGGATCGACAAGGTCTATGGAGGTCCATGACCACTTACTGAATGCGAATCTCAAAGTACAAATCAATAACAAAATCTTATAGTACGTGCTCAGAATTAAACCAAGTCTAAATTAGTAGTAGTAATCTCAAAAACTCCCTCCTAGGGTGCTCAAAGTGTATCCGGGTCTAAATCAGTGATCAAAGTCTCAATAACTCTTATAAATGGTGCCCGAAGCATACTCAGGTCTAAATAGTAGCAAAAACATGTCTATCACTCTAGCACAGCCGAGTCTAGTATCATTGTGAAAACTGGTGATAAAAACATCGCAATATCCTCTTTACTCTAAGAGGTTTCATAAAAATCAGTTCCAAAACCCTTTCATAATCATTTTACCAAAAATGGGCCCTCGAGGACATACAAAGTTTTAGAAAACCATTTATAGTAGGCCCGAAGACAAATTAGTAGTACAACATGCAGAAAATCCTTTGCATTAATAATATGCTCACAAACAATAGATTAGCCCAATGACTCACAAATAATCCTATCGTCCTTGCACAGGCACAATTAGCTCTATAACACTGATATCCAACATAAAGCAACATCTCGATGTTCAGGATTCATAGACATTCCCAAATATCCCACTGTCTATGGTCCAGAGGCATATACACAGGCCACATAGAGCCACAAGGGTAACAATACAATACTATAACGAGTACTACAAACAACGCAAGAAATAAATGGATCGAAGAAACGGACAAGGTTTAAGGGTACCAACCTAGAAACTCAACCCAAGGATACTAATTAATGCAGTTATAGCATATATACGCAAAGCCTAGGTAGGAAAAACCATAACCTACCTGTCGTCAGATGACTAGCTGCAGGAACGACAAATCTAGGATCAAACTACTTTGAGGAAGCCCAAATCATGAACACACTATCAAAACAATACTCTACGCATCAATATGAAGCCAACGATACCCATAATACTAGAAATATAACCGGGTCAAAATCTGGGTCACAAGCGGGCCCGTGAGCCTCGCAACTCGAAGCTAGAAACAAAAAAACCACAGTGTTCCCCTCATTCCCAGGAGAACATGCTCAAAATTTGAGCGGATTCCCACCATTAAAAGGGCTCAAAACAGCCCTAAGAATCAAGAAATCAAAAGAGAAATCAATGGAGGAAAACAAAAATTAACGAGGCAACTTACCCAATTTAGAAGTCAATAAACGTTCAAGGATCAACAATGGACTATCTCCAAGCTAATAGGAATATTCAAGGTGCTTTAATGGAGTTTTTAGGAGCTAAAACAATGTAGAAATCAAAATTTATAGAGAGGATTTACCAGATTAAGAAGCCAATAATCGAACAAGGATCGAAATTATTCAAGCCTCCAAGCTTTATAAACGAACAAGGGTGAAAATTGAGGTTTTTGGATACTAATTTCAATGGAGGAATGAGTTTGGGTGAAGGGGGAAATAAATAGAAGAAGAAAAGTGGCCATCCTTATAAGCTGCCAGCGCCCAGGCGCCAGGGCGGCCAGGCGGGCGCAGGTGCATTGGTGCCACAGCGCCAAGGCACCACGGGCGCGCTGGTGCCACAATGGCTAGGCACACGCCACATTGCCCCAACAGCAACCAGCAGCATGCTGCAACCAACCTTGGGCAATTTTCACACGATGGACCCCCGAGAATGCATCTGGGGTCCCGCAAACACAAATGAGCTAATCTATTCAACTAGAAATGGCATTCCCGATCCAACATAATAGATGAAAATCCCATCGGAGGTTGATTTAATGAAAAGTAGGACCCGCACCAAAAATCACCCTTTAGGCTAATTATTTCAAATGAAATCTAAGGGCCGAAATCAAGTCCGGAAGCCTCAAGGCTCAAACCAATGGTCCCTCTAGCCTAAACTAGACATTTCATAGCTAACAACGCTGGCGGAATTTCCATCCGAGGCCGTCTTCTCTAAATGTTGACCCGAGTCAACCAGACAAGCCCAACTGGCTTGAAAACATAGAACGAGAGAGAATTCAAAGCTGAATAGCTTTTGGATCCTGACCAAATGTCCAACTAGACCAAAGTACATACTCCAGAGCTAATGGAATTGTCGGAATTCAATTCCGAGCATGATTACCAAGAATGTTGACCAAAGTCAATGATTTCCTAAGTTAAGGTTCTAAAATAAAGAAACAACCATAAAGACTAAAAAATGGCCCGAGCACCGAATTATCGGTCCCAGCAAGCCAGAAATGACTTGTGTCCGCTACAGGCAAGCCCTAACAGTACAAAAAAGGCAAAAATGCATAAATAACCGGAAGGGTCATTACATCATCCACTACTAAAAAGGACTTTCGTCCCCAAAAGTCAAGAAAGAAGGAAACAACAGAGACTCAAGAACTGCGGATACAAAGCCCGCACTACTCTGTCTGAAAACCCGGGTAGCCTCTTCGACCGGATGGCACCCAACAGAATGAAACAAAAGAAAAGCAACCAAGCGTTAACTGCTTACTAGCCAAGCTAGATTCCAACCTTTAAATCCAAAACTCCAAAGGCCTATCAACCAAACTGAACCTTAAGAATCTCAATAAGAATGCACCAACATAACATCAAAACCAAGGCAATCAACACACAGAACTGGAATCCTCGATACCATAACCAAGTTCACCCCGAAAGTCACCAACCAAAACCTCTAACTCATTAATCAATGATTCGCAAGAACCCTTCTAACAACTTGAATCCTTTGTACCATGAACACGAAGCTTCACACAAGTCGAACACTCGAGCCACTCTTAAAACATCACCTAACCCACCGGAGATCCATAATTCCCACTACACTCAACCTCGAATGAGGTCACCTTTATACTCAAACTCTATCCAAACCAAGATCTAGTCTACTATCCGTTGACATCCAAAATACTAGCCCATAACATATCTTTAAAAGTTGGAGTAACCTATCCCGACTGACCATCAACCAACGAGCGAATGCTTTTACTAGGATCAATCCCAATACCTGAACCCAACTGAACCAACCATCAGAGCTCAATTGAAACTCACACAGTAGGGTTGGAAAAGGCATGTATGAACACCCTGTGTCGAAGGAGAATCTGCCAATTGTCAAACAAAACCAACCTCGCTGCACCATGCCAAGTCAGAATTTACTGAAAGTGAATGAACCAAGGCAACCTGCCCAAGAAGACCCAAACTAAAACCCAAACTTTGCAAGGAGTGTGGTAAGTCTACCATGAAGTTCATAGCCATCAACTTAGCTCCAAACTCTAAGAATCACCACTGTTGCTCCACATACTCGAACACCATTTGGATTTAGGATCACCTTACTAGTCTCACCTCATAAAGAAGTCCACCATATCATGAATATCAAGTCAAAGCACCCTGTAGACAAAGAAAAGGATGCTTGAAGTCCACGGTTGCTATCTAACTATTAAAAATTTGGATAACCTTCAACTCACCCCCTTTGGCTCAAAACCACTCAGTCTATTGTACTAGTACACAAACCACCCACTCCAGAAGCATTTCAACATACCACAACTCTTTGGCCCATACTGGCCGAGTCTAACCAACACTAGAACCCCATACAACAGACAACCTCTCGAAGAATCATCCAAGTCAAGACTCTAACTCTCAAAGCACCAAAGGCAACCATCAATCTTAAAATATCATCAGAATCCAAAGTAACCCCACTGGTCTGAACCTGCACAACCTGATCATATGTAACATACACCCGCTGATGCTTGAACCAATGCTACTGAATTTGTCTAACCAAGGTAAAATGGACCTCGCATTGACAAGAACACTGCTGGGATCTGGCAAGTCCAGCCTAATCAAATGGTTATCCAAGGACGAGATGTACAAGGCCAACGACCACTCTAAAACTCAGATGGAAAAGTTAAGTTGTCCATAATCACTGCTTTCCAGTCCAAAGATGCTGCAACCCAAGAGAACTTCCCACGAACCATATGATTTAACCTGCTAGCCCACGATTCTGAAACCCAACTCTAGTTGCCAATCAATACTTCTGTCGAACCTCTAAGTAGAACCATACATTACCGATGAACACTTATAGGAACTAGAGCCAACTAAGCTCTGAATATACAATTTTCCCCATTCGTATATGCTACTGAGACTTGGTTCATCCCAAGAACATAACAAGGGTAACAATAGTTGATGCAACAAGTCCCCAAAGGTAGTACAGGAAAAGGCCACTAACTCGATCTCTACCAGAAGGAATCTTGGCCTTGAATCTATCAAAGGGAAATGCCATTGCACTCTGTAGTTGGTCAAACAAGACATTAATACACAAAACCAAGCAAACCCTCAGTCATCCCTTCAGTAAGCTGCTAGAACATAGGCACACACACAAGGAGTCATCACCCGCCCTGGCAAACCAAACGAAACCCTTATCTAGGATATGCTGAATGCCATAAACCCTTTCTCAGAAGACTCTGGAGCTATTCCCATAGCTTCCACATCTCTCACTGGCAACACTTGATACGACGGAACGAGAGTAAGCCAAATGCCCAACCCAACCAAAATACTATGGTCAACACTCAACCGCAATGCTATAGTCCAAACTCAACCACCATGCCATAGACAAAAACTCAACCATGATGCTATAGTAAAAGCTCCACCAGAATACTATGATCACAACTCGTCCAAACTGGAACTGGGGAAAATAATGAAAACAACCCAACCAGACTAGAAACAGAATATTACCACGGGAGCAACCCATTCAGAAGCTAACTTCCAAAACCAACCAAGATAATGAGGATCAACTTTAACCCCTCAGGAAGAGTAAAACTATCTAGTACCCGCTTGCAAAACCAACAAAAATCTCCTTAAGACAAAATGACAATCTTTGACACATAACCACTGGTATCAGACCAAACCAACAAAGGGAATACTAGCAAACGGTGGAGAATAGCCTAGGCAACAACCACCCAAGACAGATAGGAATCAAATAACTTAAAAACCAACTCTCAAACCACAGTAAAGAACCAGAAACAAGGCTAACACGACCTACTCATGAGTCACAAACCCAGGTAGACACCTCTCAAGGATAACACACCCCATCCACTACTAAAAAGAATTAACCTACTGAGAAATTACATGCATAAACACTATAACTCAAGTAGTAATACAACTAAACAAGATGCATGTAGGAATATATACAAATATATGAAAAAGGGGACGGAAGCGCAATGCAAACAAAGCCAGCACTAGCTAATGGTAACAAAGGACGTACCTGAAGTAACAACATCGGGAACCACTACCTCTGGCCTACTTAGAAGGACATCAGACAAATGGTGTTTATCTCTGTACTGAGTAGTCGAAGCTGCAAGCTCGATCATCCCTTGCCAAGAAAAATCTCCAAAAAAGTAACCAACCACCCTAATCATAACAACCATGATGACTAGGATACATAATCATGGGGTAATCCCTAGCAAAGTGACCATGTTCACCATATTGAAAATAACCTTTACCTGATGAAGTTCGATGGGAAGATCCCACGGAATGTGACTGGCCACCACGACCTACACACCCTGAATATAAACCTTTAATAATCTGACCCGTAATGTGTCAAATCTGCTCGACATGATCTATACAACCACCTTCTGGAACCTATGGAGCCACTAAAACTGGTCTGCTAGATAGAAAGCAATGAAACTGATCTCTACTAGAGAATCCCCTACCTCGAGTCTGAGAACCACTAAAACTATCCTGACAATAGCATCTCTTAGCACTACCTTCTTATGCATCGTGACATAAACCCTCAATATCCAAGGCATGATAAAAAACCTAAAGAAAGGTAGTCCCAACTATAATCAAGTGCTCGGTCGCTAAATAGCGGTAAAATCAATCCCTCAACAAAAATCTAAACTCTCTCAAACTCTGTAGGAACAATCCTAGCAGTGCGTTTAACCATCTCATGAAATCTCGCCTCATACACCAATACCAACAAACAACCCTGCTAAAGAATTGGGATCTCATATCCAACTGAAGCACCACTTGAAGAACTGGGTATTGCCCCAACCTGTGATACTAAAACACCCATCGGAGGACTCAAAGTCCTAGCCATGATGTCCTAAAGAATTGGGTAGCCATAAATCCAATCGGAGGTTAGGCTGGCCTTACACCCCCTATGTCATGCAGTATGCTCTCACTCTGAAATCCTGGCACTGACGAAAGTACTGAAGCAACAAGAACGAAAGCCTCGACATCACCCGCTGTCATACTAATCTTAGGCATTTGAGAAGGAATTCAATAAATGAAATTGAAGAGTCGATAGATCCAGGGATGCACGATAAGGAGCCAAGAAGTAGCTCGACTAGTTTCGTGGGTACCTGCTTCCTTTTTTTGGTTTGTTTGTGAATATTTGTTGAGTTTTGGTTAATGTTAGGTGTAGGTGTCTTTCATTCTTCTGTCATGGTGGACCTAATAAAAAGCTGAGGTTTTTATAGCATTTTGTACCATTTTTTTTAAAATTTTGTTGTGGGGTTGGAGTGGGTTAAAAGGATTTCATGTTTCTAGCAGTTTTTTGGAACATTTTATGATTTCTAACGAGTGGCGGAGTAAGAATTTTCACTAAGGAGATTCAAAATATTTGTATCAGTGAGAAATTGTGGTGGTTGTTTCTGAAATGCTGTGGGTTTTTCTTTTTCTGTAGAGTTGGTTTAGTTTCCTTTTTTTGTTTATTTTACTTGTTCTTTAATTGCCCTAAAATTGTTGATTTTGTTCCTTTGAATAGACTATTTGGAGAGGGATTCTTGATTTTATATTAGTGAGAAATTATGGTTTTTTTCTGATAACCATGGTGTTCGAGCTACCTTTCGCACCTCGACTAATTCCATGGGATACCTGCTTCCTTTTTTTTAGTTTGTTTGTGAATATTTGTTGAATTTTGGTTAATGTTAGGTTTTAGGTATCCTTGGTTCTTTCGTCATGGAGGAATTAATAAAAATCTAAGGTTTTTATAGCATTTTGCACCAAGTTTTCTTAAAAAACTTTGTTGTGGGGTTCGATTAGGTTAAAAGTTTTTCATGTTTGTAGCAGTTGACAATTTCTGTTGGGTTATTCCTGTTAACAATTAAGAAAAAAATGAAGGTTTAATTCCCCCTTTTCTGTGAATATTTGTTGAATTTTGGTTAATGCTAGGTCTAGGTATCCTTAATTCTTTTGTCACGGAGAACCTAATAAAAAGCTGTCGCTTTTATAGCATTTTATCCCAGTTTTTTTAACTTCCTATGGAGTTGGGATTGGGTTAAAAGGATTTCATGTTTCTAGCAGTTTTTATTTTGTAACAGTGAGAATTTCTGTTGGAATTTTTCTTTGGTTTCTTGTGTCAACAATTAAGGAAAAACTGATGCTTTTGGGCTTAAGCCCTTGAAATTGTTGAATTTTTTTTTGATTGGTGCTGGATTGAGCAGGAGTTATGGTTTCTAGCAATGTGAATTTGTGGTGGTTGTAGAACGTCTACTGTTTGTGTTTTCTTTATTTTTTTTTATTTGGTAGAAATTTTGATTGTAAAAGTCTCATGTTTTCTAGAAATGTGAATTTGCGGTGGTTGTTCTGTCTACTTTTTGCGTTTTCTTGTTTTTTTGTGGGTAGAAAATTTGATTGTAAAGTCTCAAGATTTCTAGAAATGTGAATTGTGTTGATTGATAAGAAGCATGCTGTGAGTTGTCTTTTTGATTGAGGTGGGAGGTGTCACTTTGGCTCCATAATTGGTTGAGATAATTCAATACTGTAGCTAAAATCAAACTACTTTGGTCAGCTCCAGCTCGAGTTGGATGGGAAGTTATTTGAGTTGGATTATGTAAATTGAATATGTCATGTTGGACAGGCTTGACTTTTTTTCTCTTTTGAAATTCTAAAGAGCCTAGACACATTCTTGTTTATGCATGATTATTTTTTGGAGTCTTATTTTTCTCTGTTGGACGGGACCTTTACGCTTCCAAAAGCCTGTCAGTGAATTCAATTTCTTTAATTTTCTCAAAATAAGTTTGCATTTTGGCTTATATTAATTTTGTGCTTAGATAATATTTTAACATGTAATTTTTATTAAAGAATAGCTAAATGTGCTAGTTTTCATTTCTTGTTTGTTGTGTTACCCCAAGACTAGTTCTGCTGTAGATTACGTTTTGGCTTGTTTGACTTGGTAAGACACATCTTGTGCTGGATGATTTAAAATGTTTGTGAACGGATGAGTTATAATATTATTCTATATTCGTTCTGTGCATGTTTTCAGTTTGAGAATTGTGCTGTAAAGATGCCTCGTTATGATGATCGGATGGGAAATAACACTCGTCTCTATGTGGGACACTTGTCTTCACGGACCCGTTCACGTGATCTGGAGCGTGTATTCAGCAAATATGGGAGGTAAATTTTTTTCTAGATTCTTGGCACAGCATGCATTTTTTTTTGTATAGGCCGAAGGCCATCACAATGTCATTTGCTTTCGTACTGCTTTTGATGTAGCCAGTTGCCATTGAGCAACTGAAATTGCAAAAATGCTGTGGAAAATTATTGTTACAACCATGTAATGTTGTTTATTGTTGTGAGAACCTTGGGTGATCTTTTTTTTTTTATGTTCTCTAATGGGGACTTTGTTCCATATACCTTGAGTTCAATGCAATCCTACCCAAGTTGCTTCTTTTGTGAAGGTGCTTCATTTTACTAGAATGAAAGGATATTTCTATTTGTTTACAAGATTCTTGGTTCCTCAGGGTTTTAGCTTTAGATCTCAAATCGATGGATCATCGATGCTTGTAAAATTGGAAGAGTGTACTTGCGAAAATATTTCTGCTCTACTCTTTTTCTCCTTTTTCTCATATATTTCTTTTCCTTCATCTGGAAGTGAGGTTTATTCTTCCTTTTTGTTCTGTTCAACCAATTTATATGATACAGTAGATCATAGTTGCATGCTCTGTGTTCCCTTATAATTGTTTGTCATGACGCTCAAGTTCTTATTTCTGTTTTGATCTTGGACAATAACTCATGGTCTTCTGTGGGTAACTCCTTATAAATGCACAGTTGGTTTAGCACACCAGTAGAAATTCAGTGGAGGCTTACATTTTTAAGTCTCCCATCTGTGTGTTGGAATTTCCTTCCAAGCATATATATTTCTCGGGTATCTAATCAATTATTATATATAAAGGAAAATGTGTTCCAGATGCTTGTGAGTTTAACTTGAATGATCTGTTGACAATTTATCGGCATTTGCCTGGCCTGATGGTCAATCCTGAGAGGGTGGCCTTGGTGGAATTGATGGAAAGTCTTGCCGGGTTTTAGGAGACTTCGGTGATTCTTTCTATAATGGCCTTGGTGGAGTCTTTTCCGGTTTTAGGATACTTTGGTGGTCCTTTCTATAATGTTTTTACGTATTTTTATGGAATTCCCAACAATCTCAAACTGGTGTATAATTCGTCTTGAGGGGCAAGTGTTCATGAACTTCCTGTGCTTAAGTAAGTAATGATGGCCTTACTGTTTCTGGCAACCATTTCCGCAGAGTACGCGATGTGGACATAAAGCACGACTATGCCTTCGTAGTATGTATCGTCTCTCTGTTTTCCCTTTTTAATGGTGTTAATATTTTCATTAGTTCCTATTTTGATCCCCTAACCATCTCCGCCAAAAAACTTTTGTTTGCAATACAATGTGTTTCAACAGGAATTTAGTGATCCTCGAGATGCTGATGATGCAAGATACTATTTAGACGACCGTGATGTTGATGGACGCTGCATAATTGTTGAATTTGCCAAGGGAGTAAGTACTCTATACATGTATTTCCTGGAATCTTCCTCTTTTCAATTTGCTGTCCCTGATTAGTGACTAGGGTTCAGGTAAAGCTGCTAGATAACCCCGATTCTTTCTTTCTCTTTTAACTGTGCTTTATTTTCTCAGCCTTTTAAGTTGAATTATATATAGATGCTGAACATTATTGCTCTCCCCCCACAAAAAAATCCCAATTTTTTTTTTAAAAAAGAGGAAGGCAATTCTTGTTTCAACACACCATCAAATTGTGCGATCCTGGTTTAACGAAAGTGGGCTAATTGTAGTAGTAACTGTTGATCGCCATCTAATCTTATTCAAAAAATAATTAAGTAAATGTATAAATTGTTGAACTTGGTTTCCTATGATACATCTCGGTTGACTCGATTTTGGATAATGGTTGTATCTCTAGGTGCCACGTGGACCAGGTGGTTCGCGTGAGTATCTTTTCTTAATAATTCCCTGTAGCTTCCCGCAGATAGGATACAGACGTTATCGTACTGATCTGTGAGACTCTACTTAGGCACTTACTCTTTTATCAACAAGACCAAAGAACCTAGAGCTCTGATACCAAGCTATCATGACCCAATTTCTCAGGTCATGATGGCACCTACAACCCCCAGTAAGAAAAACAAATCACTGTAGCCCAGAATAGTTAGTAATGGGCTACTACCTAATCAAACACACATAATATAAGAAGAAATAAGTGGAAGTAGATATAAGATAAAGACAACGCAGAAGCAAATAAAATATATATATACAAGGAAACTACACAAACTCTAAGACTTGGTATCAAAAGTACATGAGCTGCTAATGAAATACAAATGCTAGAAGTAACAAAATAATAAGTATAACTATCTCCAAATCTAGAAAGAGTAATAGTGCCAAAAGATGAGATGTGGTCAAGCCCCGTTCAGTATGAGCTTACCTTAGTCTCGAATATCTAAAGCTGCACGAGTCTCCACACAATCAACAGCGAAATCTCACACTAGTATCTGCACCAGAAAGATGCAGAAGTGTAGTATGAGCATCAATTTCTAAGCAACGGGTACCCAGTAGGCATCATCGGCTGACTGAGCGCATATAAGATATAAAAATAATAATATAGTAGATAGCAAAGAAGCAGTCGCAAAAGCAATATAAAGAACTGAAGGAAACTAGCACATATAAGAGTCAACAAGGATTACAAATAAGCTATGCTAGCCACAGAAGATATATATAACATAGAACATAGGTGAGGGAAGGAAGAACACACCTAGACTCCTTGCAACAACAATATATATAAGAGAGAGTTGAGAAAATTGCGCTATACCGGTAACCTCAAGTAAAACGGGAATAAAGGAAAGCAAGTAAACATAATCAAAGCTAGAGCTATATAACTAGCAGAAACATGCTTAAACACCATTTCAAGATTAGAGAAATCAGATAGCAATCTCACAATTACAACACTAGGATGGAATAAACTAAGCCACAAAAACCTGAACCACGAATCAACACCATGAAAAAGAGGGCAGGGTCTGCTAACCGATAAATACTCAAAAGGCCACATAAAAAGTGCCTCAACAATATAGGAACCACTAATCCATTCATAATCAAAATATCCAATAATCGGAGCCTCAACAAGCTAGAACCCACTAAACCACCAATAATCAAAGGCCATAAAGCTCTACAATATGACTTGAGTAATATAATCTACCTACAGTCCCAACGGCCGCCCATACAACCAAGGAACACAATCAAGCGAAAATAAACCCTCTGACATCCTATACTACCAGGGCGTACACTGAGCAAATAGTAAACAAGGGTGGAATCTGAATAAAATATGTATGATGATATGATGAGATGGAACCAGTGTGATAGTAACCCCTTTTGTACCTCCTCCGGTGCATATAGGCCCAACATGTAGGATCCATGGAAGAAAATGACTCTTATACCTCAACTACACTATATACCCCTTCTACGGCATACTACATAACCCCTAGTCCGGATTAGAAAGGTCCATAGAGGTCCGTGACCACATACTAAATGCGAATGTCAAAGTATAGATCAATAACCAAAATCTCATAATACGTGCCAGAATCGAATCGGGTCTAAATCAATAGTAGTAATCTTAAAAATCCCGCCCAAGGATGCCTGAAGTGTATTCGGGTCTAAATCAGTGATCAAACTCTCAATAACCCTTATAAAGGGTTCCCGGAGAGTATCCAGGTCTAAATACATAGCAAAAACATGTCTAGGACTTCAGTGCAGCTGAGTCTAGTATCAGTGTGAAACCTGGTGATAAAATCATCGTAATATCCTCTTTACTCCAAGAGGTTTCATAAAAATCAGTTCCAAATCCCTTTCATAATCATTTTACCAAAAATGAGCCCTCGGGGCAATGCAAAGTTTTAGAAATTATAGTAGGCCCAAAGCCAAATAAGTAGTAAAACATGCAGAAAATCCTTTGCATAAATGATATGCTCACAAACAATAGATTAGCCAATGGATCACAAGCAATCCTATCAGCTCTGCACATGCATAATCAACTCTACAACATAGATATCCAACCTAAAGCAATATTTTAATTGTTTGAGACTCACAGACATTCCCAAATATCCCACCGTCTATGGTCCAGAGTCATATACACAAGCCACACGGGGCCATAAAGGCAATAATCAAATATACTACAATGAGTAATACAAACAACGTAAAAAATAAATGAACCTAAGAGATGGACAAGGTCTGAGAGTACCAACCTAGAAAACCAATCCAAGGATACTAATTAATGCAGTTATAGCCTATATACGCAGAGTCTAGGTAAGAAAATCCATAACCTACCTATCGTCCAATGACTATCTATGGGAATGATATCATCCAAGATCGAACTGCTCTGAGGAAGCCCAAATCATGAACACACTATCAAATAAATACTCTATGCGTCAATACAAAGTCAATGATACCCATAATGCTAAAAACAGAATCGGGTCGAAATCTGGGTCACAAGCAGGCCCATGGGCCCCATAACCTAAAGCCAGAAATGAAAAATACCATGGTGTTCCCCATATTACTGAGAGATCATGCTCAAAATTTGAGTGGATTCACACCATTAAAATGGCTCAAAACAGCCCCAAGAATCAAGAAATCAAAAGGGAAATCAATGGAGGAAAATGGAAAATAACGAGGCAACTTACCCGATTTAAAAGTAAATAAATGCTCAAGGATCAAAAATGAACTATCTCCAAGCTGATGGGAATGTCCAAGGTGATTTAATGGAGTTTTTAGGAGCTAAAACCATGAAGATATCAAAATTTTAAGAGAGGATTTACCAGATTAAAAAGCCAATAATCGAACAAGGATCGAAATTATTCATGCCTCCAAGATTTATAAATGAACAAGGGTAATAATTGATGTTTTTGGGTCTTAATTTACATGGAGGAACGAGTTTGGGTGAAGGGGGAAATGGATAGAAGAAGAAGGGTGGCCAGCCTTATAAGCAGCCAGTGCCTAGGCGCCAGGGAGGCCAGGTGGGCGCAGGTGCGCTGGTGCCACTGCGGCCAGGCACCATAGGAGTGCTGGTGCCACAGCACCCATGCATCATGAGTACGCTAGTGCCACAACGACCAGGCGCATGCCACAGCTCCCCAACAACAACCAGCAACATGCTGCAGCCAATCTTAGGAAATTTTCACACGATGGACCCCCGAGAATGCATCCGGGGACTCACAAATACAAATGAGCTGAGCTATTCAACTAGAAATGGTGTTCCAGATCCAACAAAATCAACAAAAATCCCATCAATGGTCGATTTAATGAAAAGTGGTCCCCGCACCCAAAATCAACCTTTAGGCAAACTATTCCAAAATGGAGCTTAAGGGCCGAAATCATGTTTGGAAGCCTCGAGACCCAAAATAATTGTCCCTATAGACTAAACTCGACATTCCAGAGCTAACAATACTAGAAGAATTTCCATACGAGGCCGTCTTCTCTGAATATTGACCTAAGTCAACCAGATAAGCCCAACTAGCCTGAAAACACAGAACAAGAGAGAATTCCAAGCTGAATAGCTCTTGGATCCTGGACAATGTTCTAACTAGACCAAAGTCCAGGCTTCAAAGATAATGGAACTGTCGAAATTTGATTCCAAGCACGATTACCAATAATTTTTATGAAAGTCAATGATTTTCTAAGTTAAGGTTCTAAAATAGGGAAATGATTATAAAGACCAAACAAATGGCCTGGGCACCAAACTACCGGTCCCAGTAAGTCATAAATGTCTTGGGGCCACTACAAGCAATCTCTAATAGTACAAAGAAGGCAAAAATGCATAAATGACCGGAATGGTTATTACAGTTTTCCTCCCTAAATCATCCCCCAAAATTCTCTATATAAACCCTCATTGGTTCTTCATTGAAGGTTAACATTAAGAGATTCAACCTTTGGGATTTTCAAGTATTTGAGGGTCATTCCTTATACTTTAGAGAACCAAAGGTTTTAGGTTAAGTTTGAGGCTCAAATCCACCTCCTCGAGTGAAATCGAAGCTCATCATGCTGTGAAGTCTCTGGAAACTCATCGTCTGAGTTACTGCTCTGGAAAAAGGTAAACTTCTCTTCCTATGCAGTCTTTCTTTATCTTTCTATGTTGAATGATTGAAGTTCTTGTTTGTGTATCTTAATATATTTGTGGGACCATGCAATTCTTTGTTTAGAATGCATTTTGTTCAATTAGTTTGGGTATTCAAATCTGCATCTCGATAATAATTGACTATCTTAGTTATAAATCATCATAATGATTGGCCAAGTAGTTCCTTAAGAATCTCCCCTCTATATTTAAGATTGTTCGCTTCCATAAAAATAATTTCATGATTAATTTCTTTTGCTTTTCGAGTAATAATTTATAGTTAATATCCAACTTGTAGAAATTCTGTGAATTATGAGCCTCAATATGCATTTGGTTTCTGCAATTTGAGTTCACCTCTATGTGTTCAAGCTCTTGATTTATGTCATTGTTCATGATCAATTTAGATAGGTTAAAATTTGATTGTGATCTACTGCAAAATGTGTTTAATCCCCTCTTTCCTAAAAATACAAGCATATCATAAGCTTTAGAACTGTATACTAGGACTTGTTTATGTTCTGCCTTGTATGATCTCTATGTTATTTGGGTTCTTCTACTTGCTGTATGAATCTACATTCTTGTATAATGTCTAACTTTTTTGATGCCCGAGTTGAGAACTTAAATTCGTCTTTGTATGCTTAAATTTTGTGCTAAACGTAGTTGTT